>JASVER010000005.1:9987709-10111307 GCA_030449065.1 Oceanodroma leucorhoa | reverse complement strand
AATGGCCTCAAGTTGCGCCAGGGGAGGTTTAGATTGGATATTAGGAAAAATTTCTTCACTGAAAGGGTAGTCAGGCATTGGAACAGGCTGCCCAGGGAAGTGGTGGAGTCACTGGAGGTGTTCAAAAAATGTGTGGATGTGGCGCTTCGGGACATGGTTTAGTGGGCATGGGTACTGAGTTGATGGTTGGACTCGATGATCTTAGAGGTCTTTTCRAACCTTAATGATTCTAWGATTCTACACCCAGAAATACCTCAGTCTTGCCAGTACTGAGATATTCAATATCCCATGCACCTACTAAATCTACTGCCTAGTACAAACTAAGTACGCCTATCATGTGATAGGTCCAATACAAGAGACATTTTCAAAGCAGCCCTGACATGTCATACAAAACTGCCAGAGGCAAGGTACATCCCCAAGTCTGTAGCACTCATCCAGCGTATGGATTCAGTTCCTTTCTCTGCCTGACGGTAAAACTCACATCACTTTCCTCTCATGACTGAACCACCAAGAATAGCACTGACAGATATTTTTAGACTGTAAGAAGGAGAGCAGTAGTTGTCTCACTCACATGTGTGCCATGGGACTGCAGAAAAAGATGGTAGGTGATAAAGTCACAGAAAACTGTATGCCATTTGGCATATCTGCAAAACTACTTAATCACATCTACATACTGTTTGGCTACAGTCAACTTGGACCTGACACCAAAATCCTCCATTCTCATATTCTGAGTATTGTATAATTCCTCATGCCATTTTCTGCCAATTCCTCTTTCATGCATCTATTTTTCTTGGCCAGAAGATGGCATAGGCATTTCAAATTAAATTGTTGTTGCAGCTTCACTGGAAGTTTCTGTATGATAATTATTACAATCTAAATACAGTATAACATTTTCTTTTCAGAGTGCATCAGTATGATCTTTCATTTATGCTGTGCTGATTATGTCAAATTGTCTTCAACTTGCAGCATACTGGAATAAACTATTACAATATGGATTATTCTGATATTTGTCTTTAACAAATCTATTCTTCCATATCTCTCAAATATACTGTTATGTAGTTCTCCAGCTCTCCAGACCTGTAAGATTCCACACCCTGAATTTCTTTCAACTGCAGTTAAAAGTCGAGGTTACTTAGGTACTAAAGAGAAGGAAAGTCCTTTAAAAGGTTGACCTCACTCACTTATATAAGTAGGTAGTTACCGAGGTTACTTAGATACCATTGCAGTATCTGAACTTGTCTATGACACTCAGAATCTCTACCTTAGTAAGATTATAAATTAGTTCAAACTGTAAATATTTAATACTCTCTCCTCAGTGCTAACAAACTCTTGTGGTTTAACCCCAGCCAGCAACTAAGCACCACCCAGCCGCCCACTTACTCGACCCAGTGGGATGGGGGAGAAAAATCAGAAGGATAAAAGTGAGAAAACTTATGGATTGAGATAAAGACAGTTTAATAGGCAAAGCAAAAGCCGCACACGCAAGCAAAGCAAAACAAGGAATTCATTCACTACTTCCCATGGGCAGGCAGGTGTTCAGCCATCTCCAGGAAAGCAGGGCTCCATCACGCGTAACAGGTACTTGGGAAGACAAACACCATCACTCCAAACATCCCCCTTCCTCCTTCTTCCCCCAGCTTTATGTGCTGAACATGACACCATATGGTACGGAATATCCCTTGGGTCAGTTGGGGTCAGCTGTCCTGGCTGTGTCCCTTCCCAATTTGTTGTGCACCCCCAGCCTACTCTCTGGTGGGGTGGTGTGCGAAGCAGAAAAGGCCTTGGCTCTGTGTAAGCACTGCTCAGCAATAACGAAAACATCCCTGTGTTATCAACACTGTTTTCAGCACAAATCCAAAACATAGCCCCATACTAGCTACTATATAGAAAATTAACTCTATCCCAGCCAAAACCAGCACACAAGCTGCCTGACACCATTACAGCTGTGGGCAATTGCCATGTCTGTAATTACACAACTGGTTTCATTAGTGTCCCAACTAGACGATAGAGGGTCTGAAAATCCCTTCTATTATGTGACAGAAGTGTACCTCTGAATGAGGTTTTAAGAAAATCGCTAAATAATACAAGGTCTTTTTCCAGCTTAAAAGGAAAGAGAAAGGTTTTCCTACATGTGCTTAAAGCTAAAAGGTTCATTGTGGGCTTTAAGCCATTCAAATTTCCCTGCATCACCATCTGCAGCATCAGGGTTAATTTGCTAATGAGAAGCAAAACCCACAGGCCCATCACACTATTCAAATTTAATGTGCATGTGGGCTTCTTGATTCAGACCAGGTTTATAAATAGTGCCTTTAGTTTAAAAATAGGCTTTTCAGATCTAAGGGAGTTGATATTATGATCTGTAAAGTGAATGAAGTTCCCAGGAGTAACTGCAGCTTATGTAATATTTATTCCTACATTTTTGCTCAGCTGTTTTGTGCCATTTTGATGCTGAGCTGCAAGGACTGTTAGTTTCTTAAACCTTTCAAATCTTTCTTCAGTGAAGCTGGGACTGTCTGTATGCTTGCTTGTCTAGGTAACCTTACTTGGCTTTGGGATTTTGCCTAAGAAACAGTAGTCATTGACCCCACTTACAGGTATTTTAATTTTATAATTTTTATTGCGTGTGACCTTTGTGGAATCCCAAACTGTGCTGCCAGATACAGCAACTTTCCAATATTAAATTGATCCTAGAAAGATTATGGACAGATCTTCTTTTTCTTGAAACATTATGATTGGTTAAGGTCCCAGGGAGAAGGGTTACTGACCCTGTAGAACTAAGCTCTGTCTCCAGGTACATGAACAAGGATATTTAATARAATTTACATTAGGCACTCACAAAACCAGCTTTCACTCCTTGATTTTGTAGTTGTTTGTGATGTTTTAAAAGTGAAATACCAGTGCTAATGGAACAACAATTACGGCAAAAATGTTCATGGAATATAAAACAAATCTAGTGTTAATATTTGTCATTGAAACACCATTTTGTGCATGGAAACAGCCATGAGAGAAGCAGAGACCTAACAAAATGCCTTTCTAAGGAAGAAGTTCAGCTCTTAGTGGCAAAACAAAGCATACCATGTTGAACATTACGCTTAGACTTCTAATTTTACTTTCTTCATAAACTAGCCCATTGCCTTATTTCGTATGATGTCTTATATTCTAGAATCAGAGTCTTATTCACTTCTACCATTCAGTTGTGAAGGGGAGTTACTAGTTTTCTAAACCAGGTGTTTTGCCAGCTATCAATGCTGTCATTTTTGCTAGATGTAAATGTGTCAGTATGACACTGTTTAGTTATGACTATGAGGTACCACATTTAATTTTCTACTGCTGCAGGCATTCACTGGCGTGTACCTAATCTTAGTCTTGTTTTCAGCTAGCATCATAAAACCCCAGATTAATATTCTGAGCAAGGGCTGGATTAATGAGAAGCATTTCAAAATGCTAAAAAAAAAAAAATCTGGAAGCTATCCTTGAAAAAAATCAGTAGAAGTATTAGAGTGATCAGAAATCAGTGCTTTAAAATGTAAATAAAAAATTTGGTGCCATTATATATATAAAAACTGTGGACATAACAATCCTGGCAATATGATCTTTGAATACATCACAACTTCTAGAAAACATGATCTAAATTTATAGCAAAGCATGCTGTTAATTAAGCCTAGATATGAAACAATCAGAAATGACTGTTAGCATATCTGGCAATATCTGACAGGTGATAAAATACAGTAGATAAGAATGGCATGGACCTGGTAGTTAGAAATTAAGTTTGCTCTTTTAACTTGTCCAACATTGCAAATGTTTACACTGTCCTCTTTCCTTAAAGATATACTTAAGTAAACAGCCAAGGTCTGAGTCGATGGCCACTGAAACAATAGCTTCATACATGACTTCGATGATAGCTGTATGTACTGTTTAGTCTTACCTAAAAGCAAAGGCATCTCCAGTTAGCACAAAGACTTTAAATCCCTCTTAGCTAAATTTGGTGCAACCTGAAGCACTAATACWTAAACACTAAATGTAATGTTATATACTTTAAAATGTAGCAACATGATGAAAACACGATGGTGTCTGGAAAGCATTTGTTGTAAGAAGCCAATACCTTATTTATACAGGAAATAATTTGAAATAGATGAACAGAAATGGTGACCTAGCAACTGATATAAAAAGGTACAGAAATATCTTGTGAAAAAAGGTGGAGAAGTAGTAGCCTTACTAATGTTGTCAGCAAAATGAGATCTTCTCTAAAATACATTCAGATTTCCTTAGTACCAAAAAATTCTAGCTGGAGTCCTAATGCTTTAAAACATTTGTTATTTTGTTCCATAGATAAGGTGTTTTCCCTTTTTACAATGTATTTTTTTGCCCAGGCTAAAAGTTTTGGAAGAGTTAAAATACTTCACAGTCTCAGCACTCAAGGAAAGAGCTCTGTAGACCACATCTCCATCAGTTCTCCTAAAATTGCAGAAAGAATTCATCCTTTTTGATCTGCTGGCAAAGTGCTCAGCCCTCCAGTCTAAGTCTGTGAGAGGCATTCAGCACCGCTTAGACTAAGTAACTGTAATTTTTTTCCATTAATATTCTGCACTTACTTAAGTTGCTAGAAATTTCTGGAAACTTTCTAATTCCCATTAACTTCAGGACATACTTAGCCCTAAAACTAGGGAATAACAACCCACATAGTAATTTGTATATGTTATGCAGATACAAGTTGCTACTGATACAACTACATCATGTAGTTCTTATTTGATGCTCTTGTATTCATTTTGACATCATGACAATTAATCCCACTAGCATTTTTTTTATAATCTGTCAGTTTTTACACTCAGTTTATGTTGTATTTTGCTCTTGGAAAAGTCAAATTGTCTGGGAGAGCACTTATTTGTTTTCTGTTGCTTTAATGCTGTTTTTTATTCAACAGGTAGGTCTGATGTTGCTATGTGTTTGCTGAGCAGAAAGGTGTTTCTTTTCAGTAATGGTGGTGAAAATATTTAATGGAACATTGCTTTAGACTGCATCTAAAAGCACAGCCTGCTAAAGCTGGTTACCAGTAGATTATCTTTCTTCCCACATATATCTGTAGCACAACATCTGCTTAAATTTATTAAAGCTTATCTGACTTATGTCAAAGTCAAGAAATTCAACCTCTACCTTCTCAGTTCAGCCAACTGGTGTTAGTGCACAGTAATGCGTTCTTTACTTACATAAATCACAGTTTTTCACAGTAACATGATCTCACTCTCTAAAGAGAATGGATAYTTTTTTTTCAAGGAAGAATTATTCAAGATTTTGATTTTGTGGCTTTTTTAAAGGGTTCAATGTGGAGCTTCAGGCTTCATTTATAACATTCTGTTCAAACCCAACTCTGAAGATAAAAATTAATTTTTTCTGTCTTTTTTTATTGTACTCATCTTTACCAAGTGTTCCACAAACGTAAGAGTTTAATTTCACAATATGCCATAAAATATATGTGAATTTAATAAAATATCAATATGTTCCACTAATGGTGGCTGCCTAAATGTAGGATGATATTTTTAAATTGTATATTATGTAACATACGAAAGCTCAACATCATTTCATATCTGACTTCAGACTCTGAAATGATGAACCTCAAAATATACAACAAACATATTAATCCCAAAAARATTTTTATTTTTTCTATTTTTTTTCTATTTTTTCTTAATGACAAAGTTTCTGTGCTCACAAGGAAAATGTATCTGAACTCAAGTCTGAAGATAACCCTTCCTGAAAGGCAGGTTAAAAGTTCTCTCTGCCAGCAGGTATCTGGTTTCCAGGCAGTTTCTGGCCCAATGCTTTGGTCATCCAGCTGACATGCTAACCGTGAGCTGGCAGTCTGGGACTTGGTTTCCAAGCTCATGATTTTTTTAAAAAGACAGGCTCCCAGGKTATCCTGCTAGCCTCCAATTTCCGTATGAAACAGCTTGTATTTCCAAGACTTTGTTTGTTGCTTTATAGCAGCCAACTGAGAAGATAAGCTGGGACAACCATGGCACACCAGTTTGTGGAAGCCTGAAATTTGGCTGATTCAGAGACAGAGCGCCTACTCCTCCTAGACTCAGTTGTTTCCAAAGCACAGGGTTGCTAAAACTATTCAGAGAAAAGTATACCACCTGTCTTCTTTCAACGAAGGGAAAACCCACACGCACTTCTAGCTTTGTTCTTATAGCTGAATCTTTTGGCTCAAGTGGGTAAATAATGATAATATTAGCAATATTAATGGAGAGCACCAGCAGAACTTTCAGCGGGTGGCAGAGAGAGAAGCTTGGGGTGGGCAGTCTCCAGCTAAGGAGGAAGTCTACAAGCAAATATAAACAGGATTCTTTTAAGTATTACATTTAAATAAGTGCCCTGGTTCTTTGGCCCACCTGGAGTTTGTATGGTGCCATTTCATCAAACCTGCAATATTCTGGGTGGGGAGAAAAACCTGCCAACAGCAACTTCTTATTCACTTTCCACTTCCCATTTCATAAGATAAACAGAGAGCTCTGAGTTTCATATAGTCTCTTTATCCATTCTTGTATCGCTTGCCACTATGTCAAGGGTAAATTCTGAAAGCAGTGGTTTTTTTTCCCTTGTCATCTTCTGCTTAAAGGAGCTCTGATGTTTGTGCTGAAGTGGTCTGGAATTCTGCCAAAGCCTACAGGATAAGCATATTTCAGTCTGGCAGTGAATTCCCAGGCAAAAGAAGAAACAACTACAGACACCATCAAGAGAAATTTATTTATAAATCTAGACACAAAATCTATGAAAACTAGTGTAGCAATCTTTTAACTGAGGCCATTTGTCCCAGCTGCCATTAGTATAAATATCAAATGCGGTACTTCGTGCATGTATCAAAATTTAAACAAAAGAGAACAAGTAGCATCCTGAGACAGAAAATTTTTATGTTTTTCTCTGTGGGTGTTTGCAGATTTAATATTTCTACCTTGCTATTTAAAGCATAAGGTTAGTGAGAGAATATGCATTTTAAGATGTTTGAGATAATATATTAAAAAAATATATTTCTGTTCTGAGAATTATAGCAGCTAAAATGCCCTATTGGTCCATAGATACTTTTACCTTTCTTTCTATCTAGTTGCATTTTGTCTTCTCAAAATAAATGCATAAAACAGTACACCAAGCCCACTTTGGATTAATAATGAAATTCTATGTCATCTAAAACTAGCAATATATTTTCTTACAGGTTGCAATAGGAGCTTGTATTTCATCTGCAGTGAATAATCTCAGAATTCCAAAATATAATCTCAAACACACACATACCTATGTATACATGCATACACATGCATTTATATACCTACACATATACATGTATATGCATGGTGAGTGAGCCAACTAAGGAAGGTGCCCCGCTGGACCTGTTGTTTGCAAACAAAGAAGGACTTGTGGGTGATGTGACAGTTGGAGGCCATCTTGGGCATAGTGATCACAAAATAATAGAGTTTTTGATTTTTGGAGAAGTAAGGAGGAGGGTCAACAGAACTGCCACCTTGGACTTCCGGAGGGCAGACATTGGCCTGTTTAGGAGATGGGTTGACAGAGTTCCCTGGAAGACAGTCCTGAAGGGCAAAGGTGTCTAGGAAGGCTGAACATTCTTCAAGAAGGAAATCTTAAAGGCACAGRAGTAGGCTGTTCCCATGTGCCAGAAGACGAGCTGGTGGGGAAGAAGACCAGCCTGGCTGAATAGAGAGCTATGGCTGGAACTCAAGAAAAAAAAGAGAATTTATGACCTTTGGAAGAAGGRGCAGGCAAAAAGATGGACTACAAAGATGTCATGAGGTTATGCAGGGAGAAAATTAGAAGGGTCAAGCCAAACTAGAACTTAACCTGGCTACTGCCGTAAAAGACAATAAAAAATGTATAAATACATTAGCAACAAAAGGAGGGCTAAGGACAATCTCCATCCTTTACTGGATGTGGGGGAAAACATAGTGACAAGGGATGAGGAAAAGGCTGAGGTACTTAATGCCGCCTTTGCCTCAGTCTTTAATAGTAAGACCAGTTGTTCTCCAGGTACCCAGCCCCCTGAGCTGGAAGACAGGGACAGGGAGCAGAATGAAGCCCCCATAATCCAAGAGGAAATGGTTAGCGACCTCCTACACCACAAAGACACACACAAGTCTATGGAGCCAGATGGGATCCACCCCAAGAGTACTGAGGGAGCCAGCAGAAGTACTCACTACRCCACTCTCCATCATTTACCACCAGTCCTGGCTAACCGGGGAGGTCCCAGTTGACTGGAGGTTAGCAAATGTGACACCCATCTACAAGAAGGGCCGGAAGGAGAATCCAGGGAACTACAGGCCTGTCAGTCTGATCTCAGTGCCGGGGAAGGTTATGGAGCAGATCATCTTGAGTGCCATCACGTGGCACATACAAGTCAACCAGGTGATCAGGCCCAGTCAGCGTGGGTTTATGAAAGGCAGGTCCTGCCTGACTAACCTGATCTCCTTCTATCACAAGGTGACCCGCTTAGTGGATGCAGGAAAAGCTGTGGATGTGGTCTTGGACTTTAGTAAAGCCTTTGACACCATTTCTCACAGCATTCTCCTGGAGAAACTGGCTGCTCTTGGCTTGGACAGACGTACTCTTTGCTGGGTAAAAAACTGGCTGGGTGGCTGGGCCCAAAGAGTTGTGGTGAATGGAGTTAAATCCAGCTGGCAACCAGTCACAAGTGGTGCTCACTATTGGGGCCAGTTCAGTTTAATATCTTTATCAATGATCTGCGTGAGGGGATTGAGTGCACCCTCAGTAAGTTTGCAGATGACACCAAGTTGGGCGGGAGTGTTGATCTGCTTGAGGGCAGGAAGGCTCTGCAGAGGGAACTGGACAGTCTGGATCGATGGGCCGAGGCCAATTGTATGAGGTTCAACAAGGCCATGTGTCAGGTCCTGCACTTGGGTCACCACAACCCCATGCAGTGCTACAGGCTTGGGGAAGAGTGGCTGGAAAGCTGCCCGGCAGAAAAGGACCTGGGGGTGTTGGTTGACAGCCAGCTGAATATGAGCCAGCAGTGTGCCCAGGTGGCCAAGAAGGCCAATAGCATCCTGGCTTCTRTCAGAAATAGTGTGGCCAGCAGGACTAGGGAAGTGATTCCACTGGTGAGGCCGCACCTCGAATACTGTGTTCAGTTTTGGGCCCCTCACTGCAAGAAGGACATTGAGGTGCTGGAGCATGTCCAAAGAAGGGTAACAAAGCTGGTGAAGGGTCTAAAGCACAAGTCTTATGAGGAGCGGCTGAGGGAACTGGGGTTGTTTAGCCTGGAGAAAAGGAGGCTGAGGGGAGACCTTATCGCTCTCTACAACTACCTGAAAGGAGGCTGTAGCAAGGTGGGTGTTGGTCTCTTCTCCCAAGTAACAAGCGATAGGACGAGAGGAAATGGCCTCAAGTTGCGCCAGGGGAGGTTTAGATTGGACATTAGGAAAAATTTCTTCACCAAAAGGGTTGTCAAGCATTGGAACAGGCTGCCCAGGGAAGTGGTGGAGTCACCATCACTGGAGGTATTTAAAAGACGTGTAGATGTGGTGCTTAGAGACATGGTTTAGTGGTGGACTTGGCAGTGCTAGGTTAATGGTTGGACTTGATGATCCTAAAGGTCTTTTCCAACCTAAATGATTCTATGATATATACAGATTTATAGCTTTCTGTAGATATGGACAAGAATAACTAGACCAATACATGTAGTAGTTATTTTTAAAAAATGAATAAAAGCTATATCAATGTCTTGTGACCTTCTTAGAAACTAGAATGATTGGGAGGCATTCAGATGAGTTATCATTTAAGCAACTAAAAAAAGAATATATAATCTATGCTCAAAAGATAAATTCAAAATATGTGGTTATGATGGGTTCCATTGTCTTTTAAGAAGAGAGAGGGGTTCTATCAAGAACTAACACAGTCTAAAACAATCTCCCTTTGTTTTAATTAAAAAATGAACCAAGAGAATGGATCATTGCTTAGTTTTCCAGTTTGGAGGCAGAGAACAATGTGGCATCAATAGTGTCTGGGAACTGTCTAGGTCACTGCCCAGCACCACTTCTTTTACTGAAGAGTATGTCTCTCAATTTAGGAAAGACAACTAAGTTTGTGTTCAGCTAGACTCTTAGAAGTTAAGTTTAGTTAAGTGCTAGCCAACAGATTCAAAAAGAGTCACTTTAAAAGTCATGTTAAAGCCATGAAAGTTTGAAATACAAATGTAAAAAAAAAAAAGTTTTTCATTTCAGGACTGGAAAAGTTAAGGGGTAATGTAAGGAAAGGGAATTAAATTTAATATGGAAGGTAAATATGAGTTTTGAAATACATTAGTAATCATATTATTTCTGCTGTTTTTTCAAGAGAGACTATTTAAAATGAAAGCAAGGCTTAAAGTTATGGATATTTTAATTTAATACGAATTCTGAGTCTGTGTAATTGGAAGAATCCAAATAAATGTGATTATAAAAATATTAGCTCAGGTAATTAAAATCAAAGACAGTTTTCTTTTAAAAGATCCATCTTTAAGTTAAGCTACTTCCTTTTTAGATTAAAAATGAGTGTCATTTCTGATATAGGACAATGAATTTTGATCTAGAAAGTAGAAACTAATTAAATTCAAAGTGTTTCACTAAGGCTGCTCATTAGTATATTGAGAGCAGAAGTGACAGAAAAGAGCAAAAGAAAAACTAATACTTGCCTTTTTATATTTATTTTACAGGAAATGTGTTTGTTGTAAGCCTGGCAGTTGCAGACTTGGTTGTAGCAATCTACCCATATCCACTGGTCCTCACATCTGTATTTCACAATGGATGGAATCTGGGATACCTTCACTGCCAGATTAGTGGCTTCTTGATGGGCCTAAGTGTCATTGGATCAATCTTCAATATTACAGGCATCGCTATCAATCGGTACTGCTATATCTGCCACAGTCTCAAATATGACAAGCTGTACAGCGACAAGCATTCATTGTGCTATGTTGTTCTTATCTGGGTCCTAACATTTGTTGCTATCGTGCCCAACCTGTTTGTGGGATCGCTACAATATGACCCCAGGATTTACTCATGTACATTTGCACAATCTGTGAGCTCAGCATATACAATAGCAGTTGTGTTCTTCCATTTCCTGCTTCCCATGGCCATAGTTACTTTCTGTTACTTGAGAATATGGATCCTCGTTATTCAGGTAAGGCGAAGGGTTAAACCAGATAACAACCCCAGACTGAAACCACATGACTTCAGAAACTTTGTAACTATGTTTGTAGTATTTGTACTGTTTGCAGTCTGCTGGGCTCCTTTGAACTTCATAGGCCTTGCTGTGGCTGTCAACCCAGAAACTGTAATGCCTAGGATTCCAGAGTGGTTGTTTGTATCTAGTTATTACATGGCATATTTCAACAGCTGCCTTAATGCTATCATATATGGACTCCTGAACCAGAACTTCAGAAGAGAATACAAGAGAATTATTGTCACCTTTTGTACAGCAAAAGTTTTTTTCCAGGACAGTTCTAATGATGTGGGAGACAGGATGAAAAGTAAACCTTCTCCATTGATTACAAACAACAATCAAGTGAAGGTGGACTCTGTCTGAAAATGGGAATCTTCTTATCACTCAACAGCATCCAAATAAAGTTTTATTAGACCTACTGTTAAATATTATAGTGAAATATCTCTTCTACACTGAAAGCATTTTGATCAAATTCCTTGCATGGTATTTGGGAACTCAAGTTACAAAGCCTTGACATACATACCCTATTATACAATGGTATATCTCTTGTATAACAACACAATGATATCCTTGAGGGGATCATAAAATTATGCATGGATACTTTTTTTTTTTCCTTAAATGGAGATAAACAGCTAGAAACAGATTGAAACAGAAGTATCCACGTTGCCTGGCTCAACAAAAGAAATCACAAAACTATTCCTAGCACTTTCTGCCTGATTCTTCTGGCCAGGTTATGGTCCTGATTCTAAAACCTCTGAGAACTTCTTTTAAAAGATTAAATCAGACCATTATGAAATATATGAAATGTGAAGTGAGAAATCAAGGTAATTGAAAATTCATTAAGATTTTTTATAAGTACCTCTACTTATATTGCTTTGCTCCTAACACGGACACGATTATTCATTTTTTGGAGATTAAACCTCACCAGCCCTCCTAGGAATGGCATTCTCAATTTTAAAATAGCTTTTAGGAGGACAAATATACCTGACTGATTATCTTCAAAGATACAAGGGCAGRAGGATAAACAGCAAGGAAAGAAAAGAGCCGTGATTCATCAGCTCAAGCCCTTTGGGCATGAAAAAAGGTGTAGGAGAGGCGGGAAGAGACACATAAACCACCATTCTTTCTGAAGAGACAGTAATTCATGAAATCGGGAAGTGCCCCAGAGGAGTTTCTGGGGAAACACCTCCCAGAAACGTAAGTGAGGAAGGACCGTTATTTCTCACTTGTGTACAGTACAGAAGTTCTAAACCTCTGTGAGAAGATGACTAATGCATTTAAGAGGGATGGTGGGTGAGGATGACAGTTTTGTCTGGTTAGTGGAATCTTAACCTCATGAAACCCTGGGAAATGAGAAATATTTACAGGATGAGTATTTAACATCTTTCTCAACTTGATCTCCTGAGAACAGCCTGAGACTATAGCTTATTTTCTAATATGCCACAGATAAGCTTTTCAAAATAATAATTAGGTGTTTACCACAATGATGAACACAGTGTAATAAACTAGAACAATTAGGCACCTTTAAATAATAGAAAAGAGAAGATGCTGCTTATGACCCTGGTACAAGGAGGAACACGTGACTCTCAGGACAGGACCTGCTATGTGGACTTTTCACTGTCAGCAGGCACCTCTTCAGTGGGGGGAAGCATGATGTGAAGTGAGGAAGAATAGCTAGACAGGCTACAATTGATCTCTGTTTATAATGAAGCCCTCTGGTGGAGAAAAGCAATTCACAACAATAGGATTCACCTTCAAATTGACCTTAAAAAGAAGGAGCATTAGGTTCTGGAAAGATCCTCCAACTGTCATACTTTTTAATGCTCAAGTGTTCATACCTACACTGATGTTCAAGTACACTTGAACTTTTCCAAGCCAATTCAATCATTTCAACTGGATTAAGAGTTTCTGAATAGCCATCAGACTTCTGTTAATCTATATTAAAACTTGGACTTTACCTAAACAGTTAATTTAAATTATTACTTGCTGTACTGGAGATTTTCTTGAGCTTATATGTCTTAGAAACTAACAGTCACTCTATGTTACATAATTCCTTAAACTGCATACAARTCTAACAGCATTTCATCTTTCTTGGATCATAGATTAGTGTACTCTTGACTTAATAATGAACTAAAAGGGAACAGATTCATATTTACTTGAAACTTCTGACACTGACACTTCAACTGACCAGTTTCTTACCTTAAAAATAGGTGCCTCATGTCAARTTGACAATGGAACTAATGAACAATGTTGTAAAACCCTGGAGATGAACTAGGAAGTCAATGCATTGCCGAGGTGCTTGACTCATCTTTGTTTACATTTGCCAGTCAGAACCACTGTGTAAATAACCAGCTCTCTTTTATTGTGTTATCATCATATGATGAGCTATGATACAACATGATTAACAGCATAAAGTCTATCACAGCTTTCTTCACTGTGATTTCATCCTTGGAGGATACTTAGCTCTGTAATTTTATTGCTTTGTGTGTAGTAATTTCAGAATAGCAAGGGAGGCATGACCACCTTATAAGAAAAGTTGTTTTTCATGTAAGAAAAGAAACTACTTAAATTTTTACAAAACTTGCCTTATTTAAAGCATATTTTCAATGAAAATAATGTCTTATGATGCATCTAATAAAGTAGCATAAAGATAGTTTAAGTAGCTTAATCATTAATAAATTCAGAATTCTCAAAGATCTTTCACTTGCCATTTCCAACAGAAAATGTACATGTTTATCATGTCTACATACTTATGAGCTGGTTCAATATACTGTATCCAATATTGTGGGTTATCTGAGGAATTAAAGTCCCCTGTAATACACAAGTGCTAAAATATATTTTTGATTATAATGAAAATGCTTTGCTATATGCAATAAAACATATTATACCAAAGGTATATATTTTATTGAATAGGCCTGTAATAAAAATGGAGAGCATTTTTCAGATCTGATATTTTGAAATATTTGTATTAAACCTAAATCACAGAAATGTGCATGTTGGTGATGTTATGAACTGCTAAATATAGCAATAATTTTAAGAAATTAATCTCTTGTTCTTCTTTGCGGGGAGGGAAGAGTGTTAGTCTTTAGAATTTAGTTTAAATTAATATGGATGAAAAATTTGGGAAATATCTGCTGCCCTCTTCAAATTAATTTTGCATTTACTGCCATTCTGAAGTAGGCAGTACAGTAGGCAGTTTCCCTTTTTAGGAAAGGTTTGCAGAACAACTCATTGCAAAAGTGAAAGCGTAATGATGTTTAACTGCAGTAATGATTTCATTTAATCAGATTCTATTGCTTCAAAGGAGTCAAAGTGATTTATGTAAGACAATCAGTAGCCTTGTCAGCTTCTCATTGACAATGAGCATGACAATGCAAGTCAGCACCTTACAAGATCAGACTCTTTATGGTCAACATAAAAATGACTGATGAAAATAATTGTGATTTCCATCCATTCTAAGGAGATGGACTTAGAAACTTACCCAAAATTAGTTGCTTCTGTGCAAGTGGATGAGCCATGACATGTTTTTTACACTCCAAGTCATGACATTTTTCCCTGTATGAAAGGTTTGCATAGCACAAATACATTATTTAGAGCTCTATCTGGAAGTTTTAGATAGTGTACTTGTCCTATAGCAGTCATAAGCTGTGGATGGATTTAATTCTAAAACATGAGTTTTGGCAGTCTACCACACCTGCAGGGACCTATCCCTTTCCTACGTCCTATCCGTTTCTGGTCTGAGCCCCAATGAAGCCGAAGGGCCTCTGTGAAGGAGCAGTGAACTCCCTGTATGCAACACACTGAAGACTTACAGCCTAATTGACCCTGACCTTATCCTACAAT
Organism: Oceanodroma leucorhoa; assembly: GCA_030449065.1. NCBI lineage: Eukaryota > Metazoa > Chordata > Aves > Procellariiformes > Oceanodroma > Oceanodroma leucorhoa. Next base: position 10,096,247 of record JASVER010000005.1, on the reverse strand, counting down.
AATTTCTTTCTTATATCACAATCTTGATTATGTTAACAATCTGAATATGATCTTGTATCATTACATCTTGAACCCTTACAGATAGATAGTTTTATTGGTGGTCATCTTCATTGCAAACTTCAGGTTAACAAGGAAGTTTGGTGTTATTTCATATTTACCAGCAAAGAGAATATTAATGAATATATTAATATCTATTAACAGGGTATTTTTTGTAGTTAAAGTGTAACTGTATGCAACAATGTAATTTCATTTGGAATAGCTCACTTAAGAGTGCTTTGCACATTTTCTTCTTCCACTGGGCTAGTGGAAGTGCATAGATATGAAGCAAATATATGTTATTTTGATAGACATAATATRCAGCAATGATTTTACTATTTTTCTTTTTCTTCTTATATGTTTTAGAAGGTAAGTCTTTGAATCATCTATAATAAACATACTATTGTAATCAACCTGTATTGCAGTGTATAGCACATCCTTCTATAATCAGTTAATATTGCATCTTTTCCTTCTTTTGGACCACTTTTGAAATGGTATTATGTTAAATCTGATTAATTATGACATACTGAAGGGAACTGTTATTTCCCTTAAACCGCGCTGAAAAAACAATCATAAAGAAAGCTCCTTAAAATATATAATACACAAGTACATAAATATATGTGGTCACCAAATTTAAAACAGAATCTCAGAAACTCTTCTATTTGAACATCCTGTTCACAAACTGTAGTAATACAGATGGACTGTTATTCTGTAATTCTTTTCTAACAACTGCACTTTCTAAGTATCATTAATACGGTTTACAAATAATTAAGAGCTACAAATGTCTGTTATCTTGTCACTGAGACTTGGGAAATCACACATGTTAAAGCTGAATTTCTAGAAGAAAAATATTCAAATAGTGGCTTGACTTATAGCCCATGTACTGTATCTCCAATTTTGCCTGTGTTAAGTAAGAATTCCATTATGTGTTTTTATGAATTTACTCATTAAAAATATTATTCCTACCTCAAATATGTGTCTGAGAGATTGAAATAAAGAATAGGGTGGAAAAGACTCACAGTACAAGTCAATAGCCTTTAGAATTTTTAATAGAAAGAAAAGTATTCAGCAAAGAAGTACATATATTAATAATGGTCAGAGAAAATATTTTCCCAATTCAATAAAATACTCATCACTCAAACCATCCCTATTACCAACCACTAACCAAAGTATGCATACTTTGAGAAGCTTGTCATTCATAAATGTATATAACAATTATTCCAAAAGTTACATCCAAACAGTATTTGAGACAAACACGAAATAGGTACCAAAAAAGAATTGCACTGATTCACAGCAAGAAGATTCCCTAGGGCTAGCAAGCACAAAACTAAAACTTCAGCATCAGGAAATCCCTAAGCCAAGGATTATTGGAATGATACCTGGAGGAAATATCACTATATTTTTGCCCTGTTCTTATCCTCTTCCTCAGTATAGATACTGGCCAAAGGATCCTGGAGTAGATGGAGCTTTGATCTGACTAACTACRTATGATCTAGAAATATAAAACAGAACTAATCCAACACAGTGCACATTGAAAGACAAAGGGCCTGATCATAATTCATTTGTATCAAGAAATTGGCAATGTTCTCTTTTTACCCTACTAACCAATAACTGCTAATACAGTAAAAACTATATTTTAAAAATATAGCACAGTCAAATCCTAGGAAAGTAGGGTAGGTTAGGATAGTACAGCGCAGGACAGCCATTTAAATTACAAATTACTAAATAGGCTTAGTAACAACAGAAAAACATATGTGGGCAAGAATGACATCAAAATCATTATTAACTTCTACTAAGAGTAAATTAATAAGATACTTTCATTCACTTTTTAATGATACAATATCAGATGCTTAAAAATTCACATGGAAAAACTTCATTAAGCCCTTTGTGATTATTTTTAAAGTTACACAAAAATATTGTGTAGATCTATGGATTATATATGCATGCTTTACAAAATTCAAGTCACGTAAAAAGACATGTCTCACAAGTACTATATTCAAGTAGATGTTTACATCCAATGTAAGGAAATATAGCTACTACAGGCACATTAAACTAACTATAAAGCCTTTAGATTCCCAAACTTCTGTTGCAGACTGGCTGAAAGGCTAATATGCCAATAATTTGTTCACTATTTTCTAGTCTTTCCTGATAGTTTAATAACATTCAATGTCTCTCTCACCATAAATTTTGCCTAGCTTGAAAGCAGAAATATTAACTGCTTCATTAATATTTATGTTCACACAGATCATCTCTCCCAACCAATTTTGATGTTAATGCAATTTTTCAGAACAACTCCTAGAAATACTTCTTCTTCCCAAATTAATCCTTTCTCCATTYCTATCCTAGATGACGAGCTTTCGTTCCTCAGTTCTGACCATGCTATCAGCTTGGCTGTCCCTGTTCAATCTGTCCATACCAGTGAATGTACACCATAATGTTCTTGACTCTGAAATATCCCTGCCCTATTGTGATCTATTATGACCACTTGTGTTTTAAGAGTAGTTTGTTATCAATTAAAGACCGTCTTACAGACAAATTAAATACAATAATTTCAGTATTAGTCATCCTCAAGAATCTATGATTTAATACAAGTATAACAATTTATAACATGAATAAAACCCCACAGGGCTCTATTCTTTAAATATAAACTTTGCCTTATAATCTTCAAAATAATTTTATTTCTTCAAATGCTCATGAATCCCATTATTGCCCCCATGTTTTTCTCCACATGTCAAGAACCCAGCTTCAGTATTGAGGGAGGAATTAAATAGTCACTAGAAGAAGGGTTGCACTTGAAGTCTCCTATGAGCTGTGACAGGAAGGGAAATAAAATTCAGGGTAGGCATCACTAAGCATTGAAGCATTTGACAAAAAAAAAGTGTCTGTTACCTAAGATTTTAAAGAAAGAAATTAGACCTTGTTTCAGGAAAAGCTCAGCAATAAGGAATAGTTAGTAAGGAATCAACCCTGATGTTACCATCAAAAGGCTATTATGGGAAAAAGGGACCCCATCTTATATATGAAACCAAGATTTTGTTGCTAGTCTAATGAATGTTTTAATGGTCTAATAAAAAACTGCAAGTTATTCTTAGTCCAGTTATGATTAAATTAACACTCCAAGTCCAGATCATCTAAGTATTATAGAAAATCCTTGTTTATTATATGATTCAAGGCATGTCTATGACTACACGTTAAGTATAGTTTTATACATAAAACTTAGTAGCATCTACCCCTTTTTCCTGTTTTTGTGCTCACCCTTCCAAAGTATCTCTGGGTCATTTTTATGCTCCTATCTGTTGAGATGAAGAAGAGGCTATAAAATYTTTTGCAACCCATAAAGCCACCGAAACCTCCAAGCCTGAAGGAAAGGACCAGCATGGGTCCAGTTTTTGTGTTTGTTTATAAAACTCTTTTGTTTTGATTCTTAACAGCACATCTGAAAGGAGTAGTGGAATAGTCACTCCCTCATCCTACAAGAGACAGTGTTTGAAACACAACAGTGACAGCCCATAGTGAAAAGTCCTGTGTTTTTGGGGATATTTTTTGTCATGGGAGGCCCAGGAAACATGAAGAAACAGGGTAGGCGTTTTGTCATCCCAAAAAGACTTAAAGGTCTATTACACAGATGTCTGCTATTAGTCAGGAATCTAAGGGCCAGGCAGTCAATCTGATCCKAGATAGGGCCCTCCTATCTCTTTTCTTTTATTGTTTCTGTTTTACTCCTTCAAGACAGATCTTGCATTTGATTCACATATTGCTAGAGAACTGTTGTCTGGGAAAACAGTAATCAAAAGACAGAATCCATCTCATGCAATTATTTCACTGCTGTTAGAAATAAAGTGTTTTCAGAGCAATTAGGACAGTATCCTGAAAGAATTATCTAATCGTTAAGTTTCCTTATTAATACAGGAAAGCAACAATTCTTTATATTTTTTCAGTTAATTTATCTTCTCAGAATGTTTCCTTGATGTCTAAGAAGTGTTTTCATAATACAGATAATAATACCTAATGAATTMTTTCTCAGCAAGTAGAAGAATTCAAAATAAAAAATCCAACTGGCTGTCAAAGAAGCAGTTGAATAACATTTGTATTGAAACTTGAAATAAAATATGATCAAACCTCCAGAATAACTTTCAAACAATGAGAATAATTTTTCATACTACTCTTATTTAGGACATTGCTTGCATATAAACACCAATACACTGATCAAAAAACCAACTGTCACCATTTTTCACAGATGACTATGTATGTTCAGAAAGGCAAACCAAGAGGCTGTTCAACGTTGTCATAAATAACTCTGCAGAGTGTCACTGGGTCACATCTAAAGACAAATATTAGTTACTACAAACTAACCRTCTAATAGTAGTTAAGGGCAGAATGATGATAGTGTGGGCAGATGGAATGAAAAAAGTTCCATTCATAGTAGAAATACACAAATAAGAAAATTCAGAGCAGTGTCTGTAGCCACATGAAAGCATTCTTAAACAGGAGTTCAGTTTCAGCCTCATCAGTTACTTTATTTTTTAGTTTTCTTCTTCAGCAGCACAACCTTTGGGTAGTGTTCCATGATACTGAGAACAGCAGTTTGGCATCTGCCTGTGACATTCTTGGTTTCAGTTCTTCCTTCTATTTTGGAAGATGAAAATGTTCAAGGAGAACCCTGATAATGCATTCCAAGTATGTTTGGATACAGCTGGGTGTACATAATTGTAGGCAGCTATGAAAATTAAGTTTGCATTCAGTAAAGAATAAGTAACAGCCATAGGGAATGACGAAGGCATTTGAAAGTCACATGTATTACATTTGTTTTGTCAACACCAAATAACAAACTGAGCTATATTGAAGTACTGAACTTTCATTTCCCCTGTTATCCTACTTTTCATTTCATTTCATTTCATTCAACCCTAATGCTTTCTAGCTGGTGGAGATGTCAACATAAAATTTTGGAGTGGACTTTGAATGCGTGCCTCTGTGTGTGTGTGTGTGCATGCATGCTCTATGGAGGTGGGATAGAACAATATCTTATAAACTAAACCAGTAAGGTTACTCGTTATTACCAATAAGACAAGAATTGCTAGCTGCTCTATGTAGAAAAACAGAAAAGAATGGCTGCTACCTTGTCTAAACCACCCCATAGTGGGTCTCCCTTCTCTCTCAGCCTGATTTTCTCCATGCTTGTMTCTGCCAGCTTGAGGAGAGGCAAAGTGACCACCACTGTGGCTACTCTGCAGGCACAGCAGACTTCCTGCACCAGGTCTGATGTGTTGCGGTGCTGGGCTTGGTGCTAGCAGAAGCACCATGCACGCGTAGTGCAAGACGGAAACAACTCTGAAAGATTTTGCTGGTGTTTATGAAGTTCTGGTGGGCTTGGATGACGCTAGCCCCCCAGTAAAAGCCATTCCTGTTTCATTTTACTGTCTACTAGTCCTAAGTCTTTCCTTTCCTAGGAAACAGAGAGCACAATTGCTAATACCAGGGATCAAGGTATTAATGAATTTCAACTGAGTCGTGACAGCAAATCCTGTGAAGCTTTTTCTTATTTTCAAGACTTGCAGCAACAGAAAGTGAATATAAATTTCATTAGTTTTCAGACATTGAAATTTAGAATATTCTCAGTTTGCTGCTTCTAAAAAGCAAGTTTTTTAACTCTGGAGATGAACTGAAATAGAGTGTAAGTAATTCATACTACAATAACACCATTCCTTTTGTTGAAATTTGCTCACATTTATGTCAGCATATCTTGCAGGTGAAGCAAGTTTGAATTAGTTGGTATTTGAACAGGACATCTGAGCGAAAACTTTTCAAGTGTTATCAGTGAATTTTATCCAGTCATGATAGTCAATACTAGTCCAATTTTATTATGGAAGATTGGAGGACATTGTGATCTCATTCAGATGAAATGTATCATCAGGGCACCACTATTTGTCTTTTTTTAAAGGACACACCATGAAAGACTAGGTAAGTTATGTCCAAATTCAAGCCTGAGTTATTATATTCTCCCTGCCTAAAGGTCCCTCCTCTGTTTTAGAGCTAACCTTGTATATTTTTCCTTTCATGCAGTAAAAATTTATTTAACATGGATATGCATTGCAACAGGAATTACACTCCCGGGATGGCTATACTTCGGTAAAAAATTACAGAGGCAGCACAAATCGTTCCTTTAACCAGCCACCAAATACATATATGCTTTTACTTGCAAATAGTGTAGGATAAATTCTCCCCACTCAAATTCACACCATGTATTTGATTTCTTTCTAGAAAAAAAAAAGTGAGACTTAATCAGAATTAAAAGGAATAGACTGCAAGTGGTCCCCTGGGTCACTTTGAAAGCTGGGATTGCTAGCTCTAATTCTTCACAAACCACGAATCAAGCACACAAAAACCTGAGAATGGCATTAAACAAAAATGTGATTTCAAATAATAACAGAATACTCCAATTTGCCTGCCATTTTCAGGTCTCTAAGATGCAATCATATTCGTATTTTCAATCCTTCCTGAAAACTTGGGGGACTAGACATTTACTTTTTCTTTTCCAGTGAAGAGTGATATTCTCCTGTAACTGTTTGTAGGTGAAGAACACCAAATATCATAATCAAGCTGAAATTAGAAGCCCTATACTAAGATACATATTTGAAAACCAGGAARAGCACTGTCCATGCACTCCCATGCTCAACAGCACAACAAGAAGCTTCAATAAACTTCAGTGTTCCTTCATCACTTGAATGCAAAACAGCTTGTGAATAGTTGGGTGGATAAATTACTCAACTATCTTTTAACACCTCCACTCTGTCATTCTTTTAATCTATAATTTGCAAATAATCCTAGGGAGGATGAGGCAGTGTGAGGAAACCACAGTGAATGAACTGCATGTATATCATCTTTCTGAGGATTTTATTGCTATTCAGTACTAAGGAAAATTCGTATATCAAAATACAATAAAAATAAAATAAGAATAAAATAAAATTAACACTATTACTGAAATAGTCACCTAAGAATTGGTATATTACATATATTTTAAAAATATTTTCTCATAAAAAATAAACCCAGATGTTATTCTTCCAACTATTCAGGGCTTTTTTTCCCTTAGATAGCTTCTAATCCTGTTTTTTCCACCCTGAATATTTGTAATATTAAAATAGATAGAGATCATTGTACAACAAAATTCACTCATTTTGATTATGGATCCTATAGATCCTATAAGGCCTGCAGGGCATCATGAGCGCATGCCAATTGGAAGACCTGGAACGAAAGCTTAAGTTCAGCCAGCTCATACACCACTTCCAGCACACGTGCACATCTGGATGAGAAAAATACTGATGAAACTCTCCTTTTGTACAGGTCTGTACAACCTTTTGTACAAATCAAGGGCAGCAGCTAGTGACAGGTGGTGAAATTCCCTTTCAGGAAGTACTTATTGCAAGTCAGATCCAGAGRTCTGACTGTGGAAGCATGAGGGTACTTCAAGACTCCACATCGAGACATCCCTTATATGCAACCAGCAGAGAAGACATATGTGCCAGTATAATAAGAGAATCTGGTGTATTTATTTGGTTTAATAAGATCATTCAGGATTTTACAGCAGCATACAACTCTTGACAAATTTTATCTGTGCTCTCCTTACATAACGGTCCCAAGATATTAATTATTTCTAAAAGTTGCAGTGTTTTAGAGCTATCAATTTTGATTTGGATCGATTTATCACTGCCTTTACCTTGTCTCCAAATTAATGCTTTGAAAATTAAAACCAAAATAACCCAATAATGTACAGTTATTTCAAATATGCATAACAATTGTTGGCTAAACTCTTGCAATCCTAAACAGTACACATTTTCATACACACATAAAAGAAATAGGGCTTTAAAAATATAGGCGCGTATTAGAACTGAAGCAAGAATTCAAACCAAAATCAAACAAAAACAAACTCAGGATGCCTTCTTGAATAAAAAATATCATTATACTCAGTCTSTTTTTGACAAAGCTTAGTTCTGCTATGCAGGCAGTCTAACATGCTTAAGATGTGCAATCTCCGGTTGATTCTTGAGAACTAAGATGCAACTACCTGTATTCATGAAGCCAGTATGACTTTTTCTATCCTTAAGCAAACTTTCAGATAATTTCCCTAGCCTTGTTTTCCTTTATGAGAAGCACTAACCACTATTTTTATCCACTCAAATTCCCATGGATAATTGTGTCCTGTGCATCTTGTAGATGAGAAGCCTCCAAGCTCTTGCATAGGACCTTTCTAGAAACAAGAGTCAGCCATGTGCTAAGTAAATTTTTCTGGCATGTGGCCCGTAACTGCAGCCTCTCCAGTATGGAACTGCACATGAAATTCTTATATGACTCGTGCAGTTGTTCTTTCACCTGACAGATGCGTATCTACTCACACTATGCAGTAAGCATTGAACTCGGTAAGACTCTTGCACTGTAAATCAACTTAATCAAGGCTGGAGACATCCAAGGTATGGGAGTGGAATAATTAATCTGCTGCTTATTTGGAAGTTCAAACTCTTCTAAACTAACTCAACAACTAGAAGTGGTTCTTAGACCTATTGGTATTAAACTAAAGACCCCTTATTATTTTGGTTTCTCTTTTTGCTAATATAACCATGCATTTCCCAGCATACTTAAACCAAGGTGCTTGCACATCTTTCTCCTACTCTTTTCTTACTAAAACATCCATCTAAAAATATCCATTTAACTGTAACTATCCACAAGATGTTAGCCTATAAGCTATCCAACATTAACTCAAAACTTTATAAAATTTATGAAAATTTAAAACTTCCTCATTATTAAGCTAATATTGTAATTGTTGCAATCTTAGTTCTTCCTTACACATTATTAACAATCTTTTTTTATGTCACACTGTAATAGGTCATAAAATCAGTTATGATTTTTTTTTAATTTTCTGAATTCTTAGGAAACTTCAATAATATGCACGATTCTAAGCTGATTTATGTGAAAACTGAGGCATAGGTTTGTCAAGTGTTTGTGTTTGAGTAGTGTTACTGCAAACTTTTGGCTTAGTGAAACACCACTGTGGTTACATGAAAGCGCATGAATTTTTAAAAGCTTTCTGGAATTTACAGAGCCTGCATAAGTTGAATATTCCTAATGTAGAAAAGGGTACAGACATCGCTGTGAGAGAAATTATACTTACTGGAGCTGAGAAAACTTTTGTAAATGTACATCTGAGACTCAATTCCAATAAAATTATCATTTAATTTGCTTTTTGTTGCCTGTTTTAATTCAAATGACATTTTTTTTTTCAATGTGTTTGGCCAGTGTGCCATTATAAAACTTGTAACCCATATTTCCATCAGAGTATGACATACAGACTAGAGTGCAGAGTACAATAAAATGTATATGCAGTTTGGATTGGGGCTTAATTACATTTTTTAATGTAACAAAAGATATGCTGTCATTTAAGATTATTTAAGTTATAGTAAAAAGCTTTGTGACAAATTACTTGCTTAATTTAAAGTACAAGGTTTAAAATTTTCTGGCTTAGAGTGCCTAAGAAAACTAGCTATATTCAAATAATGAACATATGAATGACTTTTTTTTTTAATTTATTGAACAAAAGATAAAATTCTTCAAAAAGTGTAAATAGTCCAGTTTTCATTTCCTACAAATGCATAGGTACAATAAAAATGAAAAGCGCTACTCAGAATTAATAATACAACTCTATTTCAGTCCAGGGATGAGTTATTTTGATTCCAGAATGCACTTTTATCTAATGGATAGCAATTATATTGTGTATTACTTTTAATTCCAGCCATCAAATTTCAAAAGAGCACTGGAAAGATCCCAGCCATCTAAATTGTTAAAGAGCTCTTTTCAGAGGCCACAGAAAATGTTGCCATTGTCAGTCTGCCTGTAACTGCATACATTTGCTTCAGGACCTGAGATACGCATGACAATGGTAAGGTTTGATAAGCTTTCCCCTCTGAAGGAAACCAAACTTTGATAAGATCTCATGGAAACTTATTTATTGCTGCACTTTCATTCATAAAGTGAAGGACACAAAGAAACCTCAGGAAGCACGGTAATAAAACACAGTAGGAAGGAATGCTCTCCAGTTGTCATATCAAAGCAATGCTGAGGTAGCAGAATGATGAATCAGACCCAAGGGCCAAATTCACTCACTCTGCAGGTGATAACAGCTCTTCCTACCCCACCAGAGAATGAAACCTTGGCCTTTAACTAAGCTTTCCCACTGCTGGCTGAGACTCTCTTCTCTTTCGCACAGTGAACCACAAGATAAATTACATACACCACTATATATACATCCTGCCAACATAAGTACGTATACCACTGCAAGTGCAGAGCATGGGAGTTGACAAGTGTGTTTAGGATTTTAAATGTTGTGCCGGAGCTTCTGCGAACCCCCACGGGATGGCTGGCCCTGGGGGTGTGTTAATCCTGTGTGCCCCAAGCAAGGACATAGCATGCAGACCTCCACCCCTGGAAGTCTGTCACCACCTCTCTGGACGGCAATTGGTGCCTTAGCTATGTSGCTCCAATTCCTACCACAACCCGAGCCAAAAGCACACGGTGAGTGCTGGCCCTGTGAGCGGCTTCAGGCCCTCAGACAGCAGCGGGCGGATGCACACATAGCAGGCACACATAGCCTTGCCCAGGTATAGGCCCACAAAGGCCTCAGGCTACTAAGGAATAATTGTCTTCCTGCACACAGCTCTGCTTACACTCTCTCATATTAGTTGGGGAGTCCCTGAAAGCTTGAGGCTATTCAGGAGCACCAGATTACCTGAGCTGGACGTAAGGACTCACCCTGTACCGGCATGTCAGGCCTCCCGCGCCCAGGAGCCCCTGTTGCTATGGCAACCAGGAGCCCAGCAAAATGGCTGTCCTCTGGGAACTTGGGCCCAGGACTTCCTTGATAGCCAGCTGCCTGGTAGCTGTCCTTTAACGGCAGTTGACTGTCCCTTGTCCAGATGCCTGGTTCCCCTATCCACCCAAACACCTGGGCTTCAGCTAGCAATGATTCTGCACCAGGCCTTTGCCTTTTACCTTGACCAAGATGGCTGCAAAATGTTCCTGTGCAGTGCCCGGTACATCTGCTGTTTGCATGAAGCAGAACATCAGGATGTTAAAAATGAAGACCAAGGTTGTTTTGCAGAGTGCTGGAGCAGTTGTGTACTACCCAAAAGTCAAAGTATGGTGTGCATTCACGAGCATTTGCTGAAGAGAAGCCTTAAGGAAGGAGCACAGCCCATGGAGAAGTGGGTTTCAGCTTGATGAAGCCACAGGCCAGGCAATGGTTTATTTATAGCAATTTCCTGTGGTGTTTGGGGTGTGTGTGGGTGCTTGACAAGAATGTGGATCACAGAAAAGTGGGTAAGGTCATTCTGTTATGGGAAGACAAACAAGAAAGCAATTTTTAATTAAAGTTCAGCATATTCCTTCAGGCAAAACATGGCAGGCCAAGCAGAGCACCTGCTCCTGCTGCAGCCCAGAGGCACTCTGATGCGCCAGCTTTGACTGACATCACCTCAGCTAAAGCAGGAGCTGAGGCTAGATTAGAAACAGAAATGTCACTGCTGGGAACCAAGCACCGATCTCTCAGCACTGGTGAGTGATACCGCAGATGGCTCTCGTGTCCCTGGTGTATGTCTGCTAACGTCAGCACCAAGGTGAGGGTGTCAGTATTTTGTGTGGTTAGGAGAGCTTCACTGCCAGGTTGGAAGCTCTGCTTCCAGACTACCAGGTAAACTTTAGCCAGAGAGTGATGACACGCAAAAGGTGGCTGGACATGAACTAGAGATCTGTATTGGCAGAGTCCTCGACCTGTGTGAGACAGTTTAGATGGCGAGGAACCTTTAAGCCTTTAAATTTGTTCACCTCAAGTTAGCTATTAAGTTAATGTGGGGGGAAAATAGGTGAGTTGGTAGGAACTGCAATGTGGAACATAGTTGCTCAAACATAAAGCAGATGATTAATTTACCTGTGGGTAATCTGGATTATTTCTGCAAAAAAACAGGTACTCAGCATTATTGTATTATTAGCCTTATGTCAACACTTAGAAATCTAGGGTGAAAAAATTTTGAGGAAAACAAACCCCAAATTTATAAACAGATTACTTATTTTAAATATAATTTACAAATTAGGAAGAGAGATTGAGATGCTATCCAACACCTAGGAGAGCCTACTGTGTCACAGAATTTGCACAGTTGCCTTGCAGTGGGAATGGCTCTGGAGAATATCCTTAGTTGCTCCATGAATCCTAGTCCTTGCTTCATTGTGCGTGTCATCACCATTACTATGTGCATAAAGTATTGTATTTTTTGCAACCTCAGAACTATCATTACGATAAAACAGACCATCTGTAGAAATCACATAAGGATATGTCTCTGCATTTAAGATGATGACTAGGAGGTTCATGTTCACAGGCATTTGCAAAAATTCATGTATTCCCTTTTCCTTTAAAAAAAAAAGTAATTCCCGTTATATCAGGGAAGAYTATTGCTGTTCAAAATGTATAGCTGTGCATTACTGTGACAAGGTTATTTATAACATGCTGTGTAATGCAATATAGCTGGGGGACAAGTCATTAAAAAAAATATCACAATTAATTGAAACCAAACAGGCTTACTCTACAACAGTTACCTCCAGATTTGGGGCTGCATGCCAACTGAAACGTATTTTTAGATGTTTTAGTTTTTCTATCTGGCATACCTATGAAGAGGACATCTGGAAATAAGTGTCACAGTGCAATTACTGATATMCTAATCTACAAAAACACTTTTTGTAGTCAAATGCAGTCCCTTACTGCATTTGATATAATTACATGGTCATGCATTCTGATTTTGAATGAGTTGAATGAGAAGATGACTTCAATGCCTCACAGATATGTCTGTAATTTCTGTAACACTTTCCATATCATGTTGTTCTTGATACTTATTTTATTTGGATTTATGAAACAGCATGGGGACTACTAAAATGAAGTGACAGCTACATTTAATTATGGCATGGCTGATGTATCTGCAAAGAATCTTAACTGAGAATTTCATTTTTCTTTTGGAACACTTGCAGAGAGAACACAGATTTCCTTTGGCTTTTTTGTTTAACATTCTTCTACTGATTTTTCTATTGCTTAAGGAAACATAGTATTGCATYTCAAAGCAAATAGTTAAAATATCAAGTGCTACCAAACAGTTGCTTCTGGTTGACACRTGGAATTGTTCTGATTAGTCACATCTTGGTGTGGCTGGTCCTGGATTGTGAATGCAGGCAATTCTAACAAAAATATTCCCTATGTGCATTAAAAAATGTTATTTCCAGGAGCCTCAGCCGTGCATTTTTCATATGAGCTTCTTGTAAACATTCCCACTAATAGAGACTGGTCAGAGGGTACTTGAAGAAAATAAACAGAAATAGAATACGGCCACAGCTGAACAGAATTCACTTAAATATTCAGGAAACTATTAATAGAAAGTGCTGGTAAAATCTTTCCAGCTCTAACATTTGGATGACTTGGGTAAAAAAAAAAATTAAATCCTACTTTGAAATAAAATTTATTAAAGTTACCGCAGTATTCTGGGACCTTGTGTCAGTTATTCCAGAAATCCAATTTATTACATATATATATTGGAGGTTCACAGAAGAGGTAAACAGTTGCTGTGATGAAAAATGCTACAGGAGTAACTAAGTAGAGGATAGAAAAGTTATTTGTTCATATTATTTGCTTTAGGATATTAATTTCATGCCCAAATTAAAACCGAGCAATGGTATTTGCATTAACTGTGCTCTAGTGCAAAACCAACTCACTTTGTTATTATGAGTTAGCAGTTTTTCTTCTTAGAGAAAATAATGAAAAGCCCTATTTCTTGGACATATAAGCAGATGAACCATCACCATAGCAACCGAAGGACGTATCCATTGCGTCATTCTGTCAAATGGCCCCTGCATGTGACTCCAAGCTCACATTCCTTACTTCCATCTGAAAGTAGGTTTTAGTCCTGCCATCCAATAAAATCAATACTCCATAGGATGTTTTCTGCCTGCCATGRTTTAGAAATAGGAAGCTACTTAAAGTAGCTTTTTTGTCTTAAAAGAGCAGCAAAGGTTGTTTATCTGTCAATATACTGAAAGTTAATGAAAAAACAGAATTAATAGAAAACAGATCATTTGTTTCCAGGAACGCTGTTTCCTCTTGCTCTTTATTGTGTTTAGTGATTCAGTCATGTCTTTGTTACCAAGCGTTATCACAGGTTCTTTGGACAGCTTCCAGCACTGAGTCTGGCTTGTTTAAACACTGTGTTTCTCTTCTATATTTCTCCACCAAAAGGAGGAGAATCGCACTGCAAATGTTTTATAAATCAGACAGCAGGAACCAAATACAAATTGCAGTGTTAAATGATCATCCATTTCCCTTGTAAACTCTAAAGCAGGATTTTGTTTTCCTGTTCTCCCCATCTTCAAAAGTGTTACAAGTCTGGTTTCCCTCTCAAACTCTAAAAGGTCATTTTCACCTTGCCTCTCCTTTCCTTTTCATCATCCTCAGATTCTAACCTTCTTTATACCTGCCCTGTAATAAGAACCAAGACATTTGGCCTCTGCTTTCCTGCTCTAATTCCCAAAACAGCCAGGCTGAGTTTTCCCAAATGTTACAAAAACAATGCCCACTTATACTTGTGTGGGTTCTGCATTTTACCTCAACAGAGTAAGCCCAGGTTCAGTTTCTGTAAGTCAAATGACTACTGCAACAATCTGTGRGAGAAAGAATTAAACTGTTGCCTCATTAGGTAGATCTGGATGTCGCCTTGTTACTTATGTTTTGAGCAAATGTTCTTTGTTCGCTGAGTGGTTTGTGATGAATACCAGTGGTGCCTAAGAATAACACATAAATCTTCACTGAAATTCAAAGTCTGAGTTTAACTACAGAGTGATCAGACTCCAGGATCACTTGTGTCCATGCACCAGTATGACAGTTATCAAAGATATGGAGCATAAGAGATGATAGAAAAAAACTATGATGGAGAGAAGGCATCATCTCTATGTACCACTACATTAAAGTCATAGGATGGTATAACATCCACTGGGATGTGTGGCTCCAGAATCTGAACTTTTTTTTCCCAATAATGCTTTCTTCAGTCTTTCCTGAGTAAGACTGAAGGAGGTATATCAAAACTGTGCTCTGTCTTTCTTTCTCTCTCTCTCTCTGAAATACGCAGTACCTTTTAGGTTTATAAAAATGTAAAATGTATTAAAATGTACATAAAATGTAGCAAGATTCTGTACTCAAGTGAATTAACAGCTATATGCAAAAGTGATTTGCATAATGTCAATTTGCCATACCAGAATAATGTTCTTGAAACCCTGTCTAAACAACTTCTGACTGTCACGTTCAGTTAAGCTAGACGGACTGGTAGTTTTCCAAAGCAAGTTACGCAGAATCACACCAGTGAAACTGTTTCCTGTAAATATGGCAAGTGAGTTTGGCAACCTCCTGTAAAAAGAAATCTGGCAAACCATCATGTATACCCTTTCTTTGCTAGGTGTCATTAGCAAAAACAAGAATCAATTCAAGTACAATGTCTAGCAGTTCCTTTTTTTCAAATAAATCAATATATTTGGGTTTTAATCCTGAGCCAGAAACTTTCAGGTGTTAGGAACTTCAACTCTAAATCCAAAGAACAACTGTTTTGTTCTCACTTTCAATCTAGTTAGTAGTTCCTGGGAAGATGAACACCTCATTGAGGAGTGGGAGGTAAATTTTCTCATAAAAAGAAATCAACAAGGCTAAAAAAAATGGATGACAGCCTGCACAGTTTGTGCTGGCTCAATTACTTCTCGGAGTGTTCAAACATAGTGTTCACTCACACAGGACTCCCTTATTTAGTTAGACTGCTTCTACCACCAGATCTGATCCTCCTTAGCTGCTGTCAGGCCAGGTCTGTCTAGTTCAAGGTTTCTGCCAACAGATATGCCGTATTTATTCCCAGTCTTGAAAAGATTCAATTCCCTTAGTTTTGCTTTTGCCTAGTTGTCACATGACACTAAGGGGACACTAGTCCTTTCCTCAAGAGACATCAGCCTTATTAGTTGTCCCATTTTACAAACGCTGCCGCTATGTGCTGACCTAATGAAGTTTCTTGCACCTGACTTCGCTGATAAGTCTGGTTTGGCAGAGCCATCTTGCCTCATTTTATGAATTCCTGGTTTACTTAAGTCTCTCAAAGTCCAGATGCATGTGGAAGCTGGGGCTGTCACTAGATCTTGATTGTGCCTGATCATTTACTTGTCCCTTCTCAATCTGAGTTTATGCACATGAACAGAGTACCAGTTTTCCAAGGTTCCTATTAATCACCTTATCTATACTTTCAAAACTGTTATCTTGACTAAAATAGAAAAAAAAATATATAAACACTATCCCTTGAAGAAGGGACTGCCAAGTCTTCTTTTTAATCCAAARCCTTTGTGTGTAGGGGAAAAAAAAAAAGATCAGTGGAAAAAATTATTAGCATTTTGAAGGCCCACAGTATTTTTCTGAAATGTTTTCTGTAAGATGTGTTCAATATGGAGAGCACCAAATATTAATGTTAAATGCAAATGTCATGTCTTTAGCTGATGTAATACTAAGAAAATAGATCTGTGGCTGTGTTCAGAAAAATCAATATTGCAATTCAATTCAGACATGCTGTTGCTTCCCTTTTTTTCATAGATCTGTGGACATTAAATCATGTCAGTTTCCATTTGTGAGAAGATTGCAGATGTCTATACCCAGATTTAGTCTGTAATTTATTATTGTTTTATATTTAAAATCTAGTAGCTTCCAGTGCCTCTGCTCAAAGCTGTGCCTTTGCAGTAGCAAGTGCAAAATCTCAAAAGGTAAATGTAGTCCATGTGCCAGAGATTCCCAAAGGGTATGCTGTGGTATATAGTGTGCCATAAGAATAGTAGAAATATGGCAGCACCCTGTGTGCTCTGCCATTTGCTTTTAGCATCTAATCTTAAGAGCCTGACAGAAGTGAGCAGTGGTAGGATGTGAGCAGCCCATGCTGGCCAGGCTTGGGGCAGTTTGGGAAGATTTCCTTTGTACTGCCAATTTTAATCCAAATTAAAGTGCACTCTAAGTATCAAAAAATTGGCATAAGTCACTATGTGCCAATGAATCTGCATAGGGATTGTCAATCTTTCTATTTTCAGAGACAAGTTAATTCTTTTAGTAATATTTCACTGCCCTGACATTTTCAGGCAGCAAACAACAGATTTCTGGCCTCCCAGCAGCCCGGGTAACAAGAGATTTGGAAACTGCGGACAAATGGCTTGTATACTTATCTGCATAAATAGGTTATACATAAAAATTAGGCTCTACCCAAGATGCTGATGTTGGTGGATCTGGTCACTAAAGACATAGTACATGTGTGTAAACAGTTCCTGGTTTGCTTTTTGCTAAGTTTTTATTTGTTTTATATGCTGAAAACATTCATCAGGATGAACAATTAAAATGTTATGTGAATTAGCTAGTTCAATAGAAACCATATGAGTCACAATGCTCAGTCCGTTAAGCCGTCGCTGGTTTTTTAGACAAATGATTTGCTAAGGAGAAGAATTATTAAAAAAATCAAAAAATCCCACCTCCTATGACCGAATCTTTTAAGGTTTGCAGAAATTTTCCTCTTCATTGAATTCAGCTTCATCTAACTTTCTCAYAAAATAGGTAAAGAGTTATTATTGTAACGGATTGGGAGATTTAGTTCTAATTTTTCATTCGGCTAGTTCCACTTGGTTAAAGCACCGTGATGAGCCTGCCTGTATATCTCTTTCTATCACTCTATTACCTTCCTTTCAGATGTTGACAATTAGAAACCACTTGGAAAACTGTGCATATATGTTTAAACTACAATTAAATAAAACCAGGAATTGTTATTGTAAAAGGTGATTTGTGTTTAGAATTTGCCTGCTGGTATTTGCTTGAAATGCCAAGCATACTTTCCAGACATTATCACTGTAACAAATGCTTTTCCTTAGAACCTGTTTTCTAGATTTGCTTTCTGGAGTTAACACCTTTCATTTTAGACTCTGTTTTCAAGGGTATGTAAAGTTGGCCATTAATTTTTATTTATTTATRTCAGTGCATTCAGAATGAAAAAGTCTTCCTCAGACTTGCCTATCTGTTTTTGAGATGGAGGCTAAACTGGAATGCTGAAGATGGGCTTGTATAGGAATTCCACAACTGGAGCATCTTAGATGTGTTTAAGTATTTGAGTGTAATCTAGTAAAAAGTAACTGGCAGTGTAAAGTTCATGCATATCAGTGGTATATACCACGACATTTTTTAAAAGAAAAAACATTTACTACTTTCAGAGAAGTTTAAGGTTACATTTAACACTTCCTATATTGTTGGCGATTATGAAGAAATCAAAGGGCCCCTGGGGCAGTCATCCATACCTTACAGGTTTCTCCTGTGACCCAAGAATGAAGCGGCAGGTAGATTGTCTGTGTTAAGACTTTCATCCATCACRGGCAGTTAAAAAGCTTGTCTTTGAAGTTGAGGATCTCAGAGCTTTCGATATGGTTCCCTTGTTCTATAAACTTTGGCTCTGCTGACATTGACAGTGGGACTGAGTGTGTGTATCCAGCTTCTGATGGAAAATTACCAGGTACGCTGGCTGTGTGACTTAAATAAGTTGCATGCACATCAAAGATAGTATAAGATGTTCTGAAACTTTACAGAAGATGTTGTGTTGGAATCATGATACGTAAAGTGATTTACTGCCATCCAGTATCTCTTCACCTCATCTTCCCAAAACTCAGTCCCAGCCCTAGGATCCCAGCTTCCTCCAGCACCAGTAAGAGCTGCAGCCTGTAAACTGTCACRATTTAATTTTGTCAACTTTCATCTTTACCTGTCATTATTCATACTGGGAGATGGAAATCCCTGCAATGTAGTGCAGATGGAAACAGCTTAAGTGCAGTAAATAAACTCTACAGTAATAGTTTGTATCGATGCCATCTTTTCTCTTTTGCTTTAAAAATGTAAAATGCAGCTCAAATGAACAAGCACTGGTTAGTCATACTGCCAGTTTTTAGCAAACCGGTAGTCCCCAAAGCTGCAACTAACAGCAAAAAATTATATAGCCTGCCTATTGACAAAAAATGTCATCAAGAACATTTCAACATAACAAATAATCAGATGTGTAACCAGACACGGAACATAGGTAAACTAATTCTTCACATTCAATCCCTCCAACTAAATAACTCTCCCTAAATACAGTTCATCCAGAAATTTAGAGGAAGAGGAAAATTGCACATCTGCATAGGAAACCAGAAAAGCCAAGTAGATCTGGAACATTTAGCATTAAACCTTCAATCACAATTAAATAGTATTTTTTCAGCATTTGAAAAAAAAGAACTTAAACACAAGAATTAAAGAACAAAAATTATGCATACTGCTAGTACTGCATAAAGAGCATCTGATGTCATTAAGATGGTATTATTTTTCTTCACAATATACCACTTTAATGGATCCAGCAGGGAAATAGCAACAAAAACTAAGCAACTAGAATGACAGTCTGACCTCTGTGGAAACATCAGCACTTATTCATCATCCTCTTCAGTGCTGTAAGATGTCACCTAGAGAATTTCTTCTAAGATTTTTCTTTTTCCAACAAGAATTTAGCTTAATTTATATTCCCTACATGTAAAATGCAGCTTTATTGATTCAAATTACATTACTTCTATACATGTCTGCATAAAAGCCCTTTTTAAGAGAAACAAAGTATTTCCTTGCCTTGATCTCAGGTCTTTGACCTGAAAGAAAAAAAGATTTCTTCCTAGATTCTCCAACTTGTCCTGCATGTCAGACAATAATGGCATTGTTAGTGCTTTTCTCTCCTTCCCCTGGGTTCCTGTAGTTCTTCTCTCTATATGCAAGAAYTTCAATATTTCATTTAAGCAGATTTAGCATTAAATCCTCTATAAACCCACAGAGAACATTGGCATTGCCAGTGCCTTTATGTGATATATTTCATGTAATTTTCACCTATTTTTGAGCTTTGTTGTTTATCTGATCTGATACATTTTTTTCAGTTTATTATACAGTCTGGCTAAGATAAGAAATCATTGCCTAATAACAGCAGCCCATGGACTAGTAATAGTGCCCAGAGGATGAGGCTGGCTCAAAGACTGCCAGCTAGAATACACAGGATTTCAGGAGATTTGGCAGTGACTACTAAAGCTAAATTGCTATTATACTGGATCATAGAGAAGCAAAGATTTGCTGTGGTCTAAGGACAGTTGTACACTTACTTTTYTTTATAATTAGCCACAGCATTATATGAATGAAGAGCAAAACATGCTGTCCTTGTGCACAGACAGGGCCAAATAGGGCACCAGTCATCCTTTTACTTTCTCTCTTACCTATAAGTTGTGAAGTGCTGTCAATTGCACTATAGGCAGACTCAAAAAACCGTGATAAATATTCTGAGTTGGCACAGTGAATAGAAATGTCTTGCAAAGAAGTCTCCTACTTCGAGCTGTGTATGTGTAGTCTATAAAGTGCTAAATATTATGTATTCATTCACCTAAAAATTTACCTGTAGAAGAATATCATAAACAGTTTTAGAAAAGCTTATCATCTCCATACAGCTATATGCTGTGGTGTGTCATCCTCTTGGGCTTCTACAGCTATAGCGGCAGGTGCCAGCAAAAGGATCTTAGCAACAATGTGTGGGATGCAAGTTACATATGCTCATTAGAAGTGTGGTATATTGGGTGGTCATGGAGAAATGACTGAAATAATTTCTTTTTTTTCACATCTGTAAGTAGAATTGGGAGTACAATTTTCTTTTTAATCACGTTTCTATCTTTCTTGCATTTAAATGCATTGTGTGATTAGTTGAAAGAAATGGATATTTTACCAGACAGGGAACTCAATGTCATTTCAGGTTCAATTGCTTTGTCTGTGGACTCCATAAATCTTGATACTCTCAGTTGTCCCCAGTCTGATACTCCGTTCCCTCCCCCCCCCCCATCAAATTGCATCATATGTACTTTAGGAATGTACAATATATTGTAGCAAAAGAAGGCATAAAGAAACATAATGGAAGAGGTAATAGTGCCAATTAAATTATGTATTGTGGAAATAAACCTCTTAAAAAAGAATTAATTTGCTCTTCCAGTCTGTATATTATTTACAAGGTAAGGCATGCAGGTTGCCTTACCTTGTAAATGACTCAAGATTGTTTCCTGTATTGAATCTTTTTTGTATATGAACCAAAGATATAGGATTTGCAAGAGCAAAGGGATTTCAGTATTTGGAGACAGGAAATTATGCCAGACAATGCAGATTATATTCCTTAGCGTACATTCAGATGAGGTTGTTTTCTTTCCTGTATATGGGACATTGCTACTTCATCACTTTTGTCTGTACTGAGGCTAGGCCATAAGCCTGTTGCTCCATTTCAGCACAAATATACTGTACAAACTTTCAACCTTTAAATGCTTTTAGACTGAAATAGACCTCCAATTTTCCAGGTTCTTCGTACACCCTTTGAAAAGGTAATTGGCTCACAGTAGTGTGAACTACACAACATAGATTATTGTGGATTTGCTTTGTTTGTTGAAGATGGGAAAGTACCTTGGCTGAAAGAAATAGATTTTTCCTCTCCTCCCATCTTGTCTCAGAAATTTTAATATTTATTTGTCATAATTTAAGCTTAAGTTGAAATTTCAGATTCCCCCTTTTGTAAAAGAATCCAAAGACTTTGCAATGCTACCTACATGTCTGCCCARCTTCCAGGACTGCCTCTCATAGGACTGAGGAAGCAACTTCACAAGTACTGTCATTTCAAATATATTTTTCCAGCACACACGTGTTTCATATTGCAGCTGTAAAGGTTTTATGTCATTTGCTATGTACTGGTAGCTAATTTTCTGTTTGATTTTTATCAGTATTTTCAACATCAGTGCTTATGTGATTTACTAATCTGCTTTTGAGCCTTCTAGTGAGCAGCATTTCAGACATGGTTTCCTCATGCTTATGGTGAAATATAATGAACTACAGTTCCTTCCTTACTCTTTTTTTTTTTCTTGTCATGACCTGAAAATATATTATCAGAGTCCTTTCCAATTTTTAAAGAGATCTGGAGATGTGAAACAGCTGGAAATGTGAACAGCTGCCAAATTACAGTMTTCCTGAGGACTTCAGAAGAAGGCCATCTGGGCAAATATCTCTGCCTTGGGGTTCAAAGCGGTAGACATCTAAATGCATATATACCTCCATACATATCCTCCAAAATGAGCTTGTCCTGCAGCGAGGCGTGGTATCTGGATGGAATTACACAATGCCCAGAGTTTCTCAAAGGGCTTGCACCAGCATATGCTGCAACCACATTTTCATGGCTCCACATTTTCTGAGAAAGAATTAATTTTATTTACAACACAAAATATCCCTTTTCTACCAGCAACGGTACCAGCTTCCAGAGGCTTTCCATTTCCATGCATCATGCTCCGTTGATACTTCAGAACACATGTGCATTACAAAGCCAATAGTAGCATAGCCACGTTGGCATAGCTCCTGCTGGAGATGCAGCATAGGCTGACAGGAGAATCTTTTCAGTTGTCATAGTAATACTACCTACCCTGCATAGCATAACCTAAAATGGAAAAAGCACTTTTGTATCGGCATGGCTGTGACAGACACCAGGGGGGTGTTGATACGCTGTGTTTGCTAAATACCCTGATATAATGCACAATATCCTAGTTTCAAATATAACAAAAGGTGCTTCTTACACTGATATTTTTCTGTGTGGTGGTGCTTTGAAATTATCATACAGAATATTCTGAATTAGTGCTGCAAAACATACTCCTTATCACAGAATCACAGAATGGTTGAGATTGAAAGGGATCTCCRGAGGTTATCTGGTCACTTATGCCAAGCATCAACCTCAGTCAGAAAAGGGCCAGGTTCCAGTCTGGATCACAGGCCTGTAATTAGACCTTTGAAGCTCAGAGAATGAATAGTATTAAGATGGAAATGTCAGCTAAAGGAGTGAACTAAACAGATGTTGTCCAGGTATAGGATCCCCTGTATAGAAACCAGATATAAACAGAACTTGTCATGATGCTCTTCACACACAGAGCTRGCTTTCAGAAGTGCAGGTTTGGTGGCATGAGAAAAGGGTAGGCTGCAGTCTGCCCTGCATACCCTCACTACTGGAAAGAAATTGGGACATGCTGAGATTTTGCACAGACTTGAGAGATGGAAAAAATTCCACACTACCTCTGCAATCAAAAGGATATGGTTTGCTTTCTGAGGCTTTCAGGAGGTTGCAAACAACAAGCAAACAAGCAAAAAGGTAGTGTGATGAGTCTCAGAGCATGATGTCTAGAGAAACAAGTGCAAACATCTTGTAAAAGAAACAAAACCTTCAGCTGTCCTATCCACAATAAGTTGACTTGGTAGATATCGAGTAGTTCTCCATATATAATACTGGGTTTAAGTATATCTTTATAATGATGTAAATTGTACCTAAATTTGCCTAAGCCTTATGTATAAAAGACTAAATGGGGGAAGAATTTTCCTGACTCTTTACAAGTATTTTTTATTGAAGGAAAAGTAATTCAAACAATGCCAAAGTCACTTGGATAAATTTTTTGAACCAGTCACTAAGCCCCTTGTTAAATAACGTGATTTTCACAGTTCTGAAATTAATGCTGAAATAAAAGCTGCTGTTGTAAAGTATTTAATTTCTAAAATGTAGAAATATTTTGCAACCGCACTATCTGATATGTTGCTTGCATTTACAGAGACATATAATCACAGCCCTCACAAGTCTGTCTTCTTGCTAGCCTTGGGATTGTGTAAACCTGAAAATTTCTGAAGGTAAAGGAAGTTGCTAATGGAGACTATTTTAAATAAATAAATTGTTCTTTCTTTCACAAAAAAAATCTACATAAACGTGTCTTTCTAACAATGGAGGAAGCTATTAGCCATGCACGGAGAACCTTTGACTAGACAAAAGACTGAGGGAAAGGAGACCACAGACTACTGAAGAGTTAAAGAAGGTCAGTGTCAATCAGGATGGGGTTTAATTAATTGGTGTAGCTATTAAAAAAAAGGAGAGAAGGAAACAGTACTAACAAAACGTTGCTGTGGACCTTAAATTACAGAGGTTAGGTGGAAGCTTCTTACATCTGTGATATTTAGAAAAGCTGTTGTTGGGGGGATAAAATGAGTGATGTGTTCTTTTGGATATTTGAAGTGGGTTTTTCTTTATTTATTTCTTCCATTGCTTTATCTATTAGTCTGCTCAGCAGCTGGGATTTGAAGAGAATGAGAAGGTTCTCTTCCCAAGAAGAAAAAGAGGTATTTTAAATGTGGCTATTGATCACTGTAGTTCTGAAGAGTGTGTCAGGCCTAGACTAGGTAAACTACCAGTAAAGAGAAGCCTGTCCATAAAGGTCATTATTTCTCAGTTCTTGCAGAGGCCAGTCCACTTAATTTTTTTAATGATGGGAATTGCACACGTAATACAGATTTACACCATATGTTGATGTGCCTTTGTTTYGGATTGTAAAAGAATATTGAACTGATCTTGCTAAGTGGGCAGCAATGGTTCCAGCAAATTATCCAACCTCCTGAGGATTATTTTGGCAGCAGTCTTAATTGGAGCTGTCGTCTCAGCGCTGTCATTGTGTAGCTGTGTTTTAACAGTTATTTCTTTTTTTTGCTCCACCACATTCAGTTCTCTGACAGTCAGCGTCCACACTGAGATCAGCCAGAAACTTGCAGTACCAGGAATCATTTGATGTAGCCGTTATTACAGCTTAGATGCTGAACCAGGGAAGGCTTTGTCAGAGTCCATAGGTGAGATGTCACTTTCTGAAACTTCAGTCTCAGTTTTGTCTTCCAATTGGATGCTATATCCAAGGTAATTTAATTCTACACTGTAATCTAAATGCACCTCTGTTTTTTGGAGGAGAGTTAGTGGCATATGGTACTTCTGCATTGCAGAAGCATCCTTAGTGGTTTATGTTACATGAAATGTAAAGAACTACTATTTTACAGAACAAATTTATGGTATTTTTCTCTGTTATCACTGTTTCTGTTGATACTATTCAGGGATTAAATCTACACATTTATTTTTGGTCTCTCTTCTGCTGTGTAAGAAACCATTACAGCACAGTCGGAAAACATAATATCTATTGCCTTCATGATTATGCATAGAAATAAAATTAAAAGGTTTTTTTCTGTATAAATCTATGGGAAAATTGTTTGCGGTCTTATTTTAAAGCATATTGTAATTGTTGTTACAAAGTTAACACAGACAATATTTCTTAAATCAAGTATATTTCAAAAGTGAATGTTCTATTTCTGCTAGTTAAATGTACCACGTCTTATGCTTTCATTTGGTACTGCATCATGTATAAATTGATTTTGTAGACTTAGGAAGACATATTTAGTTCCTACAGCTTTCAAGAGCATAATGCTCTACCAAGCTGTCTTGTTCTCATAACTGGCAGGACACTGAACACCTCTGTAAGTAACAATTTAAAAATAAAATGGAAGGGAAGAACAAACTGGAAGAGACAGGCCACCTTTAAAATGTCGTGACTTACATATAGGTGCAGAAACATTCATTCATGCATTTGCATCATGGAATTGTTTTTATTCTTTTGGGATTGCATTTCAGGAAAAGGTATTCCCCTATTTAAAAGCAGTGAAGTCATCCTACATCAAAATCATGTAGAAAGGTAGAATCTTTAGTGAGCTCAGTGTAAGACTGATGAAAATTTTGATGAAAATGTAAGTGGCCTACTTCATGCTTATATGATTTCTAGGACTTTTCATTGAACTAAACCATTTTTCCAGGATGTGCCTCTGATCCTGTATACATATATATATATGCATCTAACATTGCTTACAGTCATATTCATGACAACTTAACTAAATTACTTATACGTAATTGCAGAGCCTCAGACTGAATTACCTGGTGTATGCTGCAGTCATGTGTATTGCAACATAGTTAACATATATTCTGTTCTCTTGAGCATTGTTTGATAATGACACATCCCAGCTTAGCACGGAGTCTAACCTTCCAGCAGAGAGAAGTCGTCTGGGTTAGTAGTTACAAAATGCTGATGTATATACTAAGCAGTTCTCAGGGACTATTGAACAAATCTRCATCTATATGCCCACAAAACATTAGTCTCTAATCTGCCTCTGAAGTCTTGTTGTCTACAAAAACATCTAAAGAAGTCATATTTTCATTTTTTTCCCCCGAGTCTATCTGCTCTCCTAAGTTTTCTTGAAGAGATTGAAAAGCAGGCTGCTAGCCAAATGCACCTGCAAAGTAATTAAGTTTTTGACACAACCTTGACATAAGATTCATCAGAGGGATACATATTATTCAAGTTCTTTATAGAATTAGTTATTGCAGATATTAAGAAGCTATATTCCACAGACTAAAGCTTAACTTTCCCAGCAGTTCATTACACAGTTTCCAGCCAAACAAAATGTGTATTAAGAAAATGTATATTGAATTTATACAATAGATCTTTGACCTAGTGTTATATTTAAAACTTTGTCAAAAGATCCCAGTCCTTTCCCTAAAAATGTCACAGGGAGATTTTGTCCTTGGTTTATTAAAGACAAATTCATGAAATGCAGAAGAATGCAAGTAACTGTCCTACGTTTTTACAAATAAGTATTACTTAATTATGACACTTTAGATTGTGTGCAGGACTGCCCATTCAGATCTGTGCTTTAAACTGTGCTGTGGTATGAAACCAAATGCTCAGAAATCAGAAACGTTATTAGTAATAAAATAATTGTCATTGCCATTGCTTATAAGCGATTTCTTGCATTGAGAGATGCAGAAAGATTTTTTTTTTTTTCTACAGTTACAAGTTCTTTAAAAATTTACTGCCAAAAGTTAGGAAGTAGACACAGTTAACAGCCTGAAATGAAAATCAAATCAACTTTATGAGGGTTATAATATATCTTAAATATAAATGCTTCAAAAAGTGTAGAAGGGCAGAAGAAATAAAAAATGTATAGTAAAATACAAAGCCCTTCAGTTCACTATCTGAAAATTATATTGATTTCATTTTAAATGTTTATAAGTATTCAAGTCCACTTTAAAAAGTCTATTACAAGGTCCATTTATTTAATAAAAATATGAAAAACACTTATTTTCTTTTTTCTAAGACCCTCTTTTACAAAACTCAAAAGATTACATAAAACTATATTGAAGATTTAAAATGCATTTGAAAGAAGGAATGTCTTGTCTCTGGAAAAATCTATTTTTCTGGAGTGTTTTTATTTGATTAACTGAGGTACAATTTTGTTATCTTTTATTTGTTTGTTTGTCTTTCTGTTTTCTGTTGTTGTTGATAACTATTTTGAGGAAAAAAATTATTCACTAAAAGTAAGGTTTTTTTCTGGAAATTCTAGTTGAAAATACTGAATCCATATGGGAAATGTTTATAACTGTATTTCAAATTTATTAAATTATTATAGTTGCACTTCATACATCAAATCCTTATACTTTTCCAGAATTTAAATTAATTTATTTCTTCCCCTTTTTCTTTAAGTGCAAGTGTAAGTAAAGCACCCTCTCTGAAATAAGCACAGTTCTCCAACACAGTGTGTGTGTGTGTGTGTGTGTGTGTATCACACTGTGTAGATCGATATGAACACATTGCTCTCCTGAAGAGGTCACAATCTGAACAGAGAAGACAGGATGGGAGAATAAAAGAACACCTACCGTCTCACATTCATAGCTACCAAACTGATGCAAAGAGAATTGCCACAAGAAATTGCCAGTAGGAAGCCTGGAGGAAAGCTTGAACTCCTGGATACCATCGTGCTTAACTACCTTCCTTTCAACTGGTACATTAATTCAGTCTGTGAGCCAATGTAGCCACAGAACTATTTCAAAATATTCAGTAATGTCTGCTGATCTGCATGAGTATGTAAATTCATCACTATTACCAGATTATTCTGCCTGAAAGGCAGAGCCCAGTTAGGAATGATTTCTTACAAATGAAAGTGTCACCTATGGATTTTTGTTGTTTTAAGTGAATAAACAAAAATACCATTTTTAGCTCTGAATAGTACCCACAAAATCTACATTTGCTGGACAAAGACAGCACTTCTCCACAGTAGTTAAGAAGTCTTCTAACAGGAACATGAGAGTGATAATCTTACCTACCATAAAGTTGATCATCTACATAGGCAAACCACCCACCATATTAACCAATGAAGCTCCCAAGAACTGCTGTGTACTCATTATTATACACTACAGTACTGTGCTTGCACTGATGGATTAGAAGTGAGCGCTTTTCCCTAATAAATTTCAGCAAATCTTTGATTTGCTTGTTTTGAAAGGCAGTGCTTTTGGCACTGGGAGGGGAGCGGGAAATAGGTCACAGCTCATCTAAATTCCAAAATGCAGTTAACTGCTATTTCAAAGCCTGTAGCAACAACTTTAGAGATGAAACATTAAAAGGACAGTGAGTTTAACATTATGTAAGTATAAGAAGACAGGCACAAACAATTAGATTGAATGTATATTTAATTCTGGTAGTAAAAAATTAGTCCCTCAATTATGTCTCACTTTTCCTTTAAATGTTGCTGCAGACAAATGTGAAAAAAGAGAGTCTAGAGCGCAATTAGAAGAGAAATAAATTCAATTTTTGTCCAGTCTGAGATGGGAAAAGCTAATTTAAAGTTCTGTCAGATGCACTAGTGTGGATTTAGCTGAAACAGTTTCCTTGCCCTTTTGCCAGAGATCACCACCATCTCAGTAGCTACAGCAGAACAGGGTGCTTGTCAGCTGCTGCACCTTGACATATTAATAAAAAGTTCCATTTATTAGGAGTTGGAGACTCACAGCCACACTGTGAACCAAAGCAACTGTAAGAACATGCAGTCTGTTCTCTGCTGTCTCTACAGGGCAACAACCTTTAGCAGAAAGATAGTTCAGATAGGTTAGGGCAGTAATGTCTTAAAACATTTTACAGAAGATAAATCTATCAGAGATTGTCAAGATACAAATTTTCCTTTCTCACTTGTGGATTCAGCTGCAGCTTTCCCAGATTCAAATTTATCTAAATTGCCATCTAATCTTTGCCTATATCAAAAAGGTGTACGCTCTGTCATGTAAAAATTCACTTGATCTTTCTAAATTCTATGACGTGATTCAGTAAATTCATTTGATCACAGTATATATTCCCTTTTTTCCCTATTTTACTTTCCAGGAAATGAAACCAACAAAACTAATTTGGATTTAGAGGCAAGTGCCTCTGGCTACACTGATCCAACTTTGGTTCCCCSCACACACTCTGCCCCGAAATGTTCTTCATATGATGAAGATTAGTCGTAGTGCCAATTTTAACAATGCTTCATGACATTTAGAGAAAAGATTGGGGGGGGGCACATCTGAAGCTTATACAGATCCATTGGATATATAAGAATATATGCAGCTGCTTTCCACATCCTTGCCATTTTCAAGTCCAGTGCTGCAAATGTAGGTGGTGCTTCTGCATTTCACGTTGGTAGCCTGTCCCCTTTTCTACCCTCCATACAGCACATTTTCATTTTTTCAGTTCAGTCAGCAATTCCTTATTCAACCAGTTTGGCCACCTGCCATGCCTATTTGTTGTGGTTTAAACCCCGCTGGCAACTAAGCCCCACACAGCCGCTCGCTCACTCTCCCCCGGGTGGGATGGGGGAGAGAATCGGAAGGGTAAAAGTGAGAAAACTCGTGGGTTGAGATAAAGACAGTTTAATAGGGAAAGCAAAAGCCGCACACACAAGCAAAGCAAAACAAGGAATTCMTTCACTACTTCCCATGGGCAGGCAGGTGTTGAGCCATCTCCAGGAAAGCAGGGCTCCATCACGCGTAACGGTTACTTGGGAAGACAAGCGCCATCACCCCGAACGTCCCCCACTTCCTTCTTCTTCCCCCACCCTTATATGCTGAGCATGACATCATATGGTATGGAATACCCCATTGGCCAGCTGGCCTAGCTGTCCCGGCTATGCTCCCTCCCAGCTTCTTGTGCACCTCACAGAGCATGTGAACTGAAAAGTCCTTGGGACGTAGACTACCTAGCAACAACTAAAAACATTAGTGTGTTATCAACATTCTTCTTATACTAAATCCAAAACATAGCACTATACCAACTACTAGAAAGAAAATTAATTCTATCCCAGCCAAAACCAGGACACTATTCAGCTTCTTGCACATGGCAATGGACCATTAGAGAGTGCTTTGTAAAGGTTGTCCTTCTAGAAGATCAACTAGCTGTCCTGGACCCCTTTCTCCTGCCCGGCGGCATCCCATGGCTTCCTGCCTATCAGTTCCCTGACGATGCCAAAGTCTGCTGTGCTGAAGTCTTCTGCCTCCCTTCCCCAAGGCTGTTAAATCTCTGTCTTACAGTCACTTCAGCAAAGGCTTTCATCAGCTATTACGCATCTGACAAGTTCATGCTTGATTGCGAGTAGCAGATCCAGCAAAACACCTTCCATATTGTTGTGTCCAGCCTGCATCAGAAATTGTCCCTAGAAATTTGCTGGATATGGTGCACCCATTAGGTAACGTATAAAAAAAGTATGAGAGCAGTTAAAGTCAGCAGGCAACTTCYTGTGCTAGCTGGTTCCTGGCTGCAGTTGTCTCACAGTGTTCACCCTGAACACTAGGTCAACTGCCCTTTCTTTCATCCTGTCCTGTGCTCCCCACATACTCTAGCTTTACTGATGATTTTTCTAAAAACATGCAGATATTCCTGGAAATTTACTTAGCACGTATCTGCTTCATCTTTGATCCAATAATAGAGAAGTCTTAATCTGAGAGTTTAGACAAAAGAATTATTACTAACAATAATCCAAGGAGTTTTCTCTTATTACTAACAATTTTAATAATCCCTTCTTGATCTATCAAGTAATATTTTCCCTTACAGAGAACAACTTGTTGACAGCCTCAGCTTCTATTTTTCTCTTTGGATGTGCAATCCATTGCCTTGCTCTATTTTTAAAAAAAGCTACTTGAAACCATCAAACATGAGTCTCACTTCAAACAAAGAATGTAATGGTCTGTAAGAAGGGGACTTCCCATAATTCATCCCTGTTTTATAGTCTACTGAAGGAAAAAAAAAAGTTTTCTGTATTTTTTCCAGAGTTGATAAATGTAAGTCTTTCTCTGCAAGTACTCAGGTTTCATTTTGGGAAAGTTGTCTACTAAGCTGTTACTAGAAATATCTGGGCATTTTTATATAGATTTCAAAGTGCTATACAGGGAAACCCATTATGATTAGCATTATTTATGTTACAGATAGGGAATCTGACACACAGAAAGGGGTTCTGCTTTGAAGTATAGAAGATCTTGTTATAATAACTTTTCAAAGCATAGCGCTTATTCTTATTTTGAAATTTTTCTAGCTGTATTTTAAATTTTTTAGAAGCCAATGCTGAAATATTTTGTGTTTTGTAAGGTAGTGCCAGGTACTCCACAGAGTTGCAAAAGCTATAGTTTAAGTTCCAACCTAATAACTCTTTTCTGCTCACCAGGACCATATATCTGTCACAGAACTTTCTGTCCTCTCTTAGCCTTTTCTGACCCATCATCAACAAGGCTGTTTACATTTTCTTCCATTTTGTCACCTCTTTATTCCCATTATCTATTTTAGTTTAATGTATGTTTTAGCTTTCTTTTCAATTCTAATTAAGTAATTAACAAATCTCTGAGGTTACACTTCGTTTATTACACAGGGACTGTTAATTTTGGTTAGGCTTGCCTTGAAGAATCTTTTCACATTGTCATTTCAATATACAAATTAAATGATTGAAGGGACATTATCAGAGTGTAGGGACCTTTAAGACATTTGTTCATTGTATCTTAAGCATGCTCATTAATTAACTTTCCTTATGTATAAAAAAATCACAAACTGGAGAACACAATCAAAGTGTTTTGTGGTCACAGTCTCCTAACAGGTCTGTCTAAATCTTGTGATTTTGACGAGCCTACATCTAGAATACTTTAAATATCCTTAACTGACTTTGCAGTATCTAAAGGCTAAAACTTTTGTGACCTTCAGTTTCTTGTACTTAACCTCAATACTGAACGTGGACAACTGAAGTCATTATTTAGTATATTAAGATCAACAAAACCATCTAAACAAAAACAGATTTTATCTTTTGAGAATGTAAGTGATCTCTGACTTGTGCAATTGCAAGTTGTTATAAACTCAAGTTTAATGATAGTAAATACCCCAAAGATCTACTGAATGCTATATTAATAATTTTATGTTACCACTGATTATACTGTTTATTAAAATTCATCAATCCACTGTGTTATAATCCCATTTGTCCTATATACTATAGCTGCAGGTGGCTTAAGTCAGCTGACAATGAAATGATATTAGTGATTTAAGGAGAGTAACTGGCAGAGATAGCATGCGCTTATCTGATTTAGGGAGAGTGTCTGGATAAAGTTTATGATGTTGGTTTATGTTACAAAGTTCTAAAACAGCTATGATAAAATTTCTAGTTGTGATCATTAAAATCAGATGGTAAGGGATTACTGGTAGGATACTTTCCAGAATTAAGAACTTGCAATGTTTCTGTGAGTCAAAAAGAGCTTGGATGTTTTATTGTCCTCCTGCATGGAATAGAAAGAATTTTTGGTTTTGTTTTTGTAAGCTTTGAAAGAGACTAGGGGCTTTCTATGTTGGATAAACCGGGGACTGAAGAGCAGTTTATATGACTCTGCTTTGGCAGAATAAATTGATTTGTATTTGCTTTTACTGCTTTTGCACTTGGAAAAATGATTAATTTAGGTATTGTACTGGAAAATCATGAGATGTCTTAACTGATATTTCTAAATCTTACGATAAGCCTAAGAACCTGGAGAGAGGCCAGAGACTGCAATTTTATTTAAGTTGTACAGCATACACTGTAAAAAAAACCCAGCAACCTCAAAAAAATTAGAAGTTCACAGAGCCTTTGCTATATTTGCTTTTTTTGAGGGAATTTCAGATTGCAGATGTTCTGGAAAAACAAATAAAGCCAGTGACTTAGATTTGTTAATACATCAATTAGTTGCCTTCACCTCAATCCACTAAAGAAAGAGACAATACCATGATTTCTTGATGGCTGACTTTGATAACGTGATTATTTCATCAGCTTGAAGCGCTGGTACATTATGAACCACTTGAATCATGAGCGACACTTTGTGTTTATGGTTTCATTGCTGAAAAGTGACTAGACAGTGTGTGGTCTGCCAAGCTTGCATATGTAGCACAGCTCCTGGCATAATGCAATTAGGTGGAGAATCAGGAAAATCTATAAATTGCTATTTGGTTGTTCTGCTTGAATTTGCAGAATAATTCTACCCTAGTATCCAAGGTTTTGGGCTTTTCTTTAAGCATCTCTAAGCAAGTGGTTTTGAAGAAAATTTGTAAAAGAGTGAACCAGAGGTAAATCAAAAAGTGGTGTATTCCCTTTCGTGAAAGCAGTTGTGAGCAATGCCATGAACTATATGAATTTGTTCTTCTATTCTTGTCATAGGATTTCCCTGAAAAGTGATCATTAAAACAYCTTAACTACTAACATATTTAACACCTCCCCATGTAGTCCAGTAAACACCATTACCAGGAGAAGGTGCCAGGCTTTACTCTGGCCTGGCAGTGCAGGGTCTCAGCACTTGCCTTCGCTTGCCTTGACCTGAGCTGGTTGTGGCTTGGTTTAATATTGTGCAGTGGTCAGTAACTGCTGCCTGACCTGTTTTAGGTTGAGCCCTGCGAATACCTAGATTAAGGTATCTGTCTCATTCAATAGATGAGAAAGGAGAATTCCCTCTCTGTACTAAAAGATGAAGTTGTCTTCTGACAGCTTCTGACATAAACATTTCCATACATTTTAACTGGTGCTGATTAGTTATTTTAAAGTACATTAACTGTTGTCTCTAAATCAGTCTCTTGAAGGAATGCATAAAAGAGCATCAGTATTTACATTAATGTATGTCTAATCTCTATTTGACATTTGCTAATGCTTTATCAAATAATTATCTCTGAATTCTGAGTAAGTTGTAGTTATCCTAAAAATGAAAAAAAAATATTTAAAATCTACAGATAAAAACAGAGGGGATTTAGGGTTTTTTTAATAAATTACGGTTGGTAATTTACGTACGGTTGGTACTGCAGTTTCTATAGCATCCAAATCAGGAAGATAATTATGTACATTGGCTGTGTCTAGATTATTTTTGAATCTACAACAAGCAAGTGCTTAGATCAAGTCTGGATTGAGACCTTTTTATGTCAAGTTTGATATGACTTTGCTCTCAAACCATATAAATCATCATACCTCCACAGATTACAGTGTTTTAGATTACCATGTATGTGCAYGTCTTGCTTTGCTCATAACATAATGACATATGTTTGCTGGTACTAGTACGTTATCATTGTGTAGGAATGCCTGAGAAATTCAAACGGAATACATGCTTTATCCTGGTACTGAGACCATATCCTGGTACTGCATCACATATTGTCCTTTGTGACTGTATGATCCAATTGCTTGCCTAAAAATTTGGGCAGGTATCTACCATGAGAGAGTGATTTTTTTAGGAAATGCAATCTTCGTCCATTATTAGAACTTTTGCAACAATTCACTTGGATAAAATGACTGAAGAATGAGACCTTTTCTCTCAGCTTTTTTATTTCAAGCAGTTGACTGGAAAGATTTATGCGAACTTGTTATCTGAGAATTGGTGGAAAAGAAGAAATAAAGATTACAATGCTCTTTGGTCTTCTYTGTTGTGATATACGTTGTTCAAATACATATAATCTCTGTCCCARTGAAGTAAACATAAGAATACCAATAGCCTGATTTCCTGTTTCCAATCATTGCAATTTGTTCAGTATAATTTCTGCTGAGTGAGGTCATAAAATATCAGGTGATTTTTAAATAATTATTCTGACTTTCCTATTAGGTTTGGTAATTATATTTGCATCTTTGCTCCTCTTGCCATTTTTCTCTTGTCTGAAGTGCTTATTTGAATAAAAAGAGAGAGTCTATGGCCTTGATGGTTGTTATTTGGTCTAATTTACAAGAGAGAACCTGGGGAAGTCTGTGACACAAAATCATGAAATTAGCAAAAAATAGTGGAAAGCAGCAGACCAGTGATGTTAAACAGGTTTAAAATGTAGGGACAAGTACAGGTAGGAAAGAAAATCAATTAATCTAAATTAAAAAAAAAAGAAAAAACCACCAAAAGACAGGTTCAACTAACTTCAGAGTTGATGGATCCAAAAAAGCTCTGAAGTATTCTGTGATATGCAACAGGCAAGCTATGTCTTAAGAGCCAAGTTTAACAAAAGTTATACAGTAACTTTTTCAAATTCAGGTTCACATGAAGCAGATTAACAGAATGATGCCTCTTCTTTMAAAGTCTGTGGGTTTAATTTAGACTTCGATTTCTTTTGGAATCAAGTATATCCATATTTTCCTCATAATGAAGATGAAAATTACATTAAGCAATTACATAAGTTTCTCTTTATTTTCTCCCCAACAATACATCAGCTATTACCCTGGTATCTGATAACTGCATCAGTTTTGTTTCTCCCTTTTTGTAACTGCTAGTCAACTTTTGTGGGATGTTCATTCATATACATCCTTATCCTCATCACCATGCAGTATCCTTCTTGAATTAGATTTATACCTTGTAATTTAATATCGAGCCAGGCAGTCTGGCCACCAATATCTATCCATTCTTCTACCTTAACTGAAGAACAGTTACTCAGCAATAGATGTCTCTTAATTTTTACAAGTGTTCTTACGAAGAAGTCTATGTGCTACTATCCCATAAGTATCCCAGACATTTTTTTACTGCTGAAAGACAAATTGATCCATCCTATTCCTTGTATCTTGTGATACAAATCTACAAGTGAAAACTACTGTCAAATAGTAGTTCGGAATATTTAAGCAACTGGCTTTTCTTGGCCTTCCTCAGTTTCTCATAAGTCATATCTTGCTTGAGTGATTGCTTGAAAAGGAGTACATCTTTTTTATAGTACTATATAATTGTTTCACATACCCATAAAACCACCATTGGTTTTGGTCCTGCTGTCCCATTAGTTCTGTATTTTGCTTTAACTTCTTTGAAAGACAAATCTGATATTTTTCTTCTATTTTCATTTCATAGATTTGAGCAAATTCTGATTTCACAAACTCTTTTTTTTATTCTATTATAACTCCATTTACTTCAACAAAATTTCTTCTAATTTACTATCCATGTGGAAGAATACAACTGATTTTCTATCAACCGTATTTTTTACTTATCACTGTGCTCAGAACTCTAGAGTTTATTTCCCATTTCATTTTATCATTTTATCATTTCAGATGTATTTTATTCCCCAGTGTTCCATTCCTCTCTTCATATTTATGTATTTGTTTACAAAGATTCTGCTATAACTTCTTTAGTTATGTGGTTTCTCTGACTTAAGATTTTTTCCACCACTTATTCTATGTCTCAGTTAATCAGTATTTAAAGACCTATTTTCAGAAGTGATAGATTTTTTTTAAAAAATCACATATTTTTTTGCAGGACTGAAAAGTATGTGATTAGTTTTGTACCTTCAGGTTTTGGCATTGAAAACTCTTTAGGCTTACTGAGTTTCCTTGTAGCTAGGATAACTTTAAACTAACCTATGTGCTTC
Organism: Oceanodroma leucorhoa; assembly: GCA_030449065.1. NCBI lineage: Eukaryota > Metazoa > Chordata > Aves > Procellariiformes > Oceanodroma > Oceanodroma leucorhoa. The sequence continues at coordinate 10,059,521 of JASVER010000005.1, read as the reverse complement.
CTTAGGTGACCGGTCAGGAAATGTTATCTTAACCCAGCAAATACTAACAACTCAGACATACCATTATGACCTCCAACTGATTACTTCAATTGTATTTTATCTACCCATGTAACCTCTGGGCACAGAATGCCACAACATTTTCTTAATAAAAATGCAAATTAGTAAAAAGTTACCACAATGCTTTTTTTTTCTGTTGCTCAGTCCCCTGATTGATCTTTTACTGACCAATCCCCATCCTAATATTTAAAGCATTCTGAGGAACGAGTTCAGACTTTATGTCCTAAGCATAACTAAGGTTTTCTATGACTGTTTTTCCATCTCAATGCCCTAAATGTTAGTCAGTAACAGAAACATTTTTATAAGAGCTGAAAGAAGATGTGCTAGAGATTTGTTGTTTTATGACTCTGACATGCATGTTTATCAATAGATTACATAGGAACATAAGAACAGGAACCCACCACCCTTTGAAACTAATGATTTGGTCCTTAAAAGAAAGAGGAGAGAAGCTTGCAGCCTTGTTAGTATTATCTTCCAAAGAGGTATTCATAAGAGAAGCTTTTGAAACACACTTGGGTTTTTGGTTGATTACTTCAACAGTGTAGCAAAACCAGTGATAACTGATGAATACATCTGCTTCAGGATCATGAAGTAAACTTTCTTTGCCCTGTAATTTTTGGGAGAAAGGCATCTTACATTTTTTAAGGGTTTTTTATATGTCCTAGTGTTTTCACTGATTAGAAGCTGTGAAAATGGATAGAGCTATCCTACATGCAGGACTTCACTAAATAATTCTGTGGGAATAACATTAAGTTCTTAATAGATCTAGAACAATTACTTTTTAAGATATATTAAAAACCAAATCATTCAGAAAAAGACTGAGCAGTGGTTTTGGTTGATAACAATTTGTAGCACTATGTAGGTTGTTCTCAGCATGCCTAGCAGTGTTGGAAAGAAGGTTAAACTGTATTAAAAGTAAAAAGTGCAACCTGTTCCTGGATAGTGGGTTTGAAATTTGCCTTTAAAAGAATAGAATCTATATAGGAATAGAAAGAAATACTTTAAACTCCTACATGTGAGCACTGTTTCCAAGGTCCCTTTGAGAAAACCCTGGAAGCTGTTGGTCTGAATGCCAAGGGGACTTTAGAGATTTCTGTTGGTAATGCTGTTGCAGTTTACTAGCTCCTCTCATGTAAGTTTACACAGTGTAATGATATGACAGCTGCTATCAGCATATTAGTGCAATTGCTTTCTGTTGTGTTTGTTTCTATCCATAGCATGAGATTATAGAAAGTCGTCAAATGTCTTCATATTATTAACCAATGACTTATAGAATCAGAGAATCATAGAATCATTAAGGTTGGAAAAGACCTCTAAGATCATCGAGTCCAACCATCAACCCAGCACCCATGCCCACTAAACCATGTCCCAAAGCACCTCATCCACACGTTTTTTGAACACCTCCAGGGATGGTGACTCCACCACTTCCCTGGGCAGCCTGTTCCAATGCCTGACTACCCTTTCAGTGAAAAAATTTTTCCTAATATCCAATCTAAACCTCCCCTGGCGCAACTTGAGGCCATTTCCTCTCGTCCTATCACTTGTTACTTGGGAGAAGAGACCAGCACCCGCCTCTCTACAGCCTCCTTTCAGGTAGTTGTAGAGAGCGATAAGGTCTCCTCTCAGCCTCCTCTTCTCCAGGCTAAACAACCCCAGCTCCCTCAGCCGACTTAAAATTGTTCTCACACTTGTCAGCACATGTTTCCAAAAACTTTAGAATCTTAACTAATGAGAATTCATTGCTGAAGATTTTACAAATTATGATTAGGTGACCTCAGATACAAAAATATATAGGAATGTATACTAAAAAATGTATAAGGAAAAATTAATGTTTTAGGGATGAATAGCACTAGTCATTAATAAACTTTATGTAAATTTTATTGCATGTGTACTATATATATTATAATTCTAGATATTATATATGCTCTCTCTATATTGTAATTAGCTATATATATTTAAACTATACATGACTAACCTACACAGTCTCAAAGTTTATTAGAATTATTAAAGCAACCATTGTGAGAAGTGACACCTTTTTACTCGGCAGGCATTCTCCCTCTGGGGGAATTTCTGCACTCTATCTCTGGGTAAATGAACTCTGTGATAGATTCACTGGGTTTGAGGGGAAGTATCTCTCTCAGGCTATTAATAAGAAAAAAATACTACAGTAATTGTTACCATATGGGAATGCCATGACCCCAGCAGTCAGCTGTGCTTATCCATACAGAGTAACTACTAAGGAAGCTCTATAGAGAGATTCACAGCTAAAGTTTTTCTTTTTTTTTTTTCTCCTATGATGTTCTCACACCATCCCTATATACTTTACAGGGTAGAAAACAAAAAACACATGTGCCTCTGTCTTCCGGTCTGCCAAGCTTGTGAACCATTGTATGCAATAAATTAACAAATTGCTGCAGCAAAGACTGAAAAATTTCTAAATCACAAGAAATGGTTGGCAGAGTTTTTAATGAATCAACACAACTGCTCCATTTTGGGGAATTTTATTTTTATACAAAACTAGATCCAACTTTTCCATATTCTGTCACAGGTCAGTGGACTTGTATGTTTGTTTTGAAATCAGTTTAAATCAGTGAGTGATTTGCTGTCATAGGATCAAAGTTTGGCCCACAATACTACGCATTTTCTGTCTGAAAAGACGGACATTCTGAGCATGTATTTGATACAKTTTTTTCTTAATTTTACTAAGGTGAGGCAATTATTCTATAAAGAGAATTGAGGATTCTGGGCAGCACTTTCAAACATCGCTGTGAGCAGTCCAACTGAAGCAAAACCTGTTCAGTGAGTGGGATAAGGTCCTACATTCTTGTAATAACTTTGCACCCATGTTTTCCAGCAGCAGTTCAGATGAAAAATAGTCCAACTTTTCAAGTGCATAACTGTGATGGGAAAAATGCTTACTCTGTCTCTCGCTAATTCATTTTTCCATACTCTTAGATCACTAAGTGTAAAATGGCGCTATTATCAATTATTAAAAATTATTATTAATGTTATTTTCACAAGAATAATAATGACACTAAGCTATTCAGATGCTGAAGGTGACTAAGTACATATCTTAACTAGATGTAGCATAAAAGCTTCCTGTAGGATTATTCCAATAACATGAGTGTGGTTGCACTACTGCGTCACCCTCTCAAGCGTTTTGGCTTTTTAATTGATCTATTTTGCTTTCAAAGATTGGTGTACACATCTATAATTGTTCTCATTTATTGATGTGCCTACTGAAACAGGAACCTTTAGTCCCAAACTGTCACTGTAACATTAAAAAAAATTTTTTTGGCTCATAAATGAAGCCTCAGGAACCAATTTACCTCAGAAATTCATCAGTGATGAGGGCATCGTGTTGCTGTGGTAGTGAGTGTTTAAAATATCACTGTGTGGGTGGTATGTTGGCATGTTACTTTTTACAACCCAAACCCTTCTGATTAAACAAAACATAGAGAAATCAGAAGYAATTTTCTGTTTACAAGTTCAGATTTCACTTTTTAAAAATCATATATTTAAAATCAGTATAAACTCTATTAACCTACTCTCGTACAATTTTGTTTATGTACTTTGTTTGATGATTAATCTACAGTTGATTTAAAGATTGTTTGCTGAGCAGAACAAAGTCACGATATGAGATGCTACAGCAAAACTAAATGGTTATATTCTCATTTTTATATCTTTGAGTGTGTAGACTTCAAGTACTGCTGGGGGCAAAGCTCCTAACAGGTTGTAAAAAGATTATATGGCTCTTGGAAAGCATGTTTTTAGATATTTATATCTATATCTCTGTGCATGTCTGAGCATGTTTAAGTATAAATGTATTTCAAGTGCAATATTCCTTTACATCCGTCTCCCCTCCAAATGGAACAATCTGTTGCTGTGACCACTGTTGCAGTGAGTCAACATCTATTTAAATCTAGTAGGTTAGCAACATGCAATCAATCACTGGATTTCATTGGCTGAATATTCCCAAGGGTTTTCTAATTAGTAGAGTATTCCTCTCCACTTAAAATGGCACATATTTTTTCCAGGCACATACTGCTAATGACAGAGCATTCTCTTTCTCTCTCGTTCTCTCTCTTTTTTAAAAGAATAATTTCCTCCTCTAATGTCAGGGATGTTGTTAAATAAAAAGCCCATATGAATATGTGAGTATGTGGAAGATAGGTACAGAATTGCATTTTTAAGACACACGCTACCAACGAAACAAAGTGCAGATCAGCTACGAAAACTTTATCGCATGCTCAGAGAAATGAGCTTGGAAGAGATGTGATGCGATTAAAAGAACCAAACTCAATTCCAAGCATTTAAGGACATTTGAGTTTGTTTAACTGACATTCTAGCGATATACCAGAGGAAATTTAATATTCTTTTCTGTAAATAAAGTGCTGGCAAGTAGTATAGACAGGGAAACAGTGTTCTTTCAGAGGCCAGTAGAGCTTTTCTCTCAATCACCATGGGTCTTTTTTATCAACCTGTTGCACACTTAAACACTCACCTTGCATAGATAGATGAAGAAAGGAATGCCTACCAACATTTTATCGGACTCAACTGGAGGAGAGGAGGTTCCCAGAAAATTTCTTCTGAATTCAGATGTGGAATGAGGCACCATCAAACAGATGGAAGTGCAGAGTGGTGAAATGGCTCCTTTTATGACATATGAGCTATATTTAGAGTACACGATCCAGGAACACATCTTAGTCCCTAGGCCCATGTAAGTGATCCARGCATATTTTAATCCCGTATTAGAATGACATCAGATGCACAAAAGCCCCTGTCCATACATTCCTTTCCTTGGCAAGAAAAGCACTCCACGTGGACTCTAAGAGAACCACAGCGTGCTGCAGCCAAATCTTGAAGACCAGGACCTGCCTTGTGCTGTGCATCTCTTGCATGGGCAGAGAATCTCTTGAAGAGATCTTCTCATAAAGATTCCTAACCTCTTTGTTCTAATTGTCAGTATGGAAGCCTTCATTTACAAAAGTGATTCTAAGTTTTAGATTGCTTATTCATGTCCAGCTTTGAAAACGCAGTAACCTACTTCCCAGAAAATCAAATCACTTTAATGTGTCTTAAGTTGCTACTGCAACATTAATAAAATGAGAATATGGTTTCATTTAAAAATGTAGACCACAGCCCTTGCCTCTCTGTTTTTAAATCATTCTTGAATCTTTCTTTTTATTACCTCAACTTTTTTTTTCCATTTTGCTAATATGTGTTTTCCTTCTAAGTCTTCCATTATAATTTAAAAAAAAAAAAAAAAAAAAAAAGCAGACTACTGAATTTTTTATTAGTAATCCTAGGTAAATTTCGGAAAAGACAATGTAAGTTTTGCCATACATCACGTATTATTGTAGGGAATACTAATAACAGTTTTCCATGCCATCCAAACATGTAACAATAAGCATTATTAATTAAAAAAATTCATCATTATTTGTACATCATAAGCCTGAGCTGTGATTTGCAGACCAACTAGAAAGACGCCTGCCCAAAGGCATGGCTTTTTGCTGCCACACCACCATTACAGTTAGTTTTTATAAAACACAAACTATGAAAATCATGTCATAAATCTGTTTTGTAAGAAACTGTAATCAAATCAGGAAATATGCATTTCATACTCATACCTTATTAATAAGAGACCCACAAAAGGAACCAAATTTAGAAATCCAAAAGGCAAGAATTCAACCAAACTACATTCCATTAGACACTAATTAATTTTAATGACACTAACAGCATTAACAATTAAATGTAAAAGGGCAACTGCAATAATCAAACCCAATAAAACTGGGTTTTATTGGTCCAGCAAAGTGACAGTCATATAACTGTGGCTGTTACTTTGAGGGTGGAAAAGAGCAGAGTAAACTGCCCAAATACTGTATTCCACAGTAATAATATATAAGCTCATGTCTTTATCTGTCTATACATGGAGCTGATGCATCAATATTTTTTTGTTTCACCTACTTAATTGCCCAAGTGCACTGACATATTGAGTCTCCATATTCCCTCTTTTTCTGTTTCCCCTCTGCATTTCTCCTGAATTCCACACTCAGATACACGGTTCTGTTCTTCTGAGGTTTCACAACTGTTTAACTGCTTTGATAGTACATATTCTAACATCTTGGTTAAATAAAAGATTTACAGTCTTCTAGCGCTGTGAATTATTATAGAACATAAACATTTTTGTTAATAATATCAGTTATGTAGTTTAGGTTAGGCTTTTTAAAAATATTTGAAAGAATTAAGTATTATTCTCTTTCTTTGGCAAGTAGACTTTAAGAATATAAACTGGAAAAAAACTAAACTTTATCATAGCTTCTTAAGAGCTGAATTTCCCAAAGTATTTGCAGACTTATGTGGGTTTTTTTGTCTTATGGACAGGATTATGTATGCCATGATTTAAAACAAGTTAACTCCTTTAGCCAAGAAAGATGAGATTTGAAGGCTTTTTCCAAATGCATATCCACGGATGTGTGCACACTCAGATAACATAGTATGTAGCTGCAAATCAGAAACTTTCTTTCAGGTCTGCTTATTTCTTCTGTAGAGATAGCCATGGGCTAACTATTTAAATCTAAAAAATGGGGAGAAATGGCTATTGCACTAGTAATTTACAGCTGGATGCAAACTGAACTCTAGGCTACCGTAGCTACACAATTACTACAACAAAAACTGAATTAACATCAAAAGAGTCAAAAAAATCCCAACCCCCCAAAGTCCAAAAAAGGTGACAAATACAGGAGATTATATTTTCTACTGAAACTAGCAGTTGGAAAATGCTAGTTTAATTCTCAACTCTGCCACAGGCTAAGCAAGCCATTTACCTACTCAGTGCCCCAGTTTCTCTGACTATAAAAATCTGGATAATCTTATTTATACACTCTCATACATTTCAGATCCAAAACAGGAAAGAAATGCTAGAGAAGTGTGAAGTATATTTTTAGAACACTATAATTGCCCAAACGGACAGAATCTGAATTTCCAATCCATTACGATGGCTCCTAAGTGCTACAGTCATCATCCCAATCTTTTGTGAATACCCACTCCAGTATCCTTTTTCTAAAAAGTTACTATTACGGGATGCTTCCAAAAAAGATTTTAAAACCCAGATATAACCAAGGGGAAAAAAAGTCTACGAGTAAAGTTTCTTTCTAATTCCCAGCCTGCCCTGTTCTTTTTTTTTTCTGAAAAAAAAAAAAAAGGGGGGGAGTTTGGGTTCTATTCTATTTAGGTCTGTTTATAGAATCTCGTGGTCACTTTCATGTTAATACATAAGCATTTCACAGAAAATAAAACATCATTTTATCTATGTCTTTCTCTTCCTCTGTTACGCTTCTCCAGAGGGACCTTCTTTAAGTTCCTACTTCTTATATTAGATGAAAAAAATGTATTTGAAAGATGTTTCTCAACATTTTGTGAGGTTTCAAGTCTTAAAAACATCAGTCACCAACAGCCTTCTGTAAAACATTGGAGTGCGATAATTTGGTGCGATAATTTGCAGATTGCATCTGCAAGTCTGAGTTGCAAAACATTCCTTTCTAGTCTCCTTGACATTATATCCACATAATTACCAATGACAGAACTTGACACTCTCTTATCACAAACATCACTCTATTGAGGTATTCAATCATATTTGATGATGATGGTCTTTTGTCAAGTTTTGATATCAGTAAGGGGGGTAAAAATTGTGCAAGTAACATCCTCTTTCTTTCACAGCTGTTTCTAATTACTCACAGTTTGAAGACTTAATGGAAAATCCTTGCAGTTGAATAAGCATAAGCTGAAATGAAAACTTAATCAAACTTCGCCTTTGATTATCAGGGATCTTATTATTTTGTATTTTTCACTTGAAAACAACCAACTATTTGAAATTTTTACAGGTGATACACTGTATCTTGTAACTCTTTAGTATTTCCACCTCAAATCATGAAACAACTTTCCAAAATTAAGGAAATTTGCTGCAATGCCATGAATTACCAATGAAATAATAAATTGTGAGTTGTTTTCTTTCATTTTTTGATTTTGGAGTACTTAGAATACTTCAGATAATGTTTCCCACCTTTCTTTCCTAAAAATTGATTCATTTTCCACCTTTTTCCCTCATTCATTAGGCTAGAAACATTTTTTAACATGAAAACATTTTCCCATATTTAACAATTCTAGAAACAAAGCAGAAAGTAGTACAAAACCACAAAGTGTTGTAAGGTCTTCATTACACATTATTTTTCCAGAGGTCCAATAATCTATGTTATGAAAGCAGAAGAGCACAGATTCTTGTATGACAATAAAAGAGAGCCAGTAAGAAATATTTGCATAAGCCATCACAACTCAGAAGTCTACTGAGGATTCCCCAAGGCCACTCAGAATCCCCTTTAGTATTCTACTTTAAGTGATTACAATGTCCTCACAGAGGCCTTTCAAAAGAATAATCATGGAGGGTGTTAGTAGCTTCTAGGATCTATATTTCTGTTGTACCTTAAAATGACAGCCATCTGGAAAAGTGTTATTGGCACCTACCCTGATATCAGTGACTAGTATAAACATTAAGATATATGTGGGAAGGGTGTGGAGGAGTCACTTTCCTATCCTCAGTAAAAGAGGGGTTTATATTTAAGTATTTTATCTAATCTTAAACTTAGGAAAAATTTAAATCCTAAAGATTTCCAACTTCTAATTGTCTTTCCATTGAAAATATCAAAATATGGAAAATATCAAAATATGGAAAATAAACAATATTAATTGTAAAAATCTTCCCTTTCATACCAGAACACATTCCTCCTACACCTGGCTGTATGTGAAAGAAGAGTTCCTTTGCAAAAAAAACCCAAACCCAAACCCAAACCCAAAACCCACCAAACAAACTAAACCAAGACACTGACTCTCTCTATGCCTCTTCAGCACATAATACACTTTAATGCTAATGAGTATGAATTGCTACACAAGGCTGTCATATTCTCCTATTAATTTTCCTAGGTTACAAGATATTTAGAATAAGTTCCTGAGRTGAGCAGTCTTTCTGTATGCCAGCAGGATTACCAGTTATTTGTAGGAACTTACACTGAACTATAATTTATACACTAAAGTGTCTTGTTATAGCTAAATAAGAACCTTACTATATATATGGCTTTAATAACCCTTCAGAAAAATGTTGGGAGTTTTGTTGTTCCCAGTTTCTAGCTATAGTGCTAGCTGTTTTAGCTAATCCTGCAGTTATGGCTTCTAAAACCTATAGCTGGAATTTGAGAAATTCCAAACTGATCACTCTGACACATAATTTATGCTTTTCTTTGCACACTCATCTTTATAAAAAATGAATCCACTAATGTCTCGGATGAGAACATTCCGTAGATAATAAAATATCAAAGGACTCTAGTCTGAAAAAAAGGTTATGTACCACAATGCAGAGACTTTAAACATGTCATTTTGAAGTTCCTGCTTCTTGGAGTAGAATCCAGACTGATGTGTTAAGGATCAATTACCCTCAGTATGATGCCTCAAGAAACTTAAATACTGGACAAGCTAGGTATTGAGCACCTAGAGAAGGAAAAGCTGAAATAAGCTCATATGCCTTTTCTTTGGAGAACTAGGGAGCATTATTTCAACAAGGTGAATACTTCCTTGCAGGACTGTCTGCAGAAACTTCTCTGTAAGACAAATGTCTGTGATTTTTCTTTGAAAAATGAAATGTGCTATTCTTTCCTTTCAGGACATGGTTGAGAGGAAGAAAAGAGCCATGGAAAAACTTGTAACTCATGCTAGAGCTGGTGTAGTTTGAGCTCCCTTTGTTTCACAGACTTAAAATATCACAGTCCAGGAAACTGCCATAACTACTGAACGACACATAACAGTTCTCCTTCTGGCCCAGCTGGCTTTTCTTCACAATTACACGGCTTCAACAGGAGGAGTTTACTTCCAAATCAGGGAGGCAGGTGATTTGAATTCACAAATCCCCAGGGAAAGAGGAAAACTGAACCCAGGTCTTGTGGTCCTCAGTGAGAGCTGTAGTCACTGAGATGCCAGTAGTAAAAGAAATCCTTTATATGCCATGTGAACAATATTCCATCCTACAGCTACTAGTTCTACTCTCCTTTGGTAGATAAGCATTGCCCCATTCAGTTTGTAGATGTGGATTAGATTTTGGCACCGTAGAAGCAATGAGCTGCCCCACAGAGTCAGGCCTGAAATATTATGGTCATTTACACAGATGGAACATTAGATGCCAATGGAAACGGAGGCATTATTTGAGTTTATGGACCTCAAGGATTAGTCGGGAATTAAGCAGAGAATTAAGAATCACAGTTCAGAGTTTAGACATCTGTCTAAGTCCAAGACCATCTTTGATGACCTAACAGGCCTCCTATTTTTACTACCTGTCCTAAAATTTGGGAGGGGACAAGGCACTCACTCAGACAGAACGTATGTCATTGAGCAAATATTCAGTTTTCTCTCTTCACTGGTGTGTGTGGCCAGCCATGTTAGCAGTGCATGTGTGTGCGCTATTGGGAATACATGCTCAGCCTTGCCACTGGCTGGACCTAGGGACATGGAGCCACAGCCACAGCCCCCCACCCAGGGGGCCACCTGGGTCCTGAAGTCCACCAGGTGTGGCATTCTCTGACCACATAAATCATAGAAAACCAAAAGGAATCAGAAAAATAAAAAGCTGTTAATGCTAGGGTATCCTTTTATGAGAAAGAGAAACTCAATAGAGTGCACTGCTCAGTTGCAGAGAACTCTCCACATTTCTCAGTGTTTCAGGGAAACTAAATTGTTTCACAGATTACAGACTGCAGATATTTCAGCTGAGATCTGAAGACAGTGCATCTCCTTCTGGCCACACTTTGCATTCTTTCCTAGGGCAAAAGCCCTGTGAAGCTGTCTTAAACGCTTAGTGGAAAATTCACTGTGCGCATGGTTTTACTACCTGTGTTGTACCCTAGAAATATGCATAAACCAGAGTGAAACCTGCATTATTTGTAACAGAACTTGGCAGGATAGATTACCATAACTCCATTTTGCTGATCTTCAGTAGCTACAGTCAGGTAAAGAGAATGCTTTCCTTGAAGTCTCTCCCATGAAAGAAAACATCTGCCCACAGACATAACAGCTTGCATATACATCACTTTCCTCCCTGAGGAAACAATTAGTGTAATTTCTAGAAGAGGAGACAAGCCATTCTTAATCTGTGGATGCATCGTGGAACTAGATTTACTTGTGAATAGAGTTTCACCTGACTTAGGATCTTCAGACTGTGCCCGAGGCATAGACCCAACATATTTAATTTGATTTTGTTTCCTCCTTGATATTATCTCCCAGCTTGTTTCCTCCTTGATATTATCTCCCAGCTTGTTGCTATTACTTCTGGCCTCCTCTGCTTTTAGTTTGTCAAGCACCAAAAAATCTAGAAGCAGTAACCTTGAGTTACTGAAAGCTTCTGTAAAATGAGCAGACTAATATGATTGCATGAAATTACAGATTAATATGGATTTTTTGTAAAAAATTAATGGGCTATGAATAGGAGTTCTTCAGAAAAAAAAACACAACAATTTGAAAAAGGTTTCTGAAGGCTATCTTAGAGGCCAGAGTGTGTCAGAGGCCCCTCTAAAAACATGACAGAGCAGGACGGCTAGCACACACACACACAGTATAATGGTAATGGCAGAAAAACATTAAGACAAGCCAAAGTACATAACATACAACTGATATCCACTAGAGCAGGCCAGTAATGTCTCCTTAAATGATTCCCTAATAGGAAAAGTTATTTTGTGTAAAAAAAATTGTTGATACATTTTCTCTACACCAATTCATTGCATCTGGAAACATCTGAAATATTTCCATTTATTGAACTGATTATAAATTTTTGGTTTCAAACCATTTAATAGTAAACAGTACTCTCTTCTTCTGGCAAAGTGTCTATTGAAAATTGTGGCTTGAACCATTTTTTCTTATGAGCTTTCTGGGATGACTTTTTCTTCTAAATTACAATGTATCATTTTTTTCTGATAAAGCAGCATAGTGAGTCTTGAAAAGTATAACTCAGCCAAGGAGTGAAGACATTGGAGAAGAACAGAATACCAGTTCCCTAAATGACGATTCTCAAGACATTATGGGAAAGTGTAGTTTAATCTTGAATTGACTCAAAGTGAAAGATTATTTTTTTGCATATATTCATTTATTGTCATGATTTCTGAATTTCCCAGTACTTTTCAGTCATGCAAATGTTTGCATATTTTATTTTAGGTTCCATTTAGCCCAACAAGAAGTGCTARTAAAATGCTTTCCCAGAGGATGGAAATTTCAGTATTTGTTAAACTTATTAGTAACTTTTGTAGGCTTATAATTGGCTTAAAAATAACGTGTTTTAATTGTAATCTTGAAGGTGCAAGTGTCAACATAATTAAAAAAAGGGGTTTTTTCTATTAGTGGTGCCACTACCATCTAGTGGGGATCGGTTCACTTACTGTACAGCATTGTAAATTCTCACCTTCAGAAAAGTAAAATGCACCCAGAGACTGCAATTGCTCTTTTAAAAAGAATCCCAGAGCAGTCAGTTACCGTTTAATAATGTCTTGTACCATTGTTCTGAATTTATTTTACTGGTAGCTAACTACTACACTCTGCCTAAAAGCACTTATTGAACCTCTGGACTTACAATAAAAAAGAATATATTGGAACAAAACAAAGAAGAAGTCAATTTTTTCATTCTAATTGGGAGTTCAGAAAAATGTATTTTTATAACATCTTCAAGGACAAAAAGCAAACCTTCTAAACACAAAATATTTGATGTATAATCTAGACAGCATTTAGAGAAATGAAAAATGTTTAAATAGATTTCAACAGTTTTCCTTTTAAAGGGGAAACTTCCCATTATTTCCCATGAATTACACTTCCAACTTCTACTGGTGTTTACTACTGCCTCTGAAATATATTCCTTTCTGTTTTTCTTTCTTAAWGGAAAAATGGGATAGCGAATCACTAACTTGACTGAGCATATACAAACTTTTAGAGTGAAGTTGCAATCTTGTTTAAATGGTTAACGTCATAATTCCTAGCATAAGAATTTCATTCATCTTCCTAAAAAGTCCCGTATTTCTCATATTATACATGTATTTCTTGGAATGTATTTTTTGYTTTCAAATCTTTCCAGTTATTAATATGATATGAGTAAGTTCAGGTTAGGATAAAACTGAGGATCCTATTCTATAGGTTGACAAATTCCCCATTTATTTTCAATGTTGAGATTAAGAGTTCTATTCAAATTTCTGTCATGGTAATGTCTGATTCCTGCACTGGACTTCTAGCAGTGACAGTAAGGATGTTAACAGTGGTGTGACTGCCATCTCTAGCAGTTGTCAGATAGGACAATGAATGTCCATGAACAAATGAGTAAACCTTGCACTTCCAACCTGAAATAAAGTACTTCTCTTCAAGAGGCTGAGGAGAATAGAAAGGAAAGATATTTAAGACAAAGAAGAAATGGACAAAGGGCTAGTGAAGACCTCTACAAACAGAGGTTAATTCAAGGAAGGAACAAAGGATTTTTTTTTCCTAGCTGAGAGGAAACCTTTAGTTGCCAGATCAGCTGAAGCTGAGAGGAACTTGCTGTACAGGTCAGAGAGGAGACTGTACTATCTACAAGAGTTACCTAAGTAAGGAAATAAAAGAAGGTTTGGGACAGAAGACTGTAAAAGGACATTTCTAGAATACACAAGAGCACTAAGGACACCAAGGTAAGTAGTTGTACAGCTAAGTTTTCAGAAATTCAGTAGTGTCCCCTGGTATGGACATCTCAATTAAGAGCAGGGACCTTATGTTGTTAGAGGGTGCCACATCTGGTGGACTTGAGGACCCAGGTGGCCCCCTCTGGTCCAAGCCCCACAGATGTGAGGCTGCTGTGGCTCCATGTCCCCAGGTCCAGCCAGTGGCAAGGCTGAGCATGTATTGCTGATAGCACACACACACTGCTAACACAGCTGGCCATACGGACCAACACAGAGAGACAACAGTGTCTTTGAGGGCATCCACACCACCAGACACCACACACACAAACATGAACAGCAAGGACAACTTGATCAGGTTCCTCTGGCTGCTAGGGTTGAAGGCCGCTGGTGGGTGAGAAAAAGAGAAAACCATAATGCTGTGCAAGAATTGTTCACCAGTAGCCAAAACTCCAGTGTGGTATCAATGCTGTTTTAGTCACAAATCCAAAACACAGCATCGTATGGGCTGCTATGGAGGAAGTTAACTCCAGTCCAGCCAGTCCCAGTACAGCATCCCATAATGAGTCTTGCTTATTCCCACAATCACTTTAAGCCGTATCAGAAGCTTTACACAGTCCCAAAATGCTCTTCCTCCTGCATCCATAGTAAGTCTTATACCCACTCAGGCAATCACCCCTGTTAGCCTGGATGGCATTATGGAGAGAGGGGTTTTGTCTGACCCACCCTGGTGGGTTTCCCACTGGGGTCAATGGCCTAATTAGTCTCCTCTGATGGGCTTTGGAGAAGGTGAATATGTGAACTTCATTTCACCGATAAGGTCACCAGGGTTCCTCTGCTTGTCTTGTTCCCATGATCCTTGCTGGACAGCTGTGTTCTCTGTGATTAGCTTTTAATCACATAACCTAGTACATTTAAAATTAAATAAATTTTAAATAATAAAAGAATAAAAATTGCAACTTCCATATTTCAACTTTTTTAGAAAATTTTAAAAAGTTAATTTCAGTGCATATTATGAACATCAGGAATTTTGCAAAACTGGTTTAAATAAAAAAAATAAAAAGAAATCTGATAAAGAAGTATCTTGTATTTTGTGACATAATGGTAAGGTAACCCTGCTGAATTTCTCCCTTAAATCTTTAAAGTGAGAAAATCATAATATTATTTGCATATATTTACTAGAGTTCCTTTTCCTTACATACACAAGTCTCCTAAAAATTATAGTTCATGTTTTTCTACATGATTTGTGACATTTCCTTATCCTTCTACAATATCACACTGCTCACAGAGGAGTTTGAGTGTTTCTGTTTGTCATACAGACAAACAGAAACTTTTTCTGTTTGAGTTCCTGTTTGTCATACAGGAAATGAATATGGCACGAAGTCAAATTTTATTAAAGCTTTGGCTTTGACTTTCCTTCTACCACCAGAAGCTTKAAAAGCAGTTCTGAACTGATGACATAGCTTTTCTGTTTCTCTTAGGTTTCCCAGATCCACCTCATTCTTCATACACTGACAATTTGAGCAACATGCTGAACTTCGTTTTTACCTCCTACTTTCAGATCAGTTAGATAAGGCTAATGCTGTAATAGAGTTATGTTAGCATAGGTGCTGTTTCTACAAGTCTAGGAACACATTTGGTTGTGGTGACATAGTATGTCATCACTTAATTTAATTTATTTCCTTGTTTTCTCAGTCATCAAACAGGTCAACGAAACTGAGGTATGCATAGGGTCTGATATTCGTATTTAACTCTCTGTTCATGAACAAATCCTGCTTTTTAAAAACATTTTCTGCAAATTGTAATTAAATGCACAATGTGTGTAAATGTAAGATAATGAATTGATCATAATGTACTTGTTTATCTCACAGACTTTCCTTATTCTCTGTTTTCTATTTATTGTGTCAAATTTATCATCTAACATTGTATTGTTTTTACTCCCTAATTAAATGAACAGAGGACAAATAAATAGTTTAGAAAACAATGCACTTAAGAGTGTCCTGACAAGCTCTCATTTATGCTAAAATTAGACAAATGAGAGACATCTCGGCAATATGCATTTTCAGGTACAAGTCAATGACCACATGAATATTAATAAATAATAATCAATAGCATAATTCTCTGAGAAACACAGGCAAACCTTGAAAATCTCTGCAAATCACTTTTTTTGCTA
The DNA here is from genome assembly GCA_030449065.1 of Oceanodroma leucorhoa. Lineage (NCBI taxonomy): Eukaryota > Metazoa > Chordata > Aves > Procellariiformes > Oceanodroma > Oceanodroma leucorhoa. The sequence goes on along the minus strand of JASVER010000005.1, from coordinate 10,043,570 downwards.
TTCAGATGAATATGTTGTGTGTAGCAATTCTAGCATTGTGCTGTTCATCATGTCACAGATGTACAATTGTTTTGTTGTGTGTTTAATTACATTTGAACAATGTGAGCTGCCTCTGTCCATCAGACACCATTGTTGTAGTAGCTGTTTACTCACTTGTATTTTTTGGACAGATGAAACAATAATTTCATGAGCTATAAATTCACATACATGCAGAGCTATTCCACATAGCCACAATAACTTCTGAACGTAGTTATTTCCTGTGAAACTTATGATATTTATTTTATAACAGTTAGCATTAAAATCCTGGTCCCTTCAAGATTTTATAGTTCTCATGAATTTATAATATTCTGCAGCTTATAATAATATTTCACACCTTAAATATAGCCAGAACAGCCAGAACTGTGGGAAAGTGTGTATACTTATAATCATAGAGCCCACAGAACCAGAACAGTGCCGATCAAATGCTAATCAGGCTCCTAACAATATAATTTTCCCATTACAAAAAATAGAAACAGAAATCACATCTCAGACCCTTTCKTCTCTTTTTTTAACTAAACCAACCACCATTATGCAGTTTGTTCTGGTGCACTTCCACTGTAGCCATATCTGTTGCATGGAAGTATTCAGTGCCAATTTCTTTTCTGGCCATGCTGATAAACCAAGTACAATCTCAAAATTCTGGTCATATTGTCCCCAGAGATGTTAATATTAAGAAGATTTCAGAATCTAAACCACTGATTTTCTCTCCTTGTCAGGATCTTCAGGTTGCTTAATACTGATTTACAGAGTATTTTCAATACATAGAGGATAAGGGATTTTATAGTCACAAAAAATAGTCACAAACTGTAGTCACAAACAAAAGTCACAAGGATTTATGAAGCTGTAAAAATAAATACTGCAAGCTGCAAAAAAAAATCAAGTAAGTTGGCAGTTGTGCAAAATTGCAATCCATATAGCTCCCATTGTCCAGTGATGAAAAGTACTCTGGAGCTTCATATATAAATTTGCTCAAACCTACTATTGCATATGTTCAAACCACCCAGCTACTCAATATTGTGACTCCTGCCTGGTGGTGTCTGATTATTTGAATCCCTAGTCTAATTACTTTGCACTTCTCTCTGCTGAGGTGGATGAGCTGCTTGAGAGTAATCCATGCACATTAGTTCGTCTAYTTTGTTCCTGTGCATTTGCAGAGGTTTCTTCCTTTTCCTATTTTCTGTCATCAGTAAATTTTACTGCCTCCGAAATATGTTCTTCACCAAATCTTTTACACCCTAAGTAAAAAATTGAGGTACGAAGTTGATGTTTGCAGAGACTTTCAGGTACCCCTCTCCCCCATTCCCTTTCACATTTTAATTGTGTAACCCCAAATATTCAAATGGCAGGTATATAGAGCTTGTGCATTTCAGCASAGATGAGTACTGAGCTCTTCAGTCTTTACAAGTCATATGAAAATCAGGGTATTCAGTCTGTGCAATAAACATTCTTCAGGTTTTATTCTGAATTGCAGAAAAGGACTAATAATGACTCTCTGCTGCCTTAGTATAGAAGTCAGTCCAAATATGCTGTTACCATACAGAATATCTTTTACACGTCAGTCAGACCATCTCTATCAACAAGTCAATACAACAAATGCATTCCTTTTAAGTGACTCCTATTTTTTCAATATGTTTTGTCCACTTTGTTTTTCTTATACCTACAAGATTTTTGTTAAGAGTATGTCTCACTACTTTTTGATATATATGCTTAAATTTAGTCTAGGTAGCAATTATGCTTAATTCCTCACACTTTAAAATACAATAATGGAATGAGAATACTGAACATGTCATGTTTCAAACTGCAGAAAGTTTCATTTGCTGTCAAAAAATTCATAGGATTCTATGCTTGTTGATTCTCTTGRTCTAGAAGTATGACAATGCCCTGTGGCAGAGTTTTTTCCATCACCCTTGTATATACCACACTCATATTCATGGTATTTTGTTCATATTCTGATCAGAATATGCAGAAAATAAGAAATCATATAAGGTATGTATTTATAGATTCACATATTTCCATCTGACAGGCAGAGGTGATATGATCCCTATTTAGACTACACACACAAAATCTCTGTATGAGCTGAGCTTTGCTAATCAGTCAGGCAGATGGAGAGCCCACAGAAGGCATGGGGCTTCCAGTATCTTCCAGTTGGCTATCTAATATCTATTTTAATACCTTGCAATGGTTTTCAAAGCTRTTATTAGGTTTCATAATCTTTTCAGAATTTTTATCCATCCCTGGTCATTTCTCTAGAAGCTGTTTTACCTCCTCTACCTTATGTATATTCAGTAGTTTTTCTTTACCAGACTTGTTTTCCAGTCTTTTTTCTCCTGTACTTTGCCCCTCCAGGCTAAACATAATCACTGTTCTGTCTGATGTATATTTTCTACATCTTGCCTAATAGTTGCTACTGTGTACTTGTTCTTTGTTATGCAAGCACTCATTCGTAGCTCTATCTATTAGCGTCTTTGTAGGTTTGCCTGTTTTATAGGGGATCATCCATGTCTCTTCAATGATATTATTATTTTTCACAGACCTATACAGACAGACATATAGATCCATTCAAAGATATTGGATACATCAGTACCGATTCGTCAACTTAGGTATCTTGCATCAAGTAGTGACTGAAATCAGAATGTCTTTCGGTATTTTGGAGAAAATAACCTTGATTTGTGTGTGTTTGCACAGCATTGAGCACAACTAAATTTAATCTTGATTAAAACATCACATATTAATTTACTTTAACTTTAGCAGTAGTTAGGCCTACAGATACTTGATTCGTTAAATAACTGACTTTTTACTATGGATGGGTTTATAGTGCTTCAGGCAATGAGATATTTCTCCTTGATTAAAGCTTTTGTACGTGGCCATAACACAGACAATAGAAACTGGCATACTGCTGATTTTGTAATAGGAGAATATTTTCTGAATCACATTTATGATAACATTATATGGATTTGCAAAAAAATTATTGAAATAGTTTCTTCTGTTCCTTATTCCCTAGGCAGTTGTATGCATTGATGCTGAAAGTACTACTTCACTGGTATGTTTCTGACTAGCAACAGGAAGCATTTAAAAAGCTTCTATTGTATTCAATTTTACTTTTTTCCATTTCTGTCAGGCAGAATATGTCTTTCAAGTTTTTCAGAAAGTCACAGAAATACTGCTTAATTTGGTACCCGTTCTTGGTGCTGTATTTTCTTCAATTAATAATGGAGCTATTTTAATTTACTTGCACTGCTGAAATCCATGCCACTCTTCCAATTTTCTAGGCTTGTTTCAAAACATCAACTTCATGAAGTATTGTGGGTGAATGGTGTGGTTTTTCCATGGAAGATCTAGTCTTTGGTAAAGACATCACATATTCAAAAGACATGCTTTTTAACTCACCACCACAAAGCTCCACCCTGTGTTGCTGAATCACAAAGACAAATTATTCCTTCTTCTGCTATTTCTATTTACATGTTCATTTTCACAGATGCCAGTCCTACTTTCCATGATAGGTAGGTTTCACTGACATGAAACTTAGATACCTGAATATTCATAGGTGGATATGTTCGCAACAGATTATGGGGGAACCTACAGAAGATTATCAACTATAATTCCCTACATTTGTAACTATATTTTGAGAAAATTTATTTTAATGAAAGATTTCACTTTGCTTTAATTTGGAGAAGACCTAGCCTGAGTGGAAGAGAAAGGARTAAACGCTGTGGCATGCAAAGTTCAAGAAATGGTAAGGGCATTTGGTGGAAGAAGGAGAGATGTCTCACTAAAAATGAAGAGGGAGCATGGAAGATGCCTGAGTTTACTTGGAAATGGGAATGGGGAATTTTATTGCTACAGCAGGGAATGAAAAAATAATAATGATAAAAGGGTAAAAAATGAGTGAGTGGTGTCATAATAGATTCCCAGCAAAATTCAACAGGATAAGACAGCTCTGGGAAGCATAGCATCATTTAGTGAAACAAACATAATACAAGGAAATATAGGACAGAGAGGACTGTCATTCTCAAGAAAAGCAAGTTGGTATCCACAAATAGACTCAGAAGTGGTAGTTACTAATAGTTGTGGTATTTGAACATGCAGCTGTCACAACTGATCCAGTTGTGTCTCTAGGAATGTGATCTGTTTGTCATATAGTCAAGGTGATGATGTCTATCCCTTTCCTTTACCATTTCTTCTTACATATAACATAGACTGTAAGGACCCAACTCATATGTCTGTAATAAGTGAAGAACAACAGGTTCCTTTAGATACTGATCCCAGCTCGGTTACTTATTTAGATAAGCTAAAGCTCTGAAACTCCTTCACTGACTAAAGAAGGATTCTTGGGATACTGCTTTTCTAATTTAGGAATCTAGGTTGAAATTGGAAACACACTGGTTCATAGTCTTTCCTCAGGGTTTTTCAAGTGAAGGTTGTGACCAAACAACTGAACTGATGTTCTGATTTATTAGTGGATAAAAAGCAAACAGTTCATATTTTATTGTTAAGTATTCCTCTGTAGTGTAAACAGTGACATTTATTTTAAACACAAAAGGCTATATTTTGAGAGGAACTCTAGGATTCAATAGCTGATATCAAGTTCTGTTCCATTTTTACTTTAGTACATGCAGTCTTAGAGTTTGTGTCTTATCTACTATCACTTTACTAGTTTTACTGTACATGAAAAAGAAATAGTGACTTTCTGGAATTATGCTTATCAGCTGAAGCAAATTAAGACCGTCTTTGATTAGGGTAAGAAAGAAATTCTTACCTGCCTATTCTTAATTATGGTATTAAATTATTGCAGTTGGAATGAGTTCTTTTAGGAGTCCATATGCTTTTACATCAAAAAGTAGGAAAAATTCAGGCCAAATAGGAATGAGGTTTTAATTTCTTATCTCTAATACTCAGATGAAACAAGGCAGTACTGAGTGTTCAGCTGCCATGGAATCTTTTGAATAAGTACCTTTTAAATTAAAACATACAGATTTGGTCTGTTCAAAAGATCTATGGAATAAGAGGCAGAAATCTCATTTGATTGTTGGCAACTTTATGTCAAAAGAAGACTATATATAGGAGGAAATTGCACCTTGCATGTACCACTTACATTTCCCTTTCAAGCTTTTCTCTAACTGCAGACTGTACCTGAAAATAGAATTAATTTAAACTAAGTCCTTAATAAGTAGTCAGATGCAACAGCAGAAATTATGAAATGTAGCTTGACACAACCATCATTATGTATTCAGAGTATCACCAGCAAACAGACTCAGCATGGAGAAAGAAATGCAAGCAATTTTCTAGTCTGTAGATAATTTCTTACCCATAAGTGTATAACTGAGATACTGTGGGGGTTGGAATCACATAACTGTAAGGAAAACATATTTTATACACTGCAATGCAATAAGAAGTTGGCAGCTTTTAAAAGATTGTCATTCTGCAAGATTGTAAAGATGATCTCCCTTGTAGTACTGCTGTTACAAACAAATGACAAACTGTGTAAAAAAGACTTTCACCCTGTCATATTAGCAAGAAATAATTTTATAAACTATTTGTAAAACATGATATCATTTGCCAGTCTTATTCAAAACCAAATTGCATCTACCACAGTGGTAAGATGTCAGATATGTTTAAATTTAGGATTTTAATATTCACATAGTAACCATATTAGTAGGTTTTGACATAGATAGATTTAGAAAAGGCAGTAGTTCTCTCTTTGCATGCAACTCCTGCACACTTTCAAAGTAAATACTCAAAAAATCTTAATGATATTTTAAAAGATCTTACTGTTTCTAAAAGATGCTAAATATTTAACCAAAATTTTGATTTAGTCCCAATGGTTCACATAAGTTGTATGTGCAAGTGGAATTGCTTGCATGATAGTGGGACTTCTTTATCATTTGCAGCTTTATAGTTTGATTAGATTTAATCACAAGAGCTTTCAAAGGAAACTTCTCATAGAGAACAATTCTGCTACTGAGATTATAAACAAGTCTTGTTATATAAAAACTAGTTTTATTGCATCAGTGACTTACCCATCTATTATTTTAAAGGTGAAATGCATTGATTATCCTATGTTCTGGTAGCATATCTACCAAAACCTTTTCAGTCAGATGCAACCACATCAGCTTTTCCAAAACTGGCTTGTGTGGCAGATATTTGATGTAACAGAAATTCCTGGTTTGTGTGTCTTACACATTCAACAAATATTCTTACTGCTGCCAGTATAGGTTTTGTGTTTTGTCATCGYTCTCCCCTCCACCACCAGCACCGTTTCCAAACTTGCTAAAGAGAGTTTAATTCAAACCTGACTGCAATGATTTGCATGACTCCAAGAAATGCTTCATGCCTAATTTGACTGAAGATGTTGGAATCAAATATAACAAAGTGAAAGAGGGAAGTTCAGATACCTTAAGAATTAAAAATAAGCCCACTAAATCTACCTTTCAGGTCACCAAATGATCTGAAAGAAAAGTGTCATTCTAGGATTTCCAAGCCTAAATGTCACTCCTGTCATGTCATTTCTAAATAATAATTTTCATTTTGGAAGTGATACTATATGCTTCGCATCATTACATTTTATTCCTTTTTATTACTCTTGCCCTCACCAACAGTGAGTTTTCTCTCTCTGATATTTTATTCCTACTCTGCGTGGCAATGTCTCTTAAAATGAAATGCATGTTATTAGATCCCTTCTACTTTTGTCCCAACAATCATCTCAGAAGATTTTTGGAGTTTCCTCCTTCCAGGAGAGGTTGTCTTCTCTTTTTGAGGCCCCATTTACCATTTATCTCCATCACCTTGGTTGTGTTTATTTTTTAATAAAATTCACTCTAAATGTTTTTCCCTTAGTCTAATACTCAGCATTACATCTTAGAATACTTTTTAAAAATATTAAGCTGGAACCAACCAATGGGAATTACAGTTTTTTCATTTGAAAGATCTGAAGTAAGGAATAGTCATTGGCAGTTGAAAAGTGACCATATGATAGAAGCTGTAAACCTGCCTTAACATTTGCATCTGTTACTAGCTTTAGTTACAAATTACTTTCCCTGGTTAACATGCTGGTAAACTGTATGACTCAGAGATGGTTCCATTTACTAAGAAAGTGTACACTATATATTTCCTCCCTATATTTATATAATAATAACTATTAAAATACTATTAAAATTTTGAAGGAATATAGCAAAATTTTTGAACCATTAAAATTGTTGATTTGCAATCAGAAGATAAAAAAAATGAAAGGGTTTAAGAGAGAGTCTAAGAAAATTGTTTTATTGGTGATAGTTTTGAGAATAAGTATTTCCATTTGCAATACTGTGTAATGTTACATCTGATCTTAAATATTCTCATCTGCTAGTATCCTGACAGAACATGGAGCTTGAGATACACATTTGTGTGACAGGTTATATTCCATTCATTAATTATGCAACATAAATAAGTCTGTGTATTAAGTGTAAAAACAAACATCATTAGAAAGGGTTCTCCTAATCTAAATATCATAAAGAAGATTCTAAATTGCAGAAATTAACCTGAAAAAAAAAACTATTTTTAAATAATGAAATCTTTTATCTCTGAGAAAGCAACTTTGTGCAAACTATTTTTCTTGGTACTGTTTCTCTCTCTTTTGGGACACATCTGTTAAAATATTATTAGTTTTCGCATTTTCCAACKTCCTAGTGGTTGATTTTGTCATCTTAAGTCTTTTGTTAGAGAATGTGTGTGAAATGTTAACCACTTTCAGCACATACTCTGTCATTTCTCCCTTCTTTGAGGTAAACAAATCCAGTAGTTTCAATCTCTCATCACGGGAGATTGCTCTGTGCCCTTGCTCTTTCGCACTAGCACTCTCTGAATCTCTAATCCAAAGCCAAATTCTCCTTTGAGGGAGGAGGGAGAGCAGATCCTCATCATCTCCAGTATTCTAAAGGCATAATAACATTCTCCATCATGCATTCATGTAACCTTGAAGACTTGTTTGACTGAAACTGCTCAGTGAGATGTAGTTTTCACTGAGCTGCAGTTTTCACTGAGCTGCAGTTTTCACTGAGCTKCCTGCAGTGATACCCAGGCCCTTTATTGAATTAATACCAACATTTTAGAACCCTATAAAGCAAAAAAATTAATCCATTTATTCACTCTTCAATATGCATTTATCAACATATACTGTCTTCATCCCTATTCACCTGCCTCAAGGGGTCCTTCTAAAGTTTCTCAGAAGCTCTTCTGGCTGGACTTGGCTTATCAAAATGACTGCAAATCAAAATGACTTGGCTAATCAAAATAACTGGACTGTTTTCATCCCTTTTCTTGGCATTGTAAAGAGTTTATAACTTTGATTACTGAAAGTGTTATGGGAAGCTCATTAAGAATGTAGGTATCAGCACACTGATATTATTATTTTACTGTTAAACTTGGATTGGTTTCCATACAAAATTACATAACCTTGTTCCGCTCTGCAACTGTTTGGGGATAGAGACAATGTAATTCTTTACTTGCTAATGATGGAATCAGTCTCAATAAGCCTAATTCAGTGATGACCAATTTCAGTGGTTACTACTATCGAAGAACTTGTTTAGAAAATCTGTCAACCTTACTATTCTTTTTCATATTTAARCAGAATACAAATAATTTTCCCCATCGGAAAACTATTGAGATTTAGAAGAACATCATTCTGAAGTGGGATGAAAAGTCAACGTCTCAAAATTTTCAACAGTTAATATTCCTCTTCTCCAGTCAGAGTGGATTTTGACTTAAAAAAATTATGCTTCAATGGCTTCAGAACAATTTTTATAATTTGAACCTTTTCATTTGTATGGGAGTTACTACAATTAACATTTTAAAAAGACAAAATAGGTAAGAAGCATTGAGCCAGATCTTTTAGATTTTTTCCTGAAGTAAGAAATTTTCCAAAACAAGGCTTTTTCTATGATAAAAGTGTTTTTTTACAAAATTGTTGACTATTTGCTGTAGCCGTAATCATTGTCTGCTGATAGCATGTGTGTTAGTGTTGTAACCCTGGATATATCAGTGCCAGAGTAGCTGCTGTCTGCAAACACCTGTGTTAATTTTGCCTCATAAAGAATGAGCTCAAGTTCAGTGACAGTCTCGTTCAGGTTTGTAGCCTGCAGTGCTATAACAAGCTCCCTTTGATGAGACATTAACTCCTGTTACTGCCATGACATAGCATCACATTCTCTAGCACAACACAAAATTTACATGGTTTCAGACTCTTTTCTCTACAGTGTTCAAAACAAATGTGTATTAGATTCCACATGTGTCCTGAACAGGATGTTCAGATTTCATTCCCACCATAAGGTCTTATATTAGGTATAATGTACTTACTAAATTTCCCTCCTCCCCTCTCTTTTGGCAGCACAACACCTGTTGTACCTTTCTCCTGACACTGTTAGCCCCTTCTTGTATAGATAATGCATCTACTGGGAACAGCTTCAATAACAGAGAGACCTTCTTGGTTGACTAAAAGCTTTGTAATGGCTATAAATACTAGTCTCCAACTAGACCTGCATTGACTCCTAACAAATTGGACACTTTCTATTCGGGTGTCACAGTTAAAAGCCAAAGTTTGTGAGATAATCCTCATCCTATTGTAAATGAAAATGAATCCCAGAGGGATAATGAACAATTTCTTTGAGGAAGTCACGAGTAAGCTTCCATTTGCCTTCTAGTCATACTCTTCTCATGTAACAAGTTATCAAAACAAAGAGCTGATTTAAATATCAGACAGACTTTAGAGGGTCCAAAGTTGGTGCCACGAAGATGATCAAAGGGCTGGAGAACCTGTGCTGTGAGGAAAGAGTGAAGGAATTAGGTCTTTCCACCCTGGAGAAGAGAAGGCTCGGGGGGGATGTCATGGCAATATTCCAGTACTTAAAAGGTGACTACAAAGAGGGTGGAGGCTCTTGTCTTCACAGGGAGCCGCATGGAGAGGACAAGGGGCAACAGGTGCAAGTTGCATCGGGAGAGTTTTCATCCTGATATAAGAAAGAAATTTTTCACAGTGAGAACAACTGATCACTGGAACAACCTCCCCAGGGATGTGGTGGAGTCTCCATCACTGGAGTTTTTCAAGACACAACAGGACAGGGTGCTAAATAATCTCATCTATGTTCCCTTTTCCATGAAAGATTTGACCAGATGATCTTTCAAGGTCCCTTCCAACCCAGGCCATTCTATAATATCAACCATAACTAAGTTTCTCTATTTGTTTGTTGTCTGTCATTTCCTCAGAATAGTAATTAGTACTCAATTCAGCTGAAGAAGGTGCTTTAGATGTTTATTGAGCTAGTGACTCCATGAATGGCTTCTTAGGGTGCATTTATGCAGGACAGGGTATTCAAACAAAAAACTACATTATCATAATTATTTCTGAGTACGTTGCTTTGACAGTTATCAGAGGTTCTGTTATATTCTGACCTTTGATCTCAGTTAGCTGGACTAACTATATACTCAAAACTTAACCTTTTATAAAGGCTTTGAAATTGTAGGCCACTTGAGTAAGAATTTTACATTCTATAAAGGTTGCTTTGTGTCATCGGACATATGTAACTTTCTAAAGCCTGTTCTATGTAAAATAGAAGAACACATAAAAACCATCTGTTTTCCTCTTTCTGTTTCTAGGAGGGATAACTTCAACTGCAGCTTTATGGAAAGGTCTAAGGGGTCTTTAACTTGCTTTGCCTTTTCCCCTTCCCCTAGTTAATCCTCTTTCCTGCATACCCACCACCACAGTGGAAAATCAGATGATCTCAGTGTCTGCATAGCACTATGGCCTTTGGCTCCTTCAAAGCTACTTCATAATGTCTGAAAGTGTGTCCATCTATTTATGTAAGGTGCATCCTATCCCATACTCTGTCCATCTATTTTGCGGTTTTGCAATATGAAGCCGTCCCAATAATATGATTCCATTTAGAAACTAGAATCATCTCATATGACTGGAAGTGAGTGTAGTACCTGACTCACGTAAAAGATGGCTACCACCTCTTCCTGCATTCCTAGGGAAGTTTTATTCCTATTCCTAGAGAAGCTGTGTCGCTGTGAGACTGTTGAGTATTAGAATAGTTGCAGAAAAAAAAAATAGAAAGATTCAAGGTTCCAAACACGAAAGTTTTTATAGCAACCAACTCTTTAAATGAGTAGTGTGTACTTCCCGTTGGAAATAACTTTAGGTGGAAAGCTTCTTTAGTATTTATGATGAAGTGTCAGTGGGACGCTTTGTCCTTTGCTCAGAGAACAAAAACAGTCTTAGTAATGACTATCTACTTCAATCCGCATTTATTATACTTCTTAAAACAGAACTGAAAAACTGTGTCTTAGACTAGCAATCAGAATAGATTTAAGTTTTAGGGGTATAGCTTTGGTGATTTCCTATGTCTTAACTTTCTTCAGCACCAACTGATGTGTAATTATCTGCTCTGATACGAAATACTTTTATATCTGCTCTTCTGTAATCTACTACTGCCTCTGCTAACAGAGACTGAAAGGTGCCTTAAAAATAGCATTGAGAAACACCAATTAATATTTTTTATGGCAAATTTGTGTGGACAGCCTTTCTAAACCCAGTATAGGCAATGACACAATGTTGTGTCTGTTCCAAAARTATGTCAGGAATCTGTTACCCGGTACGTTGTTCGCTCTTCTTAGTCTGAAGTGAAGGAATAGAAAATAGTTCTCCAAATTTTATCATCTTTTGAATTTCTAAATGTCTGTATCTTTTACTCCATAACCTGACAGTCAATCTCAGATTAGTGATTTAGTGGGGTTTTTGTTTGGTTTGAAATATCACTGGACATTAGACACTCCTTCCCTTCATTTGCTTCTTTTTTTTATGTCTTTTTTTTCTGTCCCTACCAGTTGAAGATTAAGATTCTAATTTGAATCCTCAGCACGATAACATGTTACAGTTACACAGTCAAATTGACCCGTATGGCAGCACATTTTTCTCAATAAAACCAAGTGACAGGATTGTTGACACCCATTTTTCCCACCACTTTTCAAGTTCCTAAATAGCAAAACAAGCAGTTAATTGCTTTGCATAATTGCTAGAGCAGCAGCTGTAAACTGTGTACAAGTGGTAAAAATAATTAAACCTGCTTTAGTGGTGAATAAAGGTTGAATATAGAGAAGCTTTAAAGGAAAGTTTCCATTGAGGTGTGCTAATTACTACATTCATATTCTTGCTTTACTTGAAGCATACTTCGGACTTAGGTGAAGAAATCTTTTTAGACTTCCAATCTTAGGTCATGTCATTACTGTTGCATATAGTTTAGTTTGCCTAGAGCAAATTAAGGAAGTGTTATTTTTTTATTAATGAAGAAGAAAAACATAGTTTAAACACTTCAAAGAAAGAAGGAAATAAAAGCAGACATATCAAAATGGAAGTACTGCTCCAGTCAGTCTTGCAATGGTCTTAATTGTTAAGAACACTACTAAGGATGTGGTGCTGTTGAATTGTAGTGATAAAAACTAGACTGATATCAAGGGACAAAAAACAAATCAGGTTGAAGGTTATAGACCAAGGGCCGAGTCTTTTACTATCTCCGTCAAAACTATCCCCTTTGAGTTGTTTGGGGAGTATTGTCCTAACAGAATTGAAGGATTTGACTCAAGGCAATGTTTTCATAAGTGACAGTTGATTGATAGGTGGAGACATAAAATTAAATGCTCCACCAGGGAATAGCTTGCAAAATTAATAGAAGCTCAAGGAAAAGCCTAGGAGGAAAATTTAACAGACGCTTACTACAAATTGTGGTTTTTCCCCCCCAGTCTGTAGCTTCATATTAATAGGCTTTCCCTCCTAGAGGAAACCTGCCTTCTGCAGAGCCTAGACTACAAGCTAGATGGTGATTGTGCATGCTCACGCTCACACCCCTATACTCCATTTCTGAAACCATCCTTTTTCTGCTTCCACTCACTCTTGATTACCTTTGATCAGCTCTCCTCTGCTTCTCCATTCTCCAGAAGCACCTGACTAAGCCAGTAAAGGAGACAATGTGTACCAAAAGCACATGAACAGCTAGACTGTCTCTAGGCTCTGTTGCCTAGACAAAAATAAGGACATTAGTATAAATTGCTCTACTTGAAGCCCAAGCATTAGTTCTCAACATAATCATAGAATCATAGAATGGTTTGGGTTGGAAGGGATCTTAAAGATCATCTGGTTCCAACCCCCCTGCCATGGGCAGGGACACCTTCCACTAGACCAGGTTGCTCAAAGCCCCATCCAATCTGGCCTTGAACACTTCCAGGGACGGGGCACCCACAACTTCTCTGGACAACCTGTTCCAGTGCCTCACCACCCTCATAGTGAAGAATTTCTTCCTTATATCTAATCTAAATCTACCCTCTTTCAATTTAAAACCATTACCCATTGTCCTATCACTACATGCCTGTGTAAAAACTCCCTCTCCAGCTTTCTTGTAGGGCCCCTTCAGGTACTGGAAGGCTGCTAGAAGGTGTCCCGGGAGCCTTCTCTTCTCCAGGCCGAACAACCCCAACTCTCTCAGCCTTTCTTCATAGGAGAGGTGCTCCAGCCTCTGATCATCTTCATGGCCCTCCTCTGGACTTGCTCCAACAGGTCCATGTCCTCCTTATGTTGGGGGCCCCAGAGATTAACGCAGTACTCCAGGCGGGGTCTCATGAGAGTGGAATAGAGGGGGAGAATCACCTCCCTTGACCTGCTGGTCATGCTTCTTTTGATGMAGCCCAGGATATGGCTGGCTTTCTGGGCTGCAAGCATACATTGTCAGGTCATGTTCAGCTTCTCATCAACCAACACCTCCAAGTCCTTCTCCTCAGAGCTGCTCTCAATCCATTCTCCACCCAGCCTGTATTTGTGCTTGAGGTTGCCCYGACCCATGTGCAGGACCTTGCACTTGGCCTTGAACTTCATGAGGTTCGCACGGGCCCACCTCTCAAGCCTATCAAGGTCCCTCTGGATGGCATTCCTTCCTTCCAGCATGCACCACACAGCTTGGTGTCATCAACAAACTTGCTAAGGGTGCACTCAATCCCACTGTCCATGTCACCAACAAAGATGTTAAACAGCGCCAGTCCCAATACCGACCCCTGAGGAACACTACTCATCACTAGTTTCCACTTGGACATCGAGCCATTGACCGCAACTCTTTGAGTGCAACCATCCAGCCAATTACTTATCCACCAAGTGGTCCATCCATCAAATCCATGTCTCTCCAATTTAGATACAAAGATGTCATACGGGACAGTGTCAAATTTTGCACAAGTCCAGGTAGATGATGTCAGTTGCTCTTCCCTTATCCACCAGCACTGTAACCCTGTCATAGAAGGCCACCAAATTTGTCAGGCACAATTTGCCCTTAGTGAAGCCATGTTGGCTGTCACCAATCACCTCCTTATTTTCCATACGCTTTAGCATAGGTTCCAGGAAGATCTGCTCCATGATCTTGGCGGGCACAAGGGTGAGACTGACTGGCCTATACTTCCCTAGGTCTTCTTTTTTCCCTTTTTCAAAATGGGGTTATGTTTCCCTTTTTCCAGTCAGTGGGAACCTCACTGGACTGCCACAACTTCTCAAATATGATGGATAGTGGCTTAGCAACTTCATCCGCCAGTTCCTTCAGGACCCGCAGATGCATCTCATCAGGTCCCATGGGCTTGTGCACCTTCAGGTTCCTTAGATGGTCTCGAACCTGAACTTCAGTAAGTTCGCGGATGACACCAAGCTGGGTGGCAGCGTTGATCTGCCTGAGGGTAGGAAGGCTCTGCAGAGGGATCTGGACAGGCTGGATTGATGGGCCGAGGCCAATTGCATGAGGTTCAAGGCCAAGTGCCGGGTCCTGCACTTGGGTCACAACAACCCCAGGCAACGCTACAGGCTTGGGGAAGAGTGRCTGGAAAGCTGCCTGGCAGAAAAGGGCCTGGGGGTGGTGGTTGACAGCTGGCTGAACATGAGCCGGCAGTGTGCCCAGGTGGCCAAGAAGGCCAATGGCATCCTGGCCTGTATCAGGAATAGTGTGGYCAGYAGGCRGAGGGAGGTGATCGTGCCCCTGTACTCGGCACTGGTGAGGCCGCACCTCGAATACTGTGTTCAGTTTTGGGCCYCTCACTACAAGAAGGACATTGAGGTGCTGGAGCGTGTCCAGAGAAGGGCGACGAGACTGGTGAAGRGTCTGGAGAACAGGTCTTATGAGGAGTGGCTGAGGGAGCTGGGGTTGTTTAGCCTGGAGAAGAGGAKGCTGAGGGGAGACCTTATCGCTCTCTACAACTACCTGAAAGGAGGCTGTAGAGAGGTGRGTGTTGGTCTCTTCTCCCAAGTAACAAGTGATAGGACGAGAGGAAATGGCCTCAAGTTGCGCCAGGGGAGGTTTAGATTGGACATTAGGAAAAATTTTTTCACTGAAAGGGTAGTCAGGCATTGGAACAGGCTGCCCAGGGAAGTGGTGGAGTCACCATCCCTGGAGGTGTTCAAAAAATGTGTGGATGTGGCGCTTCGGGACATGGTTTAGGGGGCATGGGTGCTGGGTTGATGGTTGGACTCGATGATCTTGGAGGTCTTTTCCAGCCTTGGTGATTCTATGATTCTATGATTCTATGATTCTCCTACRGTGGGCGGCTCTTCATTCTCCCAGTCCCTGCCTTTGCCTTCTGTGACTTGGGTGGTGTGGCTTGAGCACTTGCTGGTGAAGACTGAGGCAAAAAAGTCATTGAGTACCTCAGCCTTCTCCATATGCCAGGTAACCAGGTCTCCTGTTTCTTTCCAGAGAGGGCACACATTTTCCCTAGTCTTCCTTTTATCACTGACGTACCTATAGAAGTTTTTCTTGTTGCCCTTGATGTTCCTGTCCAGAATTAATTCTATCAGGGCTTTAGCTTTCCTAACCTCATCCCTGGCTGCTTGGACAATTTCTCTGTATTACTCCCAGGCTACCTGTCCTTGCTTCCACCCTCTGTAGGTTTCCTTTTTTGAGTTT
This sequence comes from Oceanodroma leucorhoa, assembly GCA_030449065.1. NCBI lineage: Eukaryota > Metazoa > Chordata > Aves > Procellariiformes > Oceanodroma > Oceanodroma leucorhoa. Next base: position 10,027,578 of record JASVER010000005.1, on the reverse strand, counting down.
GTCCAGGAGCTCCTTCTTCATCCATGCACTTCTCCTGAGCTTGGAAGAGGTAATCCTTGAATATTAACCAGCTTTCTTGGACCCCTCTTCCCTCCAGGGCTTTATCCCATGGTACTCTACGTGGGATACGTAGTACTTTGACCTGAAGAGGCCAAAGTCTGCTCTCCTGAAGTCCAGGGTAGTGAGCTTGCTGTGCGCCCTCCTCAGTGCCCTAAGGATCTTGAACTCCACCATTTCATGGTCACTGCAGCCAAGGCTGCCCTTGAGCTTCACATACCCCACCAGCCCCTCCTTGTTGGTGAGAACAAGTTCCAGCATAACACCTCTCCTTGTTGGCTCCTCTATCACTTGGAGAAGGAAGTTATCATCAATGCATTCCAGGAACCTCCCGGATTGCTTATGCCCTGCTATATTGACCCTCCAACAGATATCAGGGTGGTTGAAGTCCCCCATGAGGACCAGGGCTTGTGAACGTGAGGCTGCTCCTATCTGTCTATAGAGGGCCTCATTCTCTCAGTCTTCCTGGTCGGGTGGCCTGTAGCAGATCCCCAGAATAATGTCACCTGTCCCTGCCCTCCCTTTAATCCTGACCCATAAGCTCTCGGTCGACTCCTTATCCATCCCCAGGCGGAGTTCCATGCACTCCAGTTACTCATTCACATAGAGGGCGACACCTCCTCCTCATSTCCCCTGCCTGTCCTTCCTAAAGAGCCTGTTTCCCTCCATTCCAACACTCCAGTCATAAGAGCCATCCCACCATGTCTCCATGATGCCAATAATATCATAGCCCTGCAGGTGTGCGCACGTTTCTAACTCCTCTTGTTTATTCCCCATGCTACGTGCATTTGCATAGAGGCATTTAAGTTGGGCCCCCAGAGAAGCTGTCTTACTGGCTGGGGTTCCTTTGTGCCATTCTTCAGGCGCTCTCCTGCTGACCTGTGATCCTTCTCAGGCTCTGGGCATCTATTGCTGGCACTGGCATCAAACTGGTTGGAAAGGGATGAATTGAGGTTCCCCTACCCTTGCAACTTTAGTATAAAGCCTTCTTCACCAGCTTGGCAAGCCTGTGACCGAAGATGCTCTTCCCCTTCTGTGACAGATGGACCCCATCAGCCCTCAGTAGACCAGGTTTCTGAAAGTGAGTCCCATGGTCTAAGTAGCCAAACCCCTGGCTGTGGCACCAGTCCTGTAACCATTTGTTGAATCGCCAGATTCAACTGGCCCTTTCAAACCCCTTCCCTTTGGCAGGGAAGACTGATGAAAAAACTACCTGCATTCCAGAGTCCCTTACCACCACTCCCAGGGCTCTGTAATTCTTCTTGATACTCCTCAGACTGCTCCTGGCTGTATCACTGGTGCCCATGTGAAACAGCAGCAGCAGATAATAGTCAGTGGACCGTACGAGGGTTGGTAGTCCCTTGGTGACATCCCTGATATAAGCCCCCAGTAAGTAGCAGACCTCTCTAGAGATTGTATCTGGTTGGCAAATGGGTGCCTCTGTACCTCTCAGAAGTGAATTGCCTATGACTATCACCCGTCGCCTTTTCTTAGTTGTGCTGGTTGCTATACGGGGGGCAGATTGGGCTGCCTTACTCAGCTCCAGCGTCTCTCCTGGTGTGACGGGACTTTTCTCTTCAGCCTGCAGAGTGGTGAAGTGGTTCTGCAAGGGCACCTCAGGCTTCGGGGGAAGTCTCTTCCTCCTGCTGGCCCTTGCTGTTGCAACCATCCATACTTCTGCAATATTGGCCCCCGTCCCTTCTGCGTGTGCAGTGGGGGAATTTTTCGCTGTTTGGCCATGGGCTGTGGGCTCACTGCAGACTGTGCTTGGAACCAGCTATCTAACTCCTTCTCCGCCTCCCTGATGTTGCGCAGCCTTCTCACCGCCTCCTGCAGCTCAGTCACCTGCTGCAGGAGGTCCTCCGTCTGGGCACACCTTTTGCAGGCAGRTCTGCTGCCTGTCCCTGCCCCAAGGGAGAGGTCTAGGCACCTCCTGCAGTCTGAGGTCCACATTGCAGCCTCTCCCTTCAGCAGCTCCGTCTGCATGGAAGCATCGGCCACCACTGGGGTAGATGGTGCAGACCCCAAAGCCAGAGCTGCAGCCTTTCTTTGCTCTCAGACAAGTGCCCACCATTCTGCCTTGAGGGTCAGGTAGGATGAGTGCCCTTGACCTGTGCAGATGGTCACAGAACGGTGCCTGGTTGTTGGGTTATGTGTGCTTCAAGTCTGCTCGGCCAGTGGAACGCCCCTCCTTTGAAGAGGCGCCCTCCCTGCGCACCCTCCCGCACAAACTGCCACGCCAGGCCCTGTTTGCCCGTCCTGCTGGCAGCGCCCCTGGTCTCCAGTGCTCCCCAGGGCTGCCTTTTGCGGGAGCAGGGGCTGGCTCTTGTGAGAGCTGCTGGCTCCCGGGGGGTCTCGGCGCTCCCCTGGAGTTTCCCCGGCTCAGGAAACCCCCTGAACGCTGCCATCCCCTGCTCCGCTGTGGGACGCACCTGCACCGGAGCTGATCACCTCTGCGAGTCTTGTAGATAGATAGTAAAAAATGCATCTTCATTCTACTGAAATTAGTAACAAAATTCCTAGTGGGTCCAGTATTTAATGGAACAAAAATTTTAGCTCCTGATTAAGATTTTTGGAGTGGTTTGGGAGACATTGAGTAAAACAGACCTGTTTAAACTCAGCRGAGGAGTTAGTATCATGCCAAAAGTTTTCTAGGGGTCCGCTACAGGGAACAATTGCAATTTGCTATTGTATAAACAATCATAGTACAAACAAGGGCAACAGTACACACAAAAAGGTCATTTAACCGTCATTCAGGAAGGTGTCCCAGTACTGAAAACCACCTTAAGCACATGTTTAATTCCTACTCTTTTAAGGAGATGTAAATAAATACCAAATACAAACCACACGTGGATGCTATAGTGTATAGGTGGACTTAAATACCTATGCAAGTGCTTTACAAAATTTAGGGCCTGATATGTAGTCTTCAGTGTAAATGATAATTATTTATTAATTTACGCCTATGTGCTCTGGCTGTGCTGTACCTTTGCCTCCACCAAGTTTACCTATCAAGATAGCTCTTGGGGTGAAAACCCTGAAAAGTAGACCCAAGAATATGACTCCGTAATCATAGAAGCCAATTATACTTCAAGCTATTGCCAAAAAGACAGTTTCTCACTTGTCATCATCCTCATCACAGGTTCTTGATGCTTTTTTTGCTAGCACTTTGTGGCAGTTTAGTCATCCAGATCAAAACCACGCCTGCCTGAAAATAATTTTGGTTTACTGCTATTTTTTCTGTGGATCTGTTCCCTCCTGCAGCTGACAGTGCAACCACAAGAACAGGCATGCCAGGACAAGCAGGTGACAAGAATATCCAGATAGGGGTGGAAAGGCTGGACTCTGCTTCTGGCAACAAGACAGGCTTAGGTTGACTGAAACCAGACATGAAACCAAATATCACAATTTTAAAATAAACCTCACATTTCAATAGCAATTGTAGTGCTTTATTTATTTCTCAAGTATTAAGAGTAATTGACAAGACATTCAAGACAACTGTTCCTCCTGCAAAGCAAGAGACAACACAAAACCAGAAATTTTTGCTTAAACTCAACATGAATTTGTATAGTATGCAGATATGCTTCCTAATGGTACAGTAGTTTTTGCATTCCACTCGCTATAAAAAGATAGTTTTGGAGGTAACAAATGTTGTCAGGTGGCCTATACCAGCATGGCTCCATTATTGACAGTTGGTCTGCTCTGAATTATACCAGTAGAAGGCCAGATTTACAGTAAGTTAGAGGCCAGACCGGAGACGTATAATTTCTAATGATAGAAAGGTAATTCTGTTTTAGTATAGTGCTTCTCGAAGTTTATAATATCTTAAATAGTACAAAGTGTGAACCGTAGTTTCTAATGTGTGACCTAATGGGAACAAGGGTTGGTGCAGGAGAGACTCAGAAAAAATTGAAATGTGAAATGCTTTGTAGTCTATATGTTGAATTACTCATCATTAGTATTACACAGACAGAATATGGCAAAAAATGGAAAAAAGTTTGGATAATGAACATTCCCATGCAAAATAAAAGTCCATAAAGGTAATAACTGCAATTCAAAGGCAAATCATCCATTTGAACAGGGAAAAAAATGCCTTCACAACATTCCTTCCTTTTTTTCCTCAAAACATTGTTAGAACTCCCTAAACAATTACATTAACAAATAAACAAGAATAAGATTGATTGGCTAATTTGCTGCTTCATTTTGTCTAGAAAACGCAATAACTATCTTAGTTGGGGTACATTAGCAGACTTGTTTGAAGTTATTTTAGGGTTGCTTAACAGTATGCCACAAAAAATTCCCTCCCCCATCAAAATTCCATGCATTGAAAGTTATTTTTTACCCCAGCTATTCATTTTTTTCCTTCAAAAGCAGCTATTATGATCTATTGTACCAAAAATTACAGAACACTTAATCTACAAACTCTCAAATATTCTAGACCTCTGTGTACTAGAAAGCCACGTGACATTTTTGTCAGCAATGATTATTGTCTATGAATGCATGAGACTCACTTTCCTAAATTACATCAACCAATTTAGCCCTTATATAAATTACTTATGAAGCTCCACTGGAGATTTGGACTAACTACCCACTGTCTTTACATATACATCTATTTCACATTTTGGTGGAGTTACTGTCATACAATACTATTGCTATGAAATGTTATAAGCAGTATGTAGTGAGTACAGTGTATTTACCCGTGTTCTTTGTTTATATTTATGTTATTGGTTTCACCCAAGAACAAATAAATCGTTTGATAGTTTTACCTGAGAAGACCCCTGAGAATACCCCCTGTAGACCACTCAGCAACAAAAGACCTGTGCAATACCTTTTGTTCAAAGAAGATCAAAGCCATTTAGGTCACAAGAATACCAAAAAATACCAAAGAAAAATAAAACAGGGGCTGCATTTTTGCCTTTCAGTACTTACACAATCTTTTCCAAGTTTTTCAATAGTTTTATTTTTAAAGAAGCTTTTCGTTTCTTCTGGAAACATGATTGCTAAATTTCAGCCCAAACCACTACTTTTCAATATTAATACAACCTGCGAAGATTTTGCAAATGAAAATATTCTATTAGCATCTATACTGACTAAAGTTGGTTCACAAGTACTGTTGATTATCCAGTTGCTGCAACATGAAAAATAGATGTTATAAAATTCCAACATGCATTTAACAGTAGATCAGACACTATTTTATGTGTAAATAGAAAAAAGACACTGAGAAAATACTCAATCAGCGTGGGGAATATGCAAGGGAATTTATTATTAATATGAAATGACAAAACAAAGTGTAAACCCACTTTGGAAATTTCAGTCTAGTTCAGAGGGAAGAATCAAAGAGAAAAGGGAGGGAACTGAATACAACAGAAGTAAATTAGAATTGATTGGAGGGAAAAGAAATATTTACAACATAAATGGAAGAATTTTATTGATCTGAATTTCAGTCCAAGGGAACATCTACTGAGATAACTAAGGAAGTTTAAATCATGATGACTCATGTGGAATAAAATAAAAGTGAATATAACTGTACAGGAGCTCAGGAACAGTCTTAGCTGGATTATAAAAATGAGCTGGTTGTGCAGAAGAGGTCTCTTATTCCACTAAACCTTTCATTCTGTTCGATAGGATTTTTTTTTTCCCCCAGAGTCCTACMTAGCATATCATGTTGTAGTCATGGGTTAAAGATAAAGGAATCAAGAGAGAAGTAAAATCAGGAAGGAGTGGTGGTATTTTCTTTTGGAACAGCTGATACACCTCCACAAACCAAATATCTGGAGATCTTTGTAATTATTAAAGTTTTTCATGATAAGAAACATTCAAGTCAGATAGAGAATACCTTCTCTATGAACATAAAATTAAACAAGAAGATAAATTTTTTACAGTCAAAACTTAAATAATCTGTGCAGTCCTGAGGCAAACAGTTGGATGAATTCAGTCCCTGCACAACAGGCCCCATTGTTAAATAATTAAGAATATATATGATACTCCCACAGCAAAGGAATTTTAATTCTGCTAAGCTTTGAAACACAAATTTAACCAGTTTAACTACCGATGAAGTCTGTATTTATACAATTACTTGCTGGTTGACACAGGAGATTGAGAGCAACAAAGCCAGTCAATAGGAAATCCAAGGCATATGGAATTACAAAGGCATGTTGTCCAAGTCTAGCCTCAGTGCCCAGTACTGCCTTTGCCAGAGAACAACCAAGAGGGGCATTTAATTAACTGAACATTTTTAATGTGCAGAAAATTACTATTATTAGTTAATTCAAGGGTTGCCTTATCAGGTACAGTTCTAGATGCAATGTTTCAAAAGAGTACTTGTGTTCGGTCTTGTTTGTCTTGGACATAATAAAATAGTCATCTTCCATCTACATAGTTTCTAATCTCAAATAGTCATCCCTTTTTGGTGCATCAAACATTAAATCTCGATATTTTAGTAATTATGGACTTAATGGAAGAGATCTAGCAAATTAACTCATTTTCATTACATTATTTCAAATTATATTATGTCGTACTACAGCAAATCTGAAGTAATACAGTTTGATATTGCTGTAAATATCCAACGCTCTTAACAATTGCTACCAAAAAACTTATTAAACATATGTTAATTTGGCAATAGAAATGAAATATTTATTTCAGATAGCTTTTTTAGTCACAGTTTTCACTGTGTTCCCTGACAGCACTGAAACAGAAGTAACTGATTCATCTTCTCATTCAGGATTAACAAGTACTCACCTCAGGGCTTACACAGCTGTGGTGACTCAGTACCCTGTACATGCTGCACGTACATGCTGCACATAGAAAAGAGTAACTGCATCTTCACCAGCAAGAYGAAAATTGATATGTGGCCTACCCCAGATGTTTTTATTACTTTTTCATTAAAGCCAGCGGAACAAGTTGTATGAGTCACCCTCATCACTCCACTGCAAAATTAGCCCTGTTAAATTGAAATTCTGAGGTAATGTAATTCTGATGGCTTAACGGTTTGCGTCCACCCTGTTGGGTTTTCACAGAAGTGCATGAGAAGCAGTCACACAGTCTATTTTGATTGCTTGAGGGCTGATAAAAAACCAGTAATGGGATGAAATGTCATGTTATGTAATTACATGTTATATAGTTCTTATGAGACCACAGTCTGCTTTTCAGGGCATGTGGCTGAGTATCTTTCCCAAACACTTAACCAGCACTGGCAAATAGTTGAATCATGTGACAAGAGAGCAATTAGCAACTASCAAATGCTATTTGGATGTAACACTAATTCAAAGCTTTCCCTCCCCTGCAAAGCCATGACAAATGAAGAAATTCTCTTGCTAGTTGAAACTTTTTTAATATTCTTATTTTGAGGGTTATCTAGTAAAAAAAAAATTACAGATAACATTTAGATAAAAAAATGGAACTTGTTCTAGCCATTCAGAGCAATTACTGGGGGGGGGGAGGGGGGAGGGGTATCATGGATATGTGTGCTGAACCGTAAATTTGTTCGGAGCTTCATCACAAGAAAATATGATGTGTACCTTGGAGAAATAAAACAGTCAATTGTGGTGGAGAGTCTTTCAAACACTTGCATTTCAGTGCCATTCACCCTGCAAACCAATTAAAATGTGTCTTTATCGAAATGACCCATTGAGAAAATACCGTGCTACTTCACCATCATCTATGGGACAAGAAAATTATGTTTCTATCCATCACTTGTAGTTGAATAAGGTCATTTTAATAAAGAATTGTAACAGAATCAATGCCTCTASCTTTAAAAAGAATGATTAGACTTTCTTGATATTTATCTTACCTTGAAAATTCTTATTTTGTGACAGCATCCTTTATTCTTTCATATTATCTCTGAAATATTGCAGTTTATAATGCAATATAATTAACTACATAATGCACATTGAAATACCATCCTAATTTTCTAGTCAACTCAGTGATGATTGTGGAATAGCTTGTTGTGCAGTATATTAACACTTTGCAAACATGTTTCCACATTCGAGATATCAGTTATATCCCTGCTTTGTGTTTGGTACAGTGACTCTGTTTAACTTCAAATTTCACAAAAAAATGAAAGGTATAAATGATTGTTTAGGATAGTCTAAGCTCTGATACTTCTGAGAAACAGACAAGTGAAAAACTAATCTTACCCAAGAGAACAGTCTGCTTCGTGTTCTGATTATGCAAATTCTTACTATTATTACCAAACATTCAAAGATAAGTTTTGCTTGAGTTAGGATAAATCTTAGTCTTCCTTTCCATTGCAGACCTAGAAGGCAGATATCAACTGAATATTCTCGAGGCTGCAATGTTTGCGTGCCACCAAGCGCTAGGTGAATAACTGAATTTAAAATTAAAAAAGGGGATTATGGTTCAAATAAAAACTTAAGACACTTTCCTTTGAAACTCTGTCAGCAATACCATATTTTTATGCTATTTTCCTAAATATTTTCCATTCCATTTATTAGATAGTTCAAATAGTTTGAAGAGCCTTAAAACTACATGCTTCAGTGAATAAATTGTTTTTCTGGAAGACCACTTTTGTCATCATCTACTTTATATTCAAAAACACTCCCTCTCTTTTAAATTATTTTTCTAGTGCATCGGCACCCATGCTTTCATGAGTTGTTCCATTTCTTATTTCAAAAGAAACTCAACATCTTTGCTCTTTTGATTATCAGGAATGAAGCAGTGACTCTCCAGAGAGAAGAGAATGGAAGATGTATTGAAAGAGATAGGAGAACAGTAACAGGCTCATTCCATAGCCCAAGAGCAACAAGTACATTGAGAAATAATCAGATCTCCTAAGGATCAGCTAATCAGGTGGTTTCAAAAACAGCAACATCTTTAAGAGYAGTTGATTTCGAAACTTATTAACAAAGTGCCACTACTCATGCTACAAGCAGTTATTGTCCTTTCTTTACCATAGCTGTGCTCAGATCCATCTGCCAAGCAACCTTTCTAACACAGCAATAAATGACCCATAGGATTCTAAATGAATCGCTCTTGCAGTCTGCAGAGTTTTGAAAGCCTCCCCTGTGGGCATGAGGGAACTATCTTTTCTATTTTTTAGATTTTCCATTTATTTTGTAGAGCAACTGAATATACTTTATCCTTATTTGTATTGTGATTTAGAGTCTTCTAGGGAAGCACAGGGAAGTATATAATGCAGATGCAGCTGTCACTGGCCAGCTAGACAATAACTAGAAGAAAGATATTTTGCTACTGACATTCAGGTATGCCTACCTCTGGGTAGGCAAAAGAAGTTTTATGTCACTGTCTTTCTGTGGATTCTTTTGTCTATGTCCTTGAAGTATACTGTCTGAATAGTTAAATCTGGGATAACGTGGCTCACTTCTCCAACTGTGAACTCTCAGATCAGGAGCACATGTATTCTTTAATCCTTGGAGATCACACACATATTATGAAGCAATAAGCTCTAGAGGCAATAAAGGAATTAAAACTGACAGCAGTGAGAGACTTCAGGAGGGGGATCAGAGGAGAGATTGCAGAGTCATGTATTTTCTAAGCATTGCCATATAAATGTCAATGTAGGTCTTATTTTGTAGAAAAAGGACTTGGGACAGAGGCACTGACAGGCAGCAATTGTAAGGACAATCAGTTTCTCACAGAAAACTTGAAATGAAGAAGTACCTTTTGATTACCAATTAACTCAACACCCAGGAGTGACTTTAGTAATAACTAAGGAATTGTCCTTCTTTACCCAGCAATAAGTCTAGCTTGCAAATGAAAACAATTCACACATAGAAGTATAACATGAACTAGTAACTAGGAAAAGACTCCTGAGTAGTGTGATAGTCTACTAAGAAACAGGTCTTCTAACACTGAGATTGATGCTGGAAGAGGTATTTGAACCTCACTGTCCTTAGCATCCTATATGAAATTGTACACCTAAAAATTGATCAGTGGCTATACACAATTCAAGCAGTTTCAAAGGAATTAGTTAATTTTTAAATACACACACACACATATATGTATCTATATATGTAAATATATATATAAAATATGCTTTCATAATGCTAGCGCTTGCCTAGTTTAAAGTGAAAAATGCTTGCAATGCATTTGAGTCTGTTTGAAGGCCCACTGCAGAAAAGGTTTGAAAATGCCAGACAAACTGCCCACCTTTCAGGGTCCTCAGCATGAATTCTGAAATAACTATGAACAAGGAGATGTCTAATGGATGGTAAAAAGCATAGTAATCAGTACTTGCATAACTCTTTCTATAAAGGCATTCAAAATTATTTTAAAGACCTAAATATTATCAGTTTGAGTTTAAGAACAGGAAATTGTTGCACAGAGTTCTCAAGTGTTACAGAGCAATTTTTGTCCAGATATTCTGCTCTTGAGTTTTCTGACTCCAGTCTTCTAACTCTTCTGACTCTTTTGGTTATGGTGGGGAACTTGTTAACATATGGTGTTTGGATGTGAAATTTTAGCCTGCTTCTTTTTTCCCCCCACGCTAATTAACCTCCCTCTAAAAGCTAGAATTTATACCACAGAAAAAAATCTAAAGATATGGTAAAGTATTAACACAGAGAAATATGAAAAAGCTGATTTTTCTATTGTTATACAAAATTATTTACATAAAGGTCTAAGGTTTCTCAAATTTTAGAATGAGTAAAAACTCTCATCCTAAATTTATGTCTAAAGCTTTCATTTCCTTGGTTCTTTTCTTAAAAGGACTGTCTGAAGTCAAGTCCCTACACTACACTTGCACTCTGAAGTTCATTTTCAGTTTATCCTTGACTGACAGTGAAGCCCACACTCCTCTGTAGTCTCTGCATTTTCTTTTATCTAGGTCAGAATGAACATGTCACATTGTAAATATTTTAGAAACTTTACTTTCTGACCTAAATGGCCTACAGTTATTCTTAGTTTTGAGGTAATCGGTTGGTTGTAGCAAATAGACCTTTATCTTTCACTAGGCTGTTATTATTTGAACTGTAACACAAAAATAATTTGGCATATACAAAACACTTCAGTGAAACAGCAAGCCAAATGTTAGTGGCAGGAAAGAATACTGAAACATAAAACACTAGCTGAGATAAACGGAGTACAAATTTCAAAACAAAAAACCTAGAAGTTTGGAAATGCTGTGGTGCTCAGAAGTAGACAGGATATATACTGAAAAACATCAGTAATGTTTCACCCCAGTGAAGCAGGAAGTGTTACTCTGTTTACCAATGGAAAGTAGAGATGAACCTGTGGAATAGTCATGAAATGAATCCTCATCTTTTGAGACCTTCCCTAGATCTTTAAACACAAAATCAATCCTCATTATATCATACAGTAGAATTCCATTACGTCATTAAGAGTACATCCCCTTCCACAGAATTGGATCCATTGGCAGATTATTTCTCCATCAAGGCCAGGAAAGATGTGCAATCACCAAAATCAGAACACACCCACTCCAAAATATCCATTCCTCCCTCCTCAACACTACTTTTAAATTCTTATAATTTGCCTCTTTTGCTCTTTCTCTGAAAGGGGATGCTTGATATAAGAATTGCCACCAGACTGTTGCTAATACTAACCTCTTGCAAACCTCTGTCATCAGTAGATATGACCAGCAGCCACAAGTTAGGGATGGCTAGGAACACTATATTGTGTGAAGAAATATGGTCTTTAGCCAGTACGATTTTGCTAAAAATTGTAACTGACATTTTCACAGTTGAAAACAGTCATAGCCTAATTTGATCCAAATTGTATGCTGCATGGTCGTTGAGATAATTATCAGTGAAGACAAACCCAACATAAAGAAATCTGAGATCAGCAGTGTACTATCTGCAAACTTAATCTTTCACTGAAGCAGAATAAACAGATGCGGTTTAACAGAAAGGTGGGGGTTTTTTTATTTTCTTTGCTTTCTTTGTATCTCACAAAAATGTTGTGACAATATTTATCTCTCATCTTGGACAACGTAAAAAAGCCAGCCTGGTGTTGTTACTGATCAGGATTCGGATACACTCTCAGGGAGCCCTGACAATATATAGTGTAGCGGTGTATGCTGATAGTTTTCTAAATTGTTATGTATTACATTCAAGGGGATTCAAGAAATTTCTAAAACTCTCAGTGTAAATTCACTGAATGGTCAGTGGCAGTCCAGCAGAATAATACCTTTTGGAACTTGAAAAAAATGAAACACACTGCAAATTTTATACTTTATTAGTAGTAACTGAAACCATTTTAGACTCTTGTTCTCCAGATTAACATAGCAACCCCACAGTGGCACAGATCTATTCAGATGGCCATACCTAAGACTGTCTGTTTTTCAGTAAAATGACCATAGTAATTGTCTTCTCTTTTTGAGACAGATAGCTAAGCAAGATTTTTAAAACTCAGAGCTGCAGATAAAAAGTCATAAATAGATCATCTGTTAAATGGAATTGTGACTGATTTTTTTTTTTGTTAGGTTTCAGTGCTCTATCTGAAGAATGTTCATAGAAGATAGACTATTCACGTGTCTTTCCCCTCTCCTTTCTGTCACAAAAGAGATTTGACCCAACCTCTAGTCTCCAAGGCAGAAAAATTCGGATTTCCTTATGCTACTGAAACTTGCACTCATTCCAGAGCTGCGTATCTCAGGAGAAGTGCAAGAAATTCAAATAGTTTGTGATCCTCCTGTGAGGTAAATCCCAAATCTCTATGCTTTCTGGTATGGCCTTCCTCAGAGCTTTCTAGTTATCCTTTTTACAATACATAAACAGTCATTGACACAGGGCCCAATGCTTCAGTGCCCTGCTTTAGCAGCAAGTGCTTTAATCACTAGGCAATTGAGGTATTTTGCATCTGCCTATAATAAATATTTCGCAGTTTTTACATGGGTGCTTGAAAAGGCATTGCTTGGTGGTTTATTTGTGGGTTTTGTGGTTTTGTTTTTTAAAACTTCCTTTCTTTTCAAACAAACATGCTAAATCCATGATTTTTTTCAACTGATGATTCCCAGGCTGTGGAATAGGGGGAGTGAGCAAGGACTCTTAATCTTAGTAAGGACTATAAGCAAGCCTTGTATTGGAAGGCTTATAGCTGTAATACAATGTTCCACATATCAGTCAAAACTTCTACATATCCATCATTCAGAAAAAGCTCTGCCTTAAAAGAAAAGTAGCTCTGCCCCATATGGATTGATTCAAACCTTTTTACTCCCTAAACTCCTGGYAGGGATGCTGTATATATGTTAAAAATGCACCAAAAAAAAAAAAAAAAGCAAGCAAGAGCTGTATAGTCAAGATTTAAGTGTTTTCCTAGCATATGTTTTTATTAAATATCAGAAACTATTTTATCTTGTTGTCATTTCTGGATATGATTTATAGTGCAAAACAGACTGGCAGTAATAAAAATAGGGTCAGTCATACACTTTTACTTCTCGCAAAAAGAAAATTCAGACTTTCTTAAGAGAAATATTACAACAGGGAAAATGCTATGATATTTCTCACTTCATGCAGGTTGTATGGCACATAGAAGAGATGTTCTTGGTCCAAGGCCATAATCATGATTGGAGACTGTAAATATGTAACTGAGTTTGCAAATCCCATTCATTTTTCTGCCACATTCAGTGCAGAGCATAGATAGACTTAACACAGAGGGAAATCCTAAATCATATGCAACTACTTATCTGTTTGGTGTTGGACTGGGTTCAACAGAATAATTTCATATTATCCTCCATTTTGTCAATTTTACTGCAGGCATAAACAAATGAATTCCAAGACATTTAATTAATGTGTTCTTATGTTATAGAATAAGTATTAATGAATCTACTTTTCATTACGTATTTCAGTTTATGAGCACATCTCGAAGACTAGATCAACAGATGCATCTATATGAATGGTTTGCTAATGATACAAACAGATTAAAACTTCTCAGTTCCTTAACTAAAGGCACAAAGCCTCAAGGAAGACAACTGTTTTGAATTTTTTGGTTGTGTATCATGCATTTAACACCCTGATGAATGAATTCACATCACTCAAATGTGAATTCATGTCCCTCAGCTGTCTAGACCAATGGCCATCTGTTAGGATGACAGGACACGTTCACCAGGTTGGACCATTGCTTGAGGACAGATATGTCAAGAAGTGACTGGTTTAGATGTATAGCCTGTAAAATACTTTAAATCTCTTCTTTATACACAAAATCCTTAGAGTTGAATGTCACCATTCACTAAATCATATCCTTTAAACCTACATGCCACAGAATGAAAATATATTCAGAAGCAGATATAAGGAGTGTGAAGGAGCAGCTGTGGCTGTCAGTAACATCAACCATGTTGAAGGTTAGGAAACCGAACAGCCCCAGGTAGGTTATAAACATAAATTGGAAGGTCATCTCTACAGCAGCCTATAGTGTCAGAGGGGCTAAATGAGTCACAGAGAAATGGCTCTTTTGGAATCCAATGGAAATAAATAGTATTGTCATTATTACCAGGCACCACTGAGATGGTTTGGTTTTCATTTTGGTTGCCTACAGTGTCCATAGTTGGGCACCTTGCCCAGAAAAACACGACTCCAGGTAGACACAGCTGTAGAGAAGGGTTACTCATAAGCATAGGTAGAGGCATCTAGAATCTGTTGTTTTGGTTAAGCAAATTAAGGCAGTGTGGGATAATGAGTCTGGTCTCTAAAAATACCACGGAAGGACAAGAGTTATCTAAGTTATGACAGAATATTATTGCAAGAAGAAATAGGACTGTGAATACACCTGGGAATTTGAAGAATGATTTCTAAGCACTAGGGCAGTGAAGTTCTGAAAAATTTTCCAATACTAGAAGGGACAAAATTACCTGACTCCTTTTAAAATGCTGTTTATATATTTATGGAAGGAATTACAATGAAATGTGCTGTCATAGGAGGAGATTGACATGATGGAAGAGGAGATTAATTTAGATTTTGTAGTCCTATATATGTTTATATTCAGTATGGTCATACTTAAAAATACTACAGTACAGACCAAAAAAAAAAAGCTGCAAGTAAAAATTGCCTTTCTGTCATGTTTTTTTTTAAGATTGTGTGATTGAAATCCAACATAATTTTATTTTTCTGAACTATTAGCTCTAACAAACCATAAAGCCACCCCCCTTATCGTCATGGCACCAGTGATGCCAGTCTTTCTTTGTGTCCTACTATTTCAATTTTGGTGCACACATCTTTGTTTTTTATCCTATACAGTCATTTTTGCATGGCAAGCCATAATAACAGTGYATTACCCTTCTTTAAATGCCTCATAAAAAGTTACCTCTACTACAAAATGCTTAGAAAGGCCTCATTAATTGATGATGTTCTGCTGTAACTGCTGTTTATTATGCTAAATGTGTTCACTTCTTGGTTATCTTGTTCTTCCCCTTCTCACCATGTGTTTGATGAATCTATCTGTTCTCTAAGGTAACAGTTTGAATTTCCAAAACATGGGATGTTTACTGACTTTCTTACAGTTTTTTCAAACTCTCCTCTCTAAAAATATAATTTGCATGTCACTTTCATGTAAAAATAGGAAGAAACAAAAAGAAGAAAAGTTTATTTTCTTTTTAAAAATTCTTCTCTCCTATTCAATAACTGCACAATTAAAACAGAAGGCAGGGAGCAATAAAACCTGAGGACCTACTCTGCCTACATTCACAAAGAAAACCTTGGAAAGTCTTAGCAGACTTTCAGAACACCCATACACCAGAAATTTGCCATCCTGAAATTATTTTAAAAAATGAAAATAACATCTGTAACGGCAAAGTAATTTCTTCCAGGACCAGTTTCAGACCTGCTTAAGAACTTTTAACATACCCTCTATCTGGGTGTTCATCCCTCCATGTCTTCGATCTATGTGTTTTAAATGTTTGTCCTGGTAATGGGCAAATGTGTGAAAGGGGAATGAAGATTCCCTTTTAAACAATTAATAGTAGAGTGGATCTGTAGAGGCTTTCCATGACAGCTGAACATTCACAGAAAGGCTGAGGAACGGAATGGAATGTGTCTTCATCTGAGTTTATAAAGTCTTTAATACAATAGTGCCCTACAGGGATATCCACTGAATATAATATTAGAATCTATTTTCATTTTGTGTATTGTCCCACTCCTTGTTTGTGTCTTTTCATTTTCTGCTTTCTGTGTGAAAACATATAGAAGGTCTTTATGGAGCTGGGGTTTGTACCTGTACAGAAAAGGTCTGTGCTCTTTGTTTCTCCTGGAATCTTAAGAAGGCTCAGTGTTAGAGGCATCCCGATAGCCAGGCAGACGAAAGTAACATACTGCCCTGGGATAACCCTGTATATAGGAGGAAAAAGCAGTTTTAAGTTTTCCAGGCATTTCGCCCTTTAAGAGCCTGTTTTAATTTGTACATAACTTCGCCAAACTTTCGACAATTTGCCCTGACCTTCTTCATGCCATGTGTCTGCCTCAGGCTGACTTGCTTTTCCCCACCCTGGTGATTCAGCCAAAACTTTTAAGCTATTTCAAAGAAAAAGGTGAAGGTTCAAAATAGCAATAGGTTAAGGGAAAGAGGCAGGACTGCAAGGAATAAGGAGTATCAGAGATGAAGCTCAACTTAGCCTGTAGGATGCTGCTATACTGCAGTTCATCATGCTGGACTCTAAGGTTTTGAAATGGCTAAGACATCTGAAATGGCAAATATTTCTCAAAAAAGGCAGTTGTCTGCTAGGGAAGGTGCTACCTGTTGCGCCCCTTTTTAGCTATACTCAATGATTAGGGCACTCACTGAGATCTCTGCTCGTAGATTCTCCCTTTCATCTTCCAAACAGTGTATTTGTCACTGAGTTTTTTGTGAAACGGTGCACTTTCAGGTGGAGGTGAGTCACACAGAGTTGTTACTGATGYATAGTGTACTACTGGTGTACAAGTAGGCATCACCTGCACTAAACGCACTAGAGGGCCAACAGAAAAAGGATCTATAATCATACATTTATAAAGTATCATGCCCTTATATGACAAAGACAAATTAAGACTGAATGAAMCACCTTCATATTCTTTCAACAAAGCTTTTGAAAACTAAATATTTATTAAATTGAAGCACAAAGCACAATGACAGTAAAAATAACCTGCAAATTACTGTAAGCCAAGTGTTTAKGGAAAAGGAAAATCATGGGTACATTTTCCCAAACTGCCGATCTAACTTTTTTACCTGATAAAAGGAAAATAAGATTATTAGTCTGAAAAATAATGTTATGTAGAGAGTAGAGTGACTTTCCAGCATATAATGACTTTTGTTTTAAATGTTGGATTAACTGCACTGACTAGAGTGAATTGATCAGATATTTTTCAGATGAGTGTCATAAAAAGTCTTTTAAACCTAACAATTCCACTAAGTATAGATTTAACCACCGTATATACAATATAAAATGCAAATTCTCCTGCTTTCAGAGAGCTTATCTCTTAGTGTGCTGTGCATGAGCAACAAGTGAATGAACTGAGATACCTGGTGCCACGGCATTATGAGAGTGGCATTATGCCACTGGAGGTGGGTTGGCAGAGAAAGGATGTCACCTRGCTGTGTATGGAAATGAACCAGAACATCGCAAAAATATTTTTAAATGTTTGAAGAAGCTGAATTCTTACTATAGTGGCAGCCAGCCATTGTTATTTTTCAGTAAACTACTAAAATTTGAACTGTTTATTATCCTCAAAATTTCAAATCCCATGAAACTTATATTTGCTTTCTGTTAAAGTTATTATTCTACTTCTATTCAAATTCTTCTATGGAATGATATCTCCTACAGAGTAAAACCATTCATTTAATTTTTAGAAACCTTTGGCTTTTTACTCAATGTACAATTTTTAAACCTTTTCAAGTTGCAACATAGAATATATGAGATGTAATTAAAATGTTTCAGACTGTTACAGACAATGCACTTGCTCTAAAATTTCTAGGCTAATAAGCAGTTGAGCATTAGTTTTTATTATTTCCAGCATTGTATCTTAGACCTTGCCAGTCTGATGACTCAAACTGCCAGACTGAATTTAGTGATAGACTGTGTGGGATGTAGTTATTTTACAGGATTTATGCCTTATTGGCATAGTGATTTCATAAGCTTGAACCCACATATCTCTTACTATGCATGGGATATAGAGCACTCTGCATATGCAGAGAACATAAACATGCTTTTAAATGATGTATAACACCTCCAGAATTCTTAAGACAGTCATGATAAAACATAGTAAAAACTGCTGTTTAGAGAACAAGGTTGACTTAAAACATCATGTTATTTTTTTCTGAAAGCAAGATTTCCTTTTTTGCTTGAATTGGGATCGTTGAGTTTTATTTTTAAGCTATTGCTAAGTGCAAATCATGCCATCAGTACTTCTTTTGCCTCTTATTTATTGAATGTTTCGACTTCCTTAAAAGCATTATCAACTTTTTCAGGATGAAATTCATCCTCAGTCAAGCCCTTCAGTTCCTTTTGTCAGAACTATTTCTATTTCACATTAAGGCTTGTTTTCATAAGCATAGCTTTATTTTGCTAATTTTATTCCTATTTTCATTTGCTTGTTAACTTTTGAGCCTGTTTTGGCTTGGATTTTAATGATTTCTATGCAAAATTAGTTTTGACTTTGAAGAAAGGTTTTTTCTTTCCACAAACAATGGGCCAGTGGACACAATTCTTATCTATAAACACAGTTAATTTTGATTAATCAATATTTCAGAATAGGGCAGCAAAATACTTGGCTCAACCCACTAAACACGACAGACCTCATACTGACTTCCATGTACGTGGTCAGGAGGGGCACAAATAGCAAGCAGGAATTTCCAAAAGAACATTAAACTACAGCAGGAAACTGCAGCATAGTTCAGTTATCAGTTTCAAATCAGAGCCTCTGCTTCTGTGCCTACACTGCGTGTTACAGAGCTATGTGGAGCTACTTGAGCTGATCAGAAAGAGAGTAGCACCTTCCTGCAATAATATATCCTGTAGGTAAAGTAAGCAGCACTCTGTTCTGTGATATTGCAGTGAAAATTGTCGGACATAGTTCTGTCCTTTCAGATGCCTGGGGGTGTTGCGATGTGACATGTAGACATACCCTTATTACTGTGTTTGCACTTCTAATAATTCTCAGCTGTCCTTTTTTCTTCCTAGCAGCTTTTTAGACTCAGGCAATACTTGCATCCTTCTGCTTGTTTATTTCACACAAAATTATTCTATGGCTGTAAGTCATCAACATGCTGTTACTTCTTAATCCTCCTTTTATTTAAAAAACAATGTTGTTCCTTGTAATTCTGTGTTGTGCAAAAAACCTTGGGGATTTTTTATGCAATATATTGGTGCATTAGAAGTCTTTCAGAGATTATCTATTAGGAAGAGTTTTGATACTTTTTCTTATATAACTGTACAATAATGCTTTGGCCCATTGGTGTAACGACTGTATTTTGGTTYAGCTTGATCAGTTTTCACCTTCTGAAAACTGTAGTCATTAGTCTACATTTATTCACCTTGCTCTGTTGTAATTTTCAGGGAAGTTCAGACTGACAGAGATTTGGGAACTGGTGGATCAAATCCAGACTTCCAGGTCAACATGATTAAAATATTCGTAGAGAAAAAATATTTTATTCTCTGTGGGACTAAGATTCCATTATTAGATATTTTCACAGGGAACATCACACTGAAAAACTTGAGGAGCAAGAGACAGACAACAGTGAGCAGAGAAATGTTGAGACTATTGATAATATATGCATAAGGTGGAAAAAGTTTTGAATGGTCCTATGTCATATTTTTGTTGCTGTGGTTACCTCTCAGAATATCTAATCTCATAGATAAGGTTGGGATCTATCAGGTTGCTCTGCATGACTTAGCAAATTATTCCTGCTTCGTAAAAGCATGTTATGCATACTGATGTGTGCCYTCCTGCTCTGTTCTAATCAGTGAGGATTAGCAATACTTAATTATCCAGGATAGTATGTTGTCGCACGGAAGCATGTTTTTATATTGGCAGAACAGGATCTGAAAACACACACAGTACATACCTATTTATCCCAGTCTACCAAGATAACCAAAGCCCCTTTGGCCAACTTCCACAAGCCTTATGAGAGTGCCAAAAAGGATGAAGCTGGACCAGAATAATTATGTATTCAGATTGGGAAAGACCAATGATCGAAATAGTAACCATCTGAATGCCTTATCTCTACACYAAAAAGGTTCTCCCACCCTTTCAGCCTGACTGTGAAAAGGGAATCACTGAAAGTCAGTGAAGTTGAAGCGAAGCCTTGGTATGGCTTGGTATGGCTGTTATCGACCTCTCTGCCTTACAAAGCCCCAGTCACATTTTCTCAACTCTGTATTTTGTCAACTTAAAGACCATACAGTTAAGAATTTTCTGGTCATACAAAAGGAGCCCACATGTCTGATGGTATTTTGAGAGTTGTCCCTCTGTTATATTTTGGACAGGTGCTGTTTATATTAACTTTTACTCTGCTTGGAGAAGCTGTGAAATTAATAAAGTGATGAAATCTTCTAAAGATTTCAGTTTTCAGTATCACTCTGTTCTTCTTATATTTCTGTACTAGCGATTCTACCTTTTTTATAGGACTGAAAAAGTTTTTGCATGCAGTTCAATTTTTTATCCCCAACAGGGTGCAAATAGCCAGTGTGATTCCTTTATTAAGAAAGCTAACTTTACTCCCAAAAATAGTGTCTTGCTATTTTCCTACATTTCACCTTTCTCTTTAAAGCTTCTCTTTTGTAACTTTTATAATACATCATTAGCACGGCATACACAGATTCATTCCCTAAGTTTCCGTGGAGGCTTTTAGGCTACTTTTTTCAGTTCCAAGGCTTTGCTAGAGTCGTAGTGTTTATCTTAGTTGTACCATCACATGGGGCACACATTTGGAATATTGAAACTCTTGATTACTTAAAATTGGTATTRCATAATATGTGAAGGAACAGAATAATAATTTGTCTTTGGTCTGAAGTTTTTGTTCATGCTTTATATCCACCAGTAGGTGCTGTTAAGACTAAATTTATCCCTAGTACTGAATTTGTTTTTAAAAAAACACTAAAAAATCCATTTGAGGAAGGCTCTGCATGGGACAATAGGCATTGCTGAACCTGCTCACTTTTTCTTTTTTACCAGACCTTGTACAGATTTATATCACACAGCTGGGATCCTGCAAACTTCAGAATACATTTTGAAGGAAAGACAATTTAAGATAGCAAACATAAATGAAACATGGGATAAAACAGTCATGAAAGCCATAGAGTAATGCTAGCACCAGAATAACTGGAAATAAACTAACAATGATGATACTTTGAAACTTCGGGAAGGATTTTAGTCATGAGAGTAAGAAAGCTGCAGAACAGCTGTCCAAGTATAGAGGAGGAAAAGAAGGCCTCGAAGAGTTGCAGTCAAAATATTCTTATGGCCAAAGATAAACACATCATATAGGCTACGAATTTACTCTTAGTTCAGAGAAAGTTTTAATGGATTAGTAGTCCAAATTATCTAATGAATACAGAAAAGGCTCATTAATATTACAGTTAAAATTATTATATAAAATAACCTTCCTAGTATCATTCCCTCTTCTCTGGTATTGTACTCACCCTATTAATATTCTTCTGGGTCCCAAGACTGAAAATTCCAGTCTTTCTCAGAAGAGTGAGAAAAAGTTATGATTTGTTGTTGGCATTTGGAGATCTTCAGCAGGAGAAGCATGATGTTCATCTTGTTCATCTCAGTCTTTTTATACCTATGTTTATTTTTTATATTTTTTTAACACAGTCTGCTTCCTTGAAAGTTGCCCCCAGCCTCCTCCAGCCCCAAGGGACTGTTGTTTGTGGCACTGTGGTTCCCCACAGCTTTACCACCCAGACTGTTCCCAGCGCTCAAGCTAAAACTGATCACTGCAGAACTGTTAAACCAAGATAAAAACAGCTCAGGCCAAGGTGAGCAGAGACAAGTGCTGAGTCTCTGCACGGCCAGGTCAGTGCAAAGCCTGGTGCCTTCTCCTGGTAATAGCAAAAATCATGTTTACTGGGCTATGGAAAACACAGCTTGAAGATTTACAAGGGGATTATATTTTCCTGTAATTTCAAGAGATTGGGCTCACTGACCCATGAGTGACCTCAGCTTCATATTCTAAAGTACTTAACTCATGTTCATGGTAGTGGGCTATGCATATTTACAGATGAAGTATCAGAAGCATAAGAAGTGTTAGAATGGCAGACAATAAATGTTTATGTTTTATTTAGAAAGCCTCATTTAGCATTTTTATTTGGAGAAGAAAAGGATAAGTATTTGGAGCATGTATGAGTTAATCTTCAATCAGTAGTCTCCAGAAGAGAGAGAACATTCTTAAAATTGCCATTTTCCTTGGAAAAAAAATCCTTAGAAAAACTCTTCAAACCTGTATTTAACAATGAGTGTTCAGTAACAGCATATGGCCAGACCAGCCTGTGAAAGCTTAGAGTCAGTGAATCTCTGCAAGATCTTATCGTAGTAATCATCACATGGACATAACTGTCCATTTGGGCCTGAAGATATGTAAATTAACTTAAGTGAAAAAAAGACATTGTGTATGACATAGTTTGAAATAAACATTCTTGGTAAGAAAGTTCATTTCATTGTAGTCAAAGGGAGTTTTACTATCAAATTCATCTGTCATTGTACCCACCGTTTTAGTCTGCTGTCTTAAGATGCTCAGGATGATCCAATCACATGACAGATGGATCATTTCTGCCTTCTACTGGGTCAATGGGTTTTATGAATGCTCAGCATTTCAGGGAAACTAGCGTTTAAAAGAAATAAAAATATCTTGGAAATATAACCTCTAGCAATCAAATACTTTTAAAAAGTAGTGAATTAAAATATGGGAAGCCTTTGATTTTTTTCTGGATTGATAACATTTGGATGGTTCTAAGGATAGGAAATCTTTTCCGTTAATGGCAAGCTTTGATTACATATGAGTGAATAGAACAATCCTTAGTCTAACAGGATTTTCATATTACATTGCTTTAATTCCAGTAGTAAATGATTTTTCTACTAATTTAGAATGAGTGTCTGAGTTATCAGTCTTAGGAATCTTAGAGTTTTCCATTTCCTTTGTGCATGCAATTCTTCTTTAAAGCCTGATATTAAACTTCAGTTTTGTTATAACAGCAATTACAAGATGAATGAGAAACAGCCAAAGAGTTAGAGAAGTCCCACATGAATCATTAGAATCACAGAATCTTTAGGGCTGGAAAAGACCTTTAAGATCATTGAGTCCAATTTAAGATCATCGAGTCCAAACCAGGTATATGTGGTTTCTGTGCCGAAGAAGTTCTGCATTTAAATTTTATACAAAAGGCAAATGAGTGAGAATGGCAGAAAGGAGAAGGTGAGGAYGTTTTAAAAAACAAGTCCAAATTGTCTAATAATCACCTTAATTTTTTCCCAAGACTTTCTCTCTAACAGTATTAGATATGGAAAGAGGGAAGTGGGAAGGCAGGGAGGAAGAAAGGAAGGAAGGCACACAGACAGGCAGGCAGGTAGGAAGGAATTAACATGCTGCTTTTCCTGCTTTAATTAGGTTTTGCAAACCTACTTAGCTTATGATATATTAATCCTGAAAAATCTCTTAGGTGGCTGTTCAGGTTTTTTTTCATTCACGTACCTTCAGCTTATTCCTGAAGGTATTGTCCAAGACAGTAGTTCAGGTGTATGCTTTGGTATATGCTGTCCATCACTTGTGAAACAATTTACCCAAATTGTCTCTTTACTGGTACACGATCTCAGTTTCAGTCCATTACATTCGCTTAACAATTAGTTCCTGTCCCATAGAGCTGTTTGTTTTTCCATACTAAGGGTCAGCTAGCTCCCTTCAGCCATATCTCAAAGGTGGAAAAAACCTTGAAACAACGCTAATAAGCTGCTCTGAGGGACAGTACTGACTATTTTTGAAACCATGAAATGAAAAGCTACAAAGGAAAACAAAGGGCTGAAGTGGCAGAAAATTAAACTCCCTGTCTAGGAGATCCCTTTGTCTTTGCTAAGAGATATATATAGAGAGATATAGATATAAAAAATATATATGCTGACAGCTTACCTTCTCTTCATAATTTCTTTGCTGTGATCTGAATTGTTTGATAGCCTCTGATATAGTTTTTGAMTGTAACCAGTGTCCTTCATGTGCAGTCAAAAATGACAAGGTATTCCTAATGTAATTTGTACTCCACCGGTCTACTTTTATGCTTGTAAGATTTATTTACAGCCAATAATTTGTGCAAATGCCTTTACTATATTTTCCACAGCCTTCCTGAAGTCTGTGCACGATATTTTAATTCATTTTTTTTAATTCATCTATTCACTATGTTTTAATTAGTTTTTAAACTATAGCCTGATCATAATGAATATTTCTCCAGCTTAAAGGTGAAAAAGCTGACTTCCACCAAAGACACACATTTTTAAAGCAAAAAAACAAACACTGTTGTCAGAAGTCATTCCAGCAAATTGGAATGACTGTGAGGTCATAAGATGAAGACTTTTTACTTTTGATAAGGGCCTTGAGGAGCAGAATGCTCAAAGTGGAAATCACAGACAATGTATGACATTTGGTTTCTTTACAGTCATTTCGGCATCTTTGATGTTATCTGCCATAGAATTAAGACAGGACATAATGACTGAAAAACTATGCAGATTGTGTATGCCTAAATATTGGTAAACTGTAGTTGTCCTTCCCTTTCTACTTCTTTAAGGGCAAACATTCTTTAGAGCCTCTTTTCTCAAATTCTTCTGCTATTGTATTTACATTTAAGCTTTTGAAAGAAACATAGAAATATTCTTTTTCTTTTCCTGCTTCCTCTGGCCTTTTTGCTACCAAAAATCACTGCCAGCTTATTGCTATAAAGAGATCTGCTTCTCATATTTTGTTCTGAGTTCTTAGGTTTTCACTGATAAGTGAACTTCAGCAACTCTATGCCCAGACTTTTAGGCAAAGCAGTGATTCAATACCTTTAAAAGGGACACAAGTGCCAGCTTTTGACGCAGCTTCAGTGCTAATGCAAAATTGTGCCAGAAAGCCAGTATAAACACGTGAGGAGTCATTAGGTTCAATCACAGATAAGGTGATTACCATGACTGTATTATTGGTGGACTGGTAGACTCACAAATTATGAGAGGAAAACTAAACAAAATAAAAATAATTAATGCCAAAAGGCTTATTATATCATCCATTCAGACCTTTGGTGTGACGCAACCATATACATCCAAATATATCTTCCAGATATGTCTATGTTAAATATGCAGTCTCTGGTTACAGCGCAACACTGAATTGCATTCTATAGAGAGGGATCAGCAGAGACCAAAATACTGACGATGCCCAGAGGCCTCCACAATGGCAGGGCCTCCACTGAGCAGCTGTCACAAGCATACATATGGCCCAAGCAGATGAAACTGTCAAGTTCCCATCCAAGCTCAAAAAAAAGTCAACTTTTCCTCCTTCCCTCCTTTCGTCTCGCCTTCCCCTTTAACCCCTGAATTTTGGGAAAAAAATCTTCCTACTCTTACATCTAGTCTTCGCTATACTACTGAGTCATGTTTCAGAGAAAGAAGGAAAAACCAATTGCAATGAAGAACACATCTGATCAGTTGTGCCTCTAAGAGTACTGTTCTTCCTAACCCCTGTGAGTGAGTAGCTGAAGCCTCGGGGCAATATTCTTTTCTTAAAATTCAGCAAAGAAGGAAATGAATAAACCAAACACATAAATGCACAACTTTATGCTTGAAAAGAATAAGCCCAGTCAACTAACTCAAACACTCCTATGGTCCTGGAATTTCTCCCAGAAACTGTACTAAACTATATTACTTAGGGGAAAAAAACTGGTCTCATCTAAAACACACTAAGGAGTGGTTAGTCTACCATTTTCCTTGGGAACTGTTTAATTGCCCTTACAGACAGGAAATTGCTTCTAATTTCAAGGTTGAGTTTATCTAACATCAACTTCCAACTATTAGATCCTGTTACACTTTGATTGGCAAAATTGAGAAGTACTCCATTATCTGATTTTTTTTTCCTGTGCATAGGCAGGTTTCCATAGGGCTTCAGAAACATTTCACACAACTCCTTGATCAGATGAGCTCTTAAAGGCTTGTTTTTCAGCTACACATAATTTTTGGAGAACTAGTTTGAAATATCTTTCAACAAATGTCTGATTTCAACACTCTTCTCCATGTATGGATCCCAGAAGGGGACATAATATTTTAGCAGTTGGTTCATCAATGTAATGTGCAGATGCAAACCTCAGCTTCCATCTGCTCTGTGATATTCT
The DNA here is from genome assembly GCA_030449065.1 of Oceanodroma leucorhoa. Taxonomy (NCBI): domain Eukaryota; kingdom Metazoa; phylum Chordata; class Aves; order Procellariiformes; genus Oceanodroma; species Oceanodroma leucorhoa. Next base: position 10,001,282 of record JASVER010000005.1, on the reverse strand, counting down.
TCTTTTTATGAATACAGTAGCATTTTGGCCACAAAATTGTGCTGAGAACTTATCCTTAGACAATTATCTATACTTACGTCATAGTCCCCTGTGTGTCTCCCTCTTGGAAGTGATTCTTGAATTTCAGTAGTTTTAATCTGCCTTCTTTGCTTCTCTGGCTAGTATGCAAACACATTGGTGATCATTTAACCAAGTAATTCACATCACTCCATGACTCTGTAATATAGTTATTATGTACCATAATTCCTAGACTGTAAGCCACCTGCAGACTTCTCCAGGAAGTATTTGATATCACCATCCGAACAGATGATAAAGAAACTAAGTATGACCAAGTAGAGAATTGGTCTCTAAAAGATCCTACTTGAATAACTTTATTMGTTTGTATATCTCACATTTCAAAATTTGTCAGTGAGCCTGTTCCTAGTCCAGTCAGCTTGTGAATTCCACCTATGTATGTCTTCTAATCAAAATGCATGTCAAAAGCTTTGAAGAAATCCCTGTGTCTTTAATCGTAACTATCATCACTTTCAGCTAGTCTCTAAAAACACCATTGAGTTTGTTTAAGGAGACCAACTTCCCAAGAAATTCTAATGCCTAGTGCAAATTCGACTCTTACTTTTTTGAGTCCTAAATTAAACACCCCATTAGATATTCAGCTTTTAGGTCACCCTAAATTATTTATAACTTCCCACTTGTTTTTTTTTTACTCTTTTAAAATATTAGAGTTGCATAAGCAGACTTCAGCTTTTGTTCAATATTGTCATCAGTTTTTCAGAGGTGCTYACCTCATTCCCTTTAGGCTGTAGATTATAAAAAAGAAAACAAACAAACAGGCAACTCAATTGTTTTTCTAGTGGTACCCATTGTCTTACATGAGTTTGAAAATTTTGCTCTGTACTTGAAGAGAAATGCAAACTGTAAAGGGGCCTCAGCTGAGGATATGATGTGTCCAATTTCCAGTAGACAGATGAAAAGGAGATGCAAAATCAGCATAGTTTACTGTTCAAAATCATCTGGGATGTAGTATTATGTGACAGACCAGCTGGAAAACAGTTTCACTGGAATGCTGCAAAAAAGGTGTTAAAATGGGATTTATTGTTACACACAATGAAAATTAATACTTAGCTCCTGGGGTACTGAAATTCATATAAACAAAGTGTAGCATCATTTTAATTTTTATATTAAAGATTTTATAGGTGCTTGTTGTTTAACAGTGGCATCAAGTGCTCAGTTCAGTTGCCAAAACACAGGAATGTAGTTGCATTTCGGATATCCCAGACGAACAGCTGGGTTTCAGAAGAGCATTATTATCCCATAAGCCCTTGGTCATGTCTGCTAGCAGCATGTAGCGTATCCATTTGTTACCATTTCATTGTAATTTCAGAACTTGGTACTTAACACTGGTCTCTAACTTGATACTTAGCACTGCATTCCTAGTTGACCACGGGATTACTGAAAGGCGATGTGACTGAAAGGCACTCTGCTCTCAACCACCATGAATATGTCTCTCACATACTGTTCAGTCCTTTTTTATCACTGTGAAAATGATTGGCATTTATTGAGTTAAGGCCAGTATGACAGTTCATACTGAAATCTTGAAATTTCCATGGATAATGCCTTAGCCACGGGTGCTCTGGCATTGATTAGGTCCTCATCATTTTAGCTCTCCTCTGTCCCTACCGTCCTGTCCCCTCCCCTTTCCTTTCCTTCCCTTCTCTTTTTTTCTCTTCTCTTGTTTTTGTTTTTSTTTTTCTTTTTCTTTTTCTTTTTCTTTTTCTTTTTTTCCCTCCCTCCCATCCTCCCTTCCTTCTCCCTTGGATACATTTAAAACTCATTCAATGCTCAGTTAGGTATCTGGACACAACAGCCCTGACTTGGCAAGTTATATCCTCACATATCAGAAAACAATGTAAATTATCTCAAAGACTACATTTAAGATATTTCTGTCCCCAGTGTAAATATGGGGTCACTTCTGTTTGGTGAGCCTTGTGATAACTGTGTATGTTACAGAAAAAACAAGCATAGTGTAGGTCAGGACATACTGTGCTCACCAAAACAGCAGTCTAATGAGAATGTAGCTCTGAAGAAGTGCTTCATCTTTCTGTAGGTAAAAGACTATTAATACAAGGGAGTCACCTTACCTTGGGGAACAGCACGTACTTGTGAAATGGGTACCATTCATACTAATCATCTGTATATTTGAAAAGCTTTGCACTTGAGTGTGTGCCAATAAAGTGCTCAGGTTTTAGTTGGAAATTGTTGAGCCACTGTCGTCTCTAGTAAGGCACCCCTTCCCAAAGCAATATACATCTCCCCACAAACATATATAGAATGTAAATTTATTATGTTTTTACAACAACAAAAAAGCAAAACAAAACCAGCTAATGATAAGAAAGATTTTATTGTGTATTCTTGGCAAAGAATACTCAAGTAAATCACTCCTAAAAATACTGGGTTGAAAACTTCAGTGTAGACTTCCTGATTCTGTCAGATAAACTCGACAATGACAGAAACAATGGAAAAATAAAGTACTGGAGAACAGGAAAGTAGAAGAGTTTTGGGACATATGCTGAATGTGATAAATAGTACTGYTGCTAGAGCCCAGAGCAGTGGATGAATCCCTCTTACCTTCACAACCTGTAGCCGTGTTAAACAGAGAGCCCAGAGCAGGTTGCAAAAAATGACTAATAAATCACTGAGCTGGCAATTAGTACTTACTGATATTTTTGCTGTTTTAGGGTGGGGTTTATCTTATTCTGTATTCTGGGAATTAACTCAGGTCATGAGATTGCAGCTCATACAAACTTACTGAATCAACCCTTTAGCTGATTAGTTCAGATATACTGCAATGAATTTTGGGATGGAATTAATTTCTGCTTATAAGCTCTCTGAAAGTTAGGCATAGAGAGGAAACTGGACTCTTAGGTTCCTTCTGTCATGAAATGAAGGGATGAGCCATACCTCTTCTTCATAAGTTTTGCTTCTAGAAAAAGTAGCATGAGTTGTCCCCTGGAAATATCTCTATCTGTCCTCATTGTTGAGGATACCTAAACTTGGAACAAATTTTAGCTTTCAGATTGTTGAGTTGGGCAAGATTAATCCCATTCATTAATCACTGCAGTTATTTGAAATAATTAAAAACTGAATGCAGTATTTCTGTGCCACTAGTGATCACCATGGAGTATCTATGGACCAGGTGTAGTCTTGGAGCATAGTCACAAGTTGAAAAGGATTTCAGAACCAGTGAATCTAATAAACCCTTTTCTCACTTCGTCTTGTAGAGTATATAATAAATTTTTTAAACAAACTACTAAAAGATGTGAAACAGTATTAAAATTAAAATTCTTTACAATAAGAAAGAAAAATAGTAATTTAAACAAAGCATATGGGATTACATAGGATTTTTTCTGTAAAAATCTGAAGTTTCCCTTATGTAGCAGATCAGATTAAATTACAGAAAACCCCAATTTCTTTGAGATATCATTTAGATAATTACTGGTATTTGAAATTATTCTTTCAAAGGCACCCTAATATGYTATAGTCAATAAGTAAACTCATGAGAAAGAATAGCACAGCTTAAGACAAGCATTCAGCAGTGTGAAGTGCCTCTTTTATGAGTCATTGTGATGCTACTATGCCAATCATTCTGTGTGGCACCAGTCATTATAACTGAAATGAAAGATGATTAGCAGAAATAGTAGCCTACTGCTTCAAGTCATAAAMAAATAACTGTAGTCTTTCATTATCCTTGGTGTCAGGGGGAAAGTTGTACAATGGTAAAACAAAGATGAAATATTGATCAGTTTTAAATTTGTGGTTTATAAAATGCAGCAACAGAATCACAAAATCACAGAATCACAGAATGGTTGAGGTTGGCAGGGACCTCTGGAGATCATCTAGTCCAACTCCCCTGCTCAAGCAGGGCCACCTAGAGCCAGTTGCCCAGGACCATGTCCGGACATCTTTTTAATATCTTCAAGGATGGAAACTCACAACCTCTCTGGGCAACTTGTTCTGGTGATTGGCCACTCTCACAGCAGAAAAGTTTTTTCCTTGTTTAGGCAGAAACTCCTGTGTTTCAGCTTGTGCCCATTGCCTCTGGGCCTGTCACTGGACACCACTGAAAAGAGCCTGGCTCCAGCTTCTTTACACCCTTCCTTCGGGTATTTATACACATTGATAAGATCTCCCCTGAGCCTTCTCTGGAGGTGTTCAAAAAACGTGTGGATGAGGTGCTTCGGGACTTGGTTTAGTGGGCATGGGTACTGGGTTGATGGTTGGACTCGATGATCTTAAAGGTCTTTTCTGGAGGTGTTCAAAAAACGTGTGGATTAGGTGCTTCGGGACTTGGTTTAGTGGGCATGGGTACTGGGTTGATGGTTGGACTCGATGATCTTAAAGGTCTTTTCCAACCTTAATGATTCTATGATTCTATGATTCTCTAAGTCAAACAGTCCCAGCTCCCTCAGCCTTGCCTCGTARGAGAGATGCTCCAGTCCCTTAATTATCTTCATGGCCCTTTGCTGGACTCTCTCCAATATGTTCATACCTCTCTTGCACTGGGGAGCCCAGAACTGGACACAGTACTCCAGATGTGGTCTCAGGAAAGCTGAGTAGAGGGGAAGGATCATCTCCCTCAACCTGCTGGCAACACTCCTCCTAATGCAGACGAGGATCCCATTAGCGTTCTTTGTCAGAGGGGCACTTTGCTGGGTCATGTTCAACCTGGTGTCCACCAGACCCCCAAGTCCTTTTCTGCCAAGCTGCTTTCCAGCTGGTCATCCCCCCAGCATGTACTGGTGCATAGGGTTGTTCCTCCCCAGGTGCAGGACTTTGCACTTCTCCTTGTTGAACTTCACAAGGTTCCTGTTAGACCATTTYTCCAGCCTCTCAAGGTCTCTCTGAATAGCAGTATGACCCCCTGGCGTATCACAAACTCTTCCCAGTTTTGTGTCATCAGCAAAGTTCTTAAAGGTATACTCTGCCCCAGCATCCAGATCATTAAGAAAGATGTTGAAGAGGACTGGACCCAGTATTGGCCCCTGGGGTATACCACTAGCTGTTGACCTCCAGCTAGACTTCTTACCACTGATCTCAACCCTCTGGAATTAGCCATTCAGCCAGTTTTCAATCCACCTCACTGTCTGCTCATCCAGTCCATATTTCAGCACCTTCTCCACAAGGATGTTATGAAACACACCATTAAAAGCCTTACTGAAGTATAGGTAGACAATAGCCACTGCTCTCCCCTCATCTACCAAGCCAATCACTTCGTTACAGAAGGTTATCAGGTTGGTCAAGCATGACTTCCTCTTGATGAATCCATGCTGACTTCTTGCAATGACTTTCTTGTCCTTCATGTGCCTGGAAATGGTTTCCATGATTAGTTGCTCCTTCACCTTCCGAGGAATTGAGGTAAGGCTGACCGGTCTRTAGTTTTCTGGGTCCTCCTCCTTGCCCTTTTTGATGATAGGAGTGACATTTGCTTTCCTCCAGTCCTCAGTCACCCCTTCCAATTGCCATGATTGTTTAAAGATAATCAAGAGTGGCCTCGGAATGACATCTGCCAGCTCACTCGGCACTCGTGGTTGCATCCCATCAGGCCTCAAGGATTTATGTATGTCCAGTTTGTTTAAGTATTTTCTGATCTGATTCTCTTCCACCAAAGAGGATTGTGTTTCTATACACGATGAGGTACAGTCTACAGACAGATCAGGTGCTTGACAATGTGGTGGAAGTTGCCAGTTACCTGTCTAGACATATTTTTAAAGTGAGTGATACAAGAATATTCTAAACGGCCTAATGCATTTAATCGTGTTAAAAACTTTCTTAAGTTGTGTAGTGTCCAGTGCTAAAAAAATAAGTTGGCCCAGAAGGTTCTATGGATCAAGAGGATAATTCTCTGAAATATCTTGAAACAAAAGTTATGTCAGCTTTCCACTTTGAGATCTCAGAGCTGCTTCTCTTGATTTTATACATCTTTGGCATTCATGAATTTATGACCCCAAATGTTAAACTAGGCAGAAGCAAAGCTAATGTAGATCATTCTTTTCTCAGGCATAGGTATGAAACCAGGAAATGAGAAATACTAAAGTACATGAAAGGCAATCTTATAACTGCATCATTTGTAATACTTCAACAGCCTGGGCATTTCAAAATGGGGATTTTTTTCAAAGAAAAGGAAAAAAAAGATTCACTACCTATAGTGGATTAGTAGAACTATTTACTAAAATTATCCCTGTGATATGAGCAGTATGAAAGCATATGAATAATGTACAGTAGTTATGGGAGTTGCCATTATAACTCAATGCTTTGAAACTGAGGATATGTAAAGCCATGTGTGGACAGCTTTAGTCAATGATCCATGTTTCTATTTGGATAAAATTAGACATAGAGTTACTTGCATGTATGGAAATACAGATGCTTCCTTGGCTTAGGCTTGACAGCTTTAGAAGGAAATTACTTAGCTTACTTTACTTATGAATCTGTACTTTTCCTTTCTCCCTGGAAGTAGCATTGTCCAGTCCACAAGCACACTGCTTAGCTGAGGCAGCCTGTATACAGAGGGAGAACACTCACAAAACTTGTACAATGACAGTAATTCAAAATAGAAAAGAATGCCTCCCTCATAGTCTGGGAGAATGAAAGATATCGAAGTGTTTATAACAAATTCAGAGGTTAGTCAAGAAGTTTTGTTTGCTTGTCCAGAGGAATTCTCTTCTTAATTTGCAGTTGGACATTGGAAAGAAGTAGAGACTGACAGTTGTGAGTTGCAGAGATAGAAGCACTTGGATGCACTTTGCAGCTTTTCCAGATACTTAGAAATTGAACACTTCTCTGACCTTTCTATCTCAAGTGTCATAAATAGCCTTAAGACTATGTTTTTGCATGGTGAGAAAATCTAGGAACTTGTCACATACAATGGTCCACAGTTTGCTGGGAAAAAATTCACGTCATCTAGAGACAAATATTACTTTAGCCTCTAGCTATGCTWAAGCAAAGAGAAGTGGCCAGCACAGGAAGAATCCATTGCTAGCTTTATATAAAAACTATTACTTTTTCAGCTATAATAAATAATACTGGACTAATTTTACTCCGAGATAGCTATTATTAAGACGTAGCTGAAGATACTGATTCTTGTTCTAGGAAATATATTGYATCCTAAGTGGTGAATCTATCTACACCAAAACGAAGAGGTTAATGGATTATCAAAAAAGACATGTACACATCCATTTAAAAAAATTAATACTTCAAGGGCAGCACATAAGCTACTTTCCTCCAGTTAAATAGACTGGTGAAACAGGTTGACAAATATCTATTTTTGGGTAGAACAAATGTATGGTTTCAAGCCAAGCAGGTGCTTTTAGGACAAACTGAGACAGTTGCTGCTTATTCCAAGGTCAAGATATGACTCAGTAAACCATTTATTAGAATGGGTGTTGAGCAGGGGCCTTAGTTCTCTTCTAAGCAGGAGCTGGATGTCTGCCTGATAGGTGCTATTATGAAGCCATCAAGATCTCAAGAATACATCTGAAAGTTTTGGCTCCAAATTTAGGCCCACAAATATCCAGAGTTGGATTCATTATGACTTATAAGAATTATCTTTTTTTTTTTTTTCCTAATGTGAGCAATTGGTCATGTATTTAGAACTGGAGCCTCAAAAGTGGCTGACTTCAGTCCTTCCCTCTTGCAGAACTAACAGCCCTAAATCAGATGTACAGACTTCCAGTAAGAAGCAGAGAGAGCATCTGACACTTATGACAGGAATCTCCAAAAACCGGTTGAGTGAGGAATTGTATAAATTAGCTGACAGACAAAAAAGGAAAGATTCAGATTAGGTTCCTAAATTAAGGCAGCATGAATAACTCCTAATTTTCTTCTGCCATTAACTTTCCAATTCTTGTGTGTTCTTCAATACTTGTATCTCACTCTCTTTCTGTTTCTTCCTGTATATATGTATACACACAACCACGCATGTCTATGAACACACACACACACACACACACATGCACATATACACACGTATTTTTTCTTATGTCTTTTATAAGGTTCATATTGATGTCCTTTTTCTTTGGCTGGCTTTGTTGTATTTCCTCGTGTAGACTTCCATATTCTCTAATCAACAGAATATTAATAATACTTACTTTTTGCTTTGAAGCTAATTTTTTATTGAATTTTTCATTGTTGCTGTTATTTCTTTGTAACATCACCCATCTTTAAGAAATTTCTGCCAGTTTTGGAATAGATTAATTTACTGGCTTGAAGCCTTTCTTCTTATAACTRGGAGTCTCTGCTAGTGAGCTATTTGCATTTCACACCGATTTTTTGAGTGTTAGTCTGATACTAGATTAATGCCAGTCCTGGCTTCTTTGTAATGGTGAGCRGAAGACAGGTTAGAGTTTATGAAACACTGCCCTCTTGTGCCTCAATAAAAAGAGACTGGAAAGAGCAATCTGGATTTTCTCTTTTTTTTGTAGTTACAAGTAAATAATATGATCACATATTCTGCTCATATTTTGTTGGGCTAGAGCAGATTGCTTCTTCCTTTGACCTTCTCATCTTCATTTTTTTGTAGACAAAAGAGCAAGTGATGTTTGCTGGCAATTTTTATTATTAATGGATGAGTAGGAGAAGAAAAATAAAATCTCAGAACAGAAATGGCAAGATGCAAAAGTATATATCTGGGAGAAGTGCATGCAACTACAAATAAAATAAATACATTCAAATATACTAAAATAAAAGGAACAAGAAAGGGAAAAGAAAGTGATGATTTCTCAAAAAAAATTACTTGATACTTTGTTAACTAGTGAGCAGTGCCACTGGCACATTATAGATCATATAAATACATCTGTCTGATAACTAAATCAAGAAATAATTCCATTAAGAAGAAAATAATAACTAACATTTTAGGTTATATCTCTGAGCATACTAAGAAGGTGGCTACAAAACTGAAAACAAGAAAGACACCTGTGCTTCCTACCTTGGAGGAGGGAAGGACTTCTCCCAGCTTTCTTCAGATCTGCCCCATTCCAAACTTGCTTCCAACATACCTTCATTTCAGACCTTCCTGAAAGCTATAACTGAAGTGATAGCAAAGACTGACACCTTCTCAAGACCAAAACTTTCAACAAGGCCTTGTAAGGTCATCTTTGTGCTGGGTTAGGCTTGTATTTAGGAGACTCCAGGATGCCTATCCAAGTCTTTTACAATCAGCCTGCTTGTGGCAAAACCACTTGTAAACTATATGAGGACATTAACCCTAAAAGCTGATGCATCAATATTGATAATTTTTGGGAAAAGCCTTAGATCAAAAAAACCTGAAACCAAAACTCTTATAAGGCTGCTGCTGCTGCTGCCCTTGAGGTGACTCCTACAGCCAGACTTGAGGACAGGAAAGAGTATAAAGCAGAAAGATAATCAATAACACATTTCTGATCATCAAAAGCTCATATAATCAATTTGTAGCCATAGCTGGTCTTCACAGGTTGGTTTGTCACACATGGACAGTGAAATTAAAAGCTGAAGAAAAAGTTGTCAGCAATTAAAACACAGTTAGATAAAATATAATTATTTACTGCATATTAAATAGGTACATTTAATTTTCCCATTGCAATCACTGTATCATCTGTGTTTCATCATCAGCATGTTTTCCTTGTGCTGTTTCTTACAAAGTAGAGCTAAAAGCTTCCGTTATATATTTCATTGCTTTATGAAACCAAAAGGTATGCATCTGGGATCTGAGCTTTTCACATGATATATTAATCTTTTTGAATATGAGAACACTCCATTGGAAATCCTGTAGTGTGAGCAGTATAGTATTTTTGTTGCATTTGTGAACTTCTGTCTCCAGAAAGAAAAAAGCCTCAGACCTATTTAGAAGCTGTTTGCCTAAGACTTGTCCCATATTTTATATAATCTCTGAGCTCTGACATAATCTTTCCAAATCACAGAGTGCACAATTCCCTTCCTTGAGTTATGTTTGGCCATTACTCCAACCACAGTTTTTCAGTGCTTTGCACAGCTGAACTTCTACCTCTTCTAAATATAAAGAGGCAGAGGGGAACTGGACTGGAGCATGTGTTCAACCTTTCTCACTATGACAAGAGGAAGAGAAAAAACAATGATTTTCTAATAATCTTTTCTCTAAATCAAGGGAAGAAGTGCAATCTGAGTACAAAATATGTCAAAAGATGAAGGCAACCCTAAGTGTTAGATAGAAGTTTCTCCTGGAACTAAAAATCCAACAAAATGTCATGTACATTTAAAGCTGCCATAAACTTCTTCAGATACAATCTGCAGAATTACCATGAGCCAGTAAATTCAAGAAAGTTACTTMAAAATGTTATCATTTAATGCCAGTTATGACAAATTAACAGCAATCAACAAAGATACATCTGGGAGTCTTTTGATTATTGAAAGTCAAAATATCCCCTAACAACTATACACAAGGAATTTCTAAGACTACATCAGGTTCTGGAAATTTCACAAAATACCTTTAAGTTTATCGAAGTACAGGSTGACAACATTTCTAATCCAAGATTCACAGTACAAAGGTATAAATTATGTTTWAAAAAAAATACAAATACAGTTCTGGTGGAGCAAGTCAGGCATCTAACTGATGATCTGCAAATCTGGATGAAATGGATGTGACTACTTACAGAGTAGCCAATTCTTCATGTTGCAACCCAAAGTCCTAGTTCCTTAATCAGTCTGTTGGAGTGTTCTAAGACTTCCTCTCCTCATGTGTGCTCAGGGATGCTTCCAAGGAAAAGCCAAGCACATGAGAAGATGACAAGCCATGAGTTCCATTTCTGATACAGTCAGGGTATATCCTGACTTATGCACGGACAGGACCCCACTGCAAGCTGCAACATAGGTTAGACCCACTCTACTATGTTAATACAACCAGTATGGGTTTTAGCAAGTAATGATGAAGGAAGAAAATTTGTTGAAAGATTCACTTGAAAGATTTCTGTCTTTCTGACAGCATTCTATGGATGTCCCTCAAAGGGAAAGAGATTGTAATACACTCAGATCAGTATCACTTTCCTCATTCAGTTTGCTGTAAATGGTGAAGGTTTTTAATTGTTTTATAGGAAGCAAATAGCTTCATGAATTAACATGGAAGATTTCCRAAAATATTCCATTTGGTAACATCCATCAGTCCAAGGTTGTTTTCTAGAAAAGCTCTTTTCAAAATATTCAGAATACACATTGAGAATTATTTGTGGTGGAGAATGTTACTGAGTTGATAGACAGTCATTTTCTAAGAAGTGAGTCATTAGTTGTCCTGTCACAGTTAAGAGAAGGGCAGCATTATATCCCCAAAATACCTTGACAGCAGTGCAGTAAAAATATTTTTACTAGAATGAACTGATCCTGGAAGATTTTAGGTGCTATGAAATAGAAAAGTCTAGAAATTGAAGTTACTAAAGTTCAGATGGAGAAGAAGCATGGAGACAAGGGCTATGAATGGAATTAATYATCAGTGCCTTCTTCCAAGAAGCTAAGGAAATCCTCCTTTACTTGGCATGGTTATAATAAGGTTGGATAGAACTGCAATACTCGTATGATAGATCTGTGCTCATCTGTGCAAGTAGCTGTCAAGGAAGAAGAAGAAGAAACAAAAAAAGCTTGTCTTCCTATCAGATCTCTCAGTTAAACCATCTGGAAGTTAATAAAACTGTGGATGGGATTGTTCCACAATCAACAGATACATAAGACACAATAATAGAAGCTGTACTTTCTCCAAAAGCATTTGGGCTTTTTGAGAAACTGTTCATGGCATGGATTAACAGTGTGGGGTTATGAGGACTTTAATCATTCCCAGGAATGTCTGAAGAGGATGGGGACTTCTTCTCATCCACAGCATGTCACAACAGGGACCTGCTCTTGCCACAGGCTCTCACCCAGGGATCTAGCCCTATCACACACAATTCTATGTCAGGACACTCAAATAGTCCTATATCGTAAGGGTGTCCCTCTGTCCTTGAGCTAAATGCTCTGTACGATACATATGTGGCACACTCCAGAATTAAGAATTCAGTTCAAGCATGCTCAACTCCACAAGGCAAAAATATTGGAAAAAGATAATACCTAACTTACAGGGCAGCTAGGAAGACTCTTCATATCTTTTATAGAACAAGAGCACATTTCAACTTCATTGACCAAAAATCTCTCTCTACTGTCATCTGCTGTTTTATCATGTATCCTAAAATCAATTTGTTTTAAGGGGTAGACTTATACACAAAATCAATGCTTGATTAAACGAGCCTTGCTTAGGCAAACTAGCTAATCTCCCTAATATCACTCCTGAGTGACTAAGTAGCAAATCTTCTCAAGTGAGTCATTGGCTCCAGATCCACACTATGTGGTAGCCATAGGAAAAACAGGCAGGAGAAAGAGAGGAGAAAGGGTATGTACCTAGAGGCACACCTGTTGATTTCTTTTTTCTCCAGCTGCTAAGGGAGCATTTCGATCTCATGCCAAGCGTCTGTGTTACCTGTACCTGTGGTGTTGGTTATCTGTGGTGTGAACCAATAAGTGTGACTCCACCTTAGTAATTTCCAGTTATTCACATATCTCTGAGACCTTATACATAATAAGAATCTAAAGGCTTTGCCTCTCAGTCAAAAGTATTTTGAGATTCTTCAGACTAAAAAAAAAATATTAGTATAAAAATTAGAATCACCAGTTGAACTTTGTGTAAGAGGTGAAGCATTCCTCAGGTACAAAACTACTTGCTATTAAAGATCCAGGAAAAAATTTTGAATGAGTAGGAATGCTACTTCTGTTATTTATTTTCCTGGAGAAACTCACTCCACTACTACACACAGTGGTACACTAGCTTGGTTCACCTTCTCCCAGATCAGACACATTACCTCATTAGAATAGTCAGTGTCTCAGATCCTTCCTACCTGAACTGAGACATCCATATTTAATGAACTCTTCCTTCTCTTGTTCATGGTCTGGAAGGAAATGACTAAGCTTTAGAAAATCTCTGCAAATATTCAGAAAAAGGTTTGAGCTTCTAAGGTTTCCTTCTTCAAACTTACCCTGTTTGAAGAAGGCTTGTAAACAGGCTAGCCCTACAGCAATTATAAATATGTAGGATTTTGTTTTGAGAGCTCTGGGATATTCATTGCTTGCTTAATAGTGACTGGACATATGCTACTGTGAGAAACTATGAAGAATGCAAGCTAGGTCATATTGTAATATGTTTCCTAACACCTGGAGGAAACAGTTCTCCTTTCAGAAAAAAATATCACTTTTCCCCCTAAGATTATTAAACCACCTGGGAAGGAAGGTGCAAGGACTAACTACTTGTACCCTCCAGATTCATTCAGTATGAAGTTACAGGATATTTTATGCCCTAGATCATTGTCTGATCACTGATGTTATATGATATTGTCGTGGTTTAAGCCCAGCCGGCAACTAAGCACCACGCAGCCGCTCGCTCACTCTCCCCCGGGTGGGATGGGGGGAGAGAATCGGAAGGGTAAAAGTGAGAAAACTCGTGGGTTGAGATAAAGACAGTTTAATAGGGAAAGCAAAAGCCGCGCACGCAAGCAAA
>JASVER010000005.1:9880026-9986336 GCA_030449065.1 Oceanodroma leucorhoa | reverse complement strand
GTTGGCCTTCTTGGCCACCTGGGCACACTGCCAGCTCATGTCCAGCCGGCCATTGACCAGCCCCCCCAGGTCGTTTTCCGCCAGGCAGCTTTCCAGCCACTCTTCCCCAAGCCTGTTGCACTGCCTCAGAACAGGGGCTTGTTAGGCTTGCCACCAGTCTCAAATTGTTGTGAGAACATGTTCTGCCTTGGTAGCAAGTGTTTCCTGTTACGATGTGGAGCACAAGCATGGAATAATAGCAGAAAGAAAACAAAAATATGATTGCATATTTTGGTTTATTTAATAGCCACTTTTTTTAAAAGACCACCTGTAATATCACCTGACTTACCTTTGGTTGAAGCATAATGTTGTTACTACCCKAGCCTATGCTGGTCAGAACCAGCAAGTACCTGAAGACTACCACTAACCATTAAAATTACTTGTGAGTACACCTTCACTGGAAAAAAAGTGACAGCAATAAATTAACAACTGCTTTAGAAATAGAAACACTTTTTCTTAGTATCATTTACTTCAGCTTGTTCAGCTACAAGAGCTAAGAACCTGGGCTTGAACAGAGTCCTTTTTCGATTACAAATGTGAAGTTGGCTGTCAAATTTCCCACTATGCAGTATGAATAGGCAATGGAGTATTGTATACTCAACACAATGAAACTAGGGAGGAAAAAAATCTATACAAGGTAATTGATGTAATTCAGAATACTTGATCAGTAACAAAGGTAAAACAGGAAATTGAGACAACAAGAAAGGAATTAAATTATTCACAACTGAGAAAAACCAGTTGTGTTTTCTTAATTAAAAGCTAGTAGCCTTGAAACAACACAGAAAGATGAAAAGTTATGCAGGTTATTCACATTAAGAGATCAGGTTTGAGTTGTATAAAAAAAAATGTAACACAAATCCAGATTTTTTAATAAAGGTTTCCCTCTTTCTTCTGTGTGTGTCATGCCCTTTAAAAAATAATTTCTGAAGAAACATTTCATGAAAGACGTCAAACATATAAGCAATCAGACCTGCCAGGAAAGGAAATGAAGATGAGACAGGGACAAGTTTCAATCTCATTAGAATTCCTGCCTGGGAGGTWATTCTTAACCTATTTTCCCTTTCCTTTCAGAAACTGTTATTGTTGTCAGAAGAAAGGAAAGGAACAAGAGACAGAAACACAATGAAGGTCTTCTTAACCTTTGAATGGCAGCTTACCTATGTAAGTAGTTTGACTTGTGGGAGACACTGATGCTACTGATGCTATAATCATCTTTATCTGGAGATAAAAATGCAAAATTAACAAGATGAGAAAATTATGTAAACTTAGTCATATTTTTACTATATCTAAAACTGCTAAGCTTTATGCGAAGCATATAAATAGAGCTGCTTCAACAAAGGCTTTTATACACTCTGATCTCTCCCACAGACTGTGTGTTTGCCTTTCACTATGTGATAACTGAAATAATATAAATCAGTGAAAGAGTAGGTCATGGAAAATGTGAGCAATGCAGTTATTGCTAAAAACTGCAAAAATCCCCCCTCACACACAACCTTATAGCTTCTTATTTTTTAGCACCACATATGGAATTAATATGTCAAGTGAGTAAAAATGACATGATATTAGGTTGTGTTTCTACTTTTTTCAGTAGTTTCTGCAGTTATGTTTTGCCACCTTGACATCTATTCCCATATGAGAAATTCCAAAATAAACCCTATAGAACAATGAGTTTTGTCCAGTATGTGATATTTTCATCTTGATAAAGAGCGTAGGAAAAGACACAAAGTTTATTTTCCTTCCATAGGTGCCCAAAAGAGGTATTAAAAAAGATGCATCTCAACTATCATAAATAGTTCTTCCTCCGCTACATATATATGCTTTCCATGGGCAACATTCTTGCTTTTTTGGGCAAGAAGGAAAAATAGAAAACAATGTGGCCTAACTCCGCAGGAAACCTACAAAACTATAAGGATTTAGAAGGACTATGTTAGCTTCCTCAATATTGATTTTGTGTTCTGTTATACACATCTTTTACTCCCATCAGTAGGTGTACTCTTGGCAAATTACTGCTGTAGCAAGCAAAGCAGTAGGAGAAAAGATTCTAGGTGGAAAGCCAGGGTATAAGCCTTCTTTATACAAATAGACCTAAATTTACTGGCGTGAGGGGAATTTGTTCTTTCAGGAGGACAACCTCCTTCCCTTCTTGGACAACTTCTCGCCATCTTAGTGAAAGAAAACTCAAGGGACAATATAAATTAAAACATGTAAGAATGACATGCCCTTTATTCAAGAGTAGCAAACAGAGGGGCAGCTATGTACTAAAGTACTTCTAATTCAGCAAATCTCCAAAGATGCAGATTCTAACAACTGATCTCCCAATTTTCATGGCATCTTGGAAGTTTACAGTAATGCACATCTAACATTTGCATTTGCTACTGTCAGTTTTTGATGTCTAATAAGCACAGCTTAAATGACATTATCAATTAGAGTGTCATCTTCATCAACAGCAACCTTCATTATATTCTTCTGCTATGGAAAAGAACAATTTGAGGATAATAAGCATTTGAAATTGAAGGAAATTATGACAGTTTTCTATTCAAAAGTTGCTGAGCCTACAGCCTGCAGGCACTCTCACTGCAGCTTTGTTTTCTCTGTGTGATGTTCATGAYTATACATTTTTCCCATCTAAGTTTTCTTTCTGGAACAGTATGCTTCTGAAGAAACATATTTTTCTGCTATCATGGCTCTCAGACACAAGATGCTCTTTATCTGGAGTAACTAAAAAGAATACTCACTGCCTTGCAAACTGTAAGAGAAAGGTTAGGATGTCAACAGCTGTGTCATGGGATTCCTCCAGTCAGTACTCTTCTTGACTCTGATAGTTCTTCACTTTTAGAAGGAAAATTAGTTACCTCTTGATCTGTGTGAAACATAATCGAATCGAAAAAAGTAGAATATATCTGCTGTGCTCCTGATGTGCTACAAAGCTGAAGATAGTGCTCAAAAAGAAATGAGAAAAAAATTGCTGAACTTTCAACCCTGTCATGATGGATTTCAATCCATTATCATTTCCTGTTGCTTAGTTCATATAAGGTAATGTTTGCAAGAAGACAGAGACTTTTAGCCTCTGGTTGAACATCATGACAAGAAAATACACTTGGAGACTTGATGAAGGCTCTGTAGACAGAGTAGTAGTAGTGTTATGTAGACAGAGTCTGTGGTGTTTGTCTGTTTTATGAGTGAGTCTACACCACAGTGTATACAGTGTAAATAAACGAATTAGCACTAAATGAGTCAGCTCATATGTCGGTAACACTGCAATTATGGTATCATGAATATTAATAAACCCCAACTGGGTGAGTATTTACTCAGCTTCTCAGGAGGTAATTGCAGCTACTTATAAAATCTACCAGAATCTAGTAGATCTAGAATGAATATAGCTACACTATGACCATCTGGATCTTGGCTACTATATTTTGTCACTTGTTTTGGAATCCAAGTGCATCACTGATACACACCAAATGCTAAATTGTAGTTTCCATGTCATTTGTCAATGGGGAATACCCATGCAGCTCCAAATGATCACCTGCAAGCTTGCCAAGCTCTCCAGAATCAAGGGCAGTCAACTTCTATATGACTTAATGTGAGCATTTGCAAGAAACTTTTGAAAGACGGGAGCAGTTCACAGGTCATGTACAGTGGCACTTGATTTTAAGTGCTCTCCCCTTTACTGAACTTCATCTTTGGCAACAGCTTAGTCAAAATAGAAACAAGAAGATACAGACTGCTGATATGCAGGGCACGTGCCATACAAAATCAATTTTCTGGGTTAAAACATTCAGTATATGCCCTTCTTTCCACTGGTTGAAAATAAATACATATACTGCTGGCTTCACCAAGGGCAAGTCTTGCCTGACCAACCTAGAGGCCTTCTGTGATGGAGTGACTACATCAGTGGACAAGGGAAGAGCTACAGATGTCATCTATCTGGACTTCTGTAAGGCCTTGACATGGTTCTGCACAACATCCTTCTCTCTAAATTGGAGAGAGATGGATTTGATGGATGAACTGTTTGGTGAATAAGGAATTGGCTGGGTGGTTGCATCCAGAGAGTGGTGGTCAAAGACTCAATGTCCAGAYGGAGATCAGTGATGAGTGGTGCCCTTCAGGGGACCATACTGGGACCCGTACTGTTTAATATCTTCATCAATGACATAGACAGTGGGATTGAGTGCACCCTCAGCAAATTTGCAGATGACACCAAGCTGAGTGGTGCAGTTGGCATGCCTGAGGGATGGGATGCCATCCAGAGGGACCTGGCCAAGCTCAAGTGGGCCCATGTGAACCTCATGAGGTTCAACAACGCCAAGTGCGAGGTCCTGCACCTGGGTCAGGGCAACCCCCAGTATCAACCCAGGCTGGGGGATGAAGGAATTGACAGCAGCCCTGCCAAGAAGGACTTGGGGGTACTGGTGGATGAAAAGCTGAACATGAGCCGACAATGTGCACTTGCAGCGCAGAAGGCCAACCGTACCCTGGGCTGCATCAAAAGAAGTGTGGCCAGCAGATCGAGGGAGGTGATTCTGCCCCTCTACTCTGCCCTGGTGAGACCCCACCTGCAGTACTGCGTCCAGCTCTGGGGTCCTCAGCACAAGAAAAACATAGACCTGTTGGAATGGGTCCAGAGGAGGGCCACGAAAATGATCAGGGGGATGGAACGCCTCTCCTATGAGGACAGGCTGAGAGAGTTGGGGTTGTTCAGCCTGGAGAAGAGAAGGCTTTGGGGAGACCTGATTGCAGCCTTTCAGTACTTAAAGGGGGCTYATAAGAAAGATGGAGACAGACTTTCTAGCAGGGCCTGTTGCGACAGGACAAGGGGGAATGGTTTTAAACTAAAAGAGGGTAGATTTAGACTAGTTATAAGGAAGAAATTTTTTACAATGAGGGTGGTGAAACACTGGCACAGGTTGCCCAGAGAGGTGGTAGATGCCCCATCCCTGGRAACATTCAAGGTCAGGTTGGACAGGGCTCTGAGCAACCTCATCTAGTTGAAGATGTCCCTGCCCATCGCAGGGGGATTAGACTAGATGACTTTTAAAGCTCCCTTCCAACCCAAACCATTCTATGATTCTGTGAATAATCAACTGGGAGATTCAGCAAATGTAACAGAAAATCCTGCCATGGATGTTGAGAAGTTTTGTTGAAGCTAAGACGATGCAAAACAAGAGGTTTGTAATTCTTAATGCAACTATGCCTCATCAAAAATTTCTGAATTTAGCTGTGTTGTCAAGTTACTGTTCTTTCCCTCTTCTCTTATTTTGAAAGTTATCAATGCAGATCTATCTTTCCTCAGAAAAAATAGCAAAAAAACAGGGCAGAAAAAAACATAGGAAACTACTGAAAGAAGCTGTTGTGTAAAACACATCTCAAAGATAGTGAAAGCAACATACATATTCAAGGTAAACCCATTCTTACAGCTCTACAATTTTTTTAAAAGAGTGTGAATCTAGTTGAAACAATTTAGTTCAAGTTTCTGAAAGTTTTGGTTATTTACTTGTTCCATTCATATTCAAGATGGATCCGTGTCATGCTACTTGCTAATTAAAGAAAAATTACTCATTTCGTTAACAACTGGAGGGGTTTCTAACAAAGCTAAAACTTGAAACTACCATAGAGCAATAAACAGAAACCAAGGATAATAGGATTTTTTTTTTCTATACATCACTGAAGAATAAAATTCCATGCAGAAGTTTAATTACTGTTGGTGGGAGGAAAAATGGAAACTGTGAAGGATTTCAGTGAAGGCTTTGATAAAAAAAAAAGCTGTATTTGAGAGGTATTTTCGCCTGTTGTTTATTAATGGCCATAGCGATTTGTTATCTAATTACAGTATATGTTTCTTAGTTGATGTGGAAGTTACACACAGTGTCTTGCTGTTCCCCATATACAGTTAAAAAGCAAAAGCAAAAGCAATTTGACCATATTAGGCTAATTTTGCTAGACAGATTCAGTTCATGCTTCAGCTGTCAGAACAACTGCTGCCTTCATACTGTTACTGATTTTGACATTCCTTTGAGCGACTGAAGTATCACAGATTCAAGGTAGGCTAGATAATGGTGGTGCTTTATTCTAAATGATTTTAAAATGTGAGCTTAGCTTAACAAAATGTTTGTACTGAAGAATTTTCAGTTTTTCCCAAGCATAGAAATGTTTGGACTACTGTTGCTCAAAACAGGAAATAGATGGTAAAATAAAATTATTCTGCAGATAAATGTATGAATATAAACTAATGCATGCACAAATTACTTTTGTGCATTTGTTCATTTATACCATTAATAAATATAGCTTATTAATGGTAAAGCTTGTGCAGTCTTAGGTCCCACTTACTAAAATAGAGTTTAAAGGTCTTCAACAGTTCACAGGTTCAAGGTCTCAGAGCAGTGACAGAGAAGAATGAGAAGAAACTGTAAACCAATCTGATAAATTACATTAACTGTACATCTTTGAACAACTCACCTGCATTTTTACCATCTTGTCAATAAGACAAACAGAAATGCCTTCTGCCTTTTCCACAAACACAATGAATTATCTTACCCAGATCCCATGTCCCCAGAGAAAACTACAGAACTTAGTAAGATAGTTGATATGCTGTTGCAGTATACAGCAGGTTTACTGCCTGTGAGAGGGACACGAGCATAGAATTTGTGTTTCCTAAGTTCCCTACTTCAGTCCACAAAAATGAGTGGGTCTGCTATGGAAGCAGTATTGCTAAGAAAACTCGCCTTGTAGGAGTCACAGTTAGTCTGTGGTGGAATTTGTAAGCTGTATAACAAATGAGACAAGTCATATAACAGCTAATTTTCAAACCCTTGTCCCAGCATATTCAGCCTACACTTATAACTACGCTGAAGTTGTCTTTCCTTTTTTTTCCAGCCTCATAGTCCCATTTAAAATATATTTCTGACCTTCAAAGGTTTTGCTCTGTTGCTGCTGTTCACCCATTCTTAACCTTAATTAGACTGYAGTTGATCTAGTGACACTGCTGTAATCTGCCTGGAAAGCTGCTATCATTTTGGATGCAATTTCCTCAGATGAAGAATGCACATGTACATACATGTTCCATATTAGTATACATCTTTACATGTAAGTCTAGCGACTACCTTTGTGTCAAATAATAATTAATTTAAAAAAAAGAAATCATTATTTCTTGAGTTTGGTCTACAAAAAGTCAAGGCGTTACCCAAAACGGGATTAGAAAAAAGAGTTCATTGGTCTGTTTGTGTAATACATGGAGGTATCTGTAAGCACTCTTTTGGGGTTAACTGCTGTGAGTTTTCTCTGCAAAAAGGGAATTGGACTTTGGTGTAGAAGTTCAATCTTTGTCTTCTGCCAGTGGACCAAATTATAAAACTTATCTATTCTTATTCTGAGTGTTTTCAAATTTGAGTCCTGACTGGTGTCAGTGCAGAATGTCCAAATCACACTAGTGTTGCCTTCACTGTACCTACTAGTCTCCAATGTCTTCATTGCCTTTAGGCAAGTAGTTTTTTGCACTCTATCTGTATATGACTATGTAATAAAGTGGAAAGCCTTCCAGTTGATGAAACSCTACTTTTTGCCATATGCTTATCAGCAAGGGCAGGCATAGCTTTGTATGTTACATGAATAAAAGACCTTTCTTGCCTTGGTTTTTGTCTTTGTTACAAGCCATTGTGCGGCAGGATAGTTATGACTTAGTCGCCATCACAGAAACACGGTGGGATGACTCTCATGACTGGAGTGCTGCGATGGATGGCTATAAGCTCTTCAGAAGGGATAAGTGAGGAAGGAGAGGCGGTGGGGTGGCTCTGTATGTTAGGGAGTGTTTCGATTGTACAGAGCTCAATGRCTGTGATGATCAGGTCGAGTACTTATGGGTGAGGATGAGGGGGAAGGCCAACAAGGCAGATATCCTGCTGGGAGTCTGTTATAGACCACCCAACCAGGATGAAGAGGCAGACGAAGCATTCTACAAGCAGCTGCAGAAGTCTCACGATCACTAGCCCTTGTCCTCGTGGGGGACTTCAACTTACCCGACGTCTGCTGGAAGAGCATGAAAACCAAGAGCATGTTTTTTGAAAAATATGTCATATTCATTTTATTTTGATTAAGCATACCATTGCCTTATAAACTAAATTATAATATTTGCAACAGAATCACAAATTCATAAATGAGAGATCTTAGAAATTGAGAATTTAATGAGAAATCTCAAAACTTTTCATAAAGTACAGGAATAATTCCAGTGCCTTAACAAAAATTCTATTTTCTTTAAATATATGCTAATATCCAAGGTCATGTCTTCAACTGGGCTACTGTAAGCTTGTAAAGACTGGTTGTGCACTCTCTCATACCGTCAGTCACCATAGTAACTTTTACTGATTTCTGAAACCCTTAAGCAAAAAAAAAAGTTGAGCACATTCCAAATTCCTGTTCTCAAAATCAAACATCTTAGTACAAGTGAAGAGCTTTGATACACTAGATCTGTTCAAGTGTTTATACACACCGAATAAGTCTCCTACCAGGTTGGAAGCCATGAAAAAATGTCTTTTCCCCAGGTCAGCTGCAGACAGACCRTTTCACTTACTTTTTCCATCCCTTTGTAGCACAGTTCATATCTGACATGATCTCCAGATCTCACTCAGTCATGCACATTCCCTGACATAAAAGGGG
This sequence comes from Oceanodroma leucorhoa, assembly GCA_030449065.1. Classification (NCBI taxonomy): domain Eukaryota; kingdom Metazoa; phylum Chordata; class Aves; order Procellariiformes; genus Oceanodroma; species Oceanodroma leucorhoa. The sequence continues at coordinate 9,977,648 of JASVER010000005.1, read as the reverse complement.
CCTTAAACATTGAATATGTCCTTGTCCCCACTCCCTGGCTTCTTGTCACATATCCTTTTTTTCAGTGTCATTCCCTCTATCATATTACTGTCTATTTTTCATTAAACAATCTTAGCAAATGGAATGGCAGCTTGTGGTTTATAGTGGATGAGGTGGGATGGGCTGTGGCTAGTGAGGTCCCTCTGCTGCCCGTGGCTACCCGTTCCCCGGGGAGGAGCCGTCCTTGCTGCACCCTGACAATAGACTTGACAAGCCAAGCTGTTCTTTACATSTGTATATCTATCTATTGAATAAATACATACAAATATTTATACATCTATAGACCAGTTATGCAATTAGAGGCTGCTGTGTTGGGGGTATGTTTGAAAGACTGATAAATCAGACCAGTTTCAAACTTCAAAACATCTCAAGCTGGATTTGGTATTCATTAACAAAACACAGTGCCAAGTGCTTAGTTCTTAATCGCTTTCAGTCGTTATCTGCACATATGCAAAACAATTATTACTTAGCGCTTATGTCCTGAATTAGCTGTAAGCTAGTTAGTTCCAGAGCTGGTGCCATACAGCTAGCACTGATGGCTACAGGCTGTCGTGCTTTAAGCCCAGCCGGCAACTAAGCACCACACAGCCGCTCGCTCACTCTCCCCCGGGTGGGACGGGGGAGGGAATTGGAAGGGTAAAAGTGAGAAAATTCGTGGGTTGAGATAAAGACAGTTTAATAGGTAAAGCAAAAGCCGCGCACACAAGCAAAGCAAAACAAGGAATTCATTCACTACTTCCCATGGGCAGGCAGGTGTTCAGCCATCCCCAGGAAAGCAGGACTCCATCACGCGTAACGGTTACTTGGGAAGACAAGCGCCATCACCCCGAACGTCCCCCACTTCCTTCTTCTTCCCCCAGCCTTATATGCTGAGCATGACATCATATGGTATGGAATACCCCATTGGCCAGCTGGCCTAGCTGTCCYGGCTATGCTCCCTCCCAGCTTCTTGTGCACCTCACAGAGCATGTGAGCTGAAAAGTCCTTGGGACGTAGACTACCTAGCAACAACTAAAAACATTAGTGTGTTATCAACATTCTTCTTACACTAAATCCAAAACATAGCACTATACCAACTACTAGAAAGAAAATTAATTCTATCCCAGCCAAAACCAGGACACAGGCCCACATGGTTTTTAGTCCTTCACAAGAGATATTTGATGAGAGAAGCAGGAACCCTAGTAGTCTGCCTTCTTTCATCCACATCTTTCCTCTCTCATCACTGATGTTCTATACCCTTTTGCCTGCTCCCAAAAACAAAAGAGGGTGATCTCACCTGCTCTTCACAGCTTATTTTTTGGGCCAGGACTTATCCTGACCTTTATTTCACTTATTCTGTAGGATTTTTCTGGTTCTAGCAGACATCCTCTTTTTCTGTTCTTCAGGATTGTTTTAGTTTTAACAGACATCTTTACTGCCTGCTCTACATCCCTAGTTCTTCTCTTGCAGATTTTACTACCGGCACATGTCTTCCTTCACCCTGTTTGGGCAACTATACTACAAGTCTCTGTTTGCCCCTTTGCAGTTTGGCTATTACTAATATAAGACCAACTGTGTTACAAAAGATTTTTGGTGGCACTACAATGTTACAAAATGATTATATACTGCTATCAGTTATTCTATTTTATTGTGCTTATGTCTAAATACAATCCAAACAAATATTAATTTTATTTTGCTTAAAGTACATCTACTTTTGGGATTCAACAGGCCCCCACTTTGACTACAGCACATATATATAAATAAATAGTTTTATAAACATATGTCTACTAAAGATAGACAAAAAAAAGCTATAATTCTCCAGCATAGTCACATAATGGTTCACAGGAAATCCCCAKTGAAACATTTCCATGGAGTCATTGACTACAGGCTATATGGAAGGACAAAGATTTTCTGCTTGGGAAGAGCCCACCTAAGATTTCCTCCTAAGACATTAAGGATATCCAAACTGTGGTGATAAGAGCATGTTAGACTCTGTGCAGTTGTTCATCCATCTCTCTAAAACTATTAAGTTTATTTTAAAGATATAGAGTCTAAACAAGTAAGTAACTTCCTCAGGTTCAAATAATAAATTAGTGATCTAATCTATAATGGAGACTAGTTTTCTGAATTCATTAAGTGCTAAAACTTGCCTTTGGGAAATAATTTTCACAAAAAAACCTCACGTTGTGTTTATAGGTTATAGGATACCCTCAAAGGTGAAAATATACGGAGGGAAACAGAATTAAAAYAACAAAATTGCTATCTCCCAATAGCAATGGATTGGAATCTGTGTCTGGAGAGTAACTGAGAAATGTGCCCTTAAGTAAAAAAACTTAAACAGCCCATACTTCTGCTATCTTGTGTTTAATTGCCTTAATTTTAATCAACAAGGCCAAAGGTGGTTAATTTTTTTTTTTTTAATCCTGTTTATTTCTTTGTTTGCAAGGTAATTCTCTTCCATGAGTCATTTGAGAACAAGCCTTTGAGGCAATGAAATTTTTACCTCTTTATCTGTCATTAGTTTAGGTCACCTTTGGCCAGGTCATTTTCATACAGTGACTTCAAACCCTTTCAAATGTCTTCTAGGGCAACAGCCGGTAGATCTGTCCTTTCCTGCTTTACGTATCAGTTTATGAGCAGTCTCAAAAGTTTATTTCTCCAGAAATTACAGTTCAATTCTTAGGGTAGGCTTGGGAGTAGTGGAAAAGCTGAAGAGCTTTCTAATGAAGGGGAACTAAGACTATAAATTAAGAAATTTCAGCCTTGGAAGCCAATAAGACTTCTGTGGACTACGTAATTTCAGACTTAAATAAAACTGACATGCATCAAGCCAGGGGTTTAGATAATACACAGGGAAATTCCCTTTGGTTTATTCTATGAAGAGTCTGATTTTTATTAAATCTTGTCTACATGAGGAAAGTGAAATGAACAAGGGAGTACACTTCATTTAAAAGGATATCATCTAAATGATATGTTTCCTTATAGGTGAATTATATTGCATTACTAAAAATGCTAATGCTTTCATGGTTGGAGTAAAGGATTTACATTCCTGTGTGTGTCAGTAAAATTCTATATAGAATAAATACCTACTATGCAGTTCAAATGATAAAATATATCAATTTCAAGTCCTCTTAGGTCCTTCTTTGTTTAGTGTTGTTTATTTTCTAAATACCAGATGGATTCCTTCATTTTGGCATTTGATTTCCTTTGTTGCTCATATTTAATAAAAATATGATGCAATTCCTTTCAACCAAAAGATAAATTATGATACTATTCCAAATAATTGTCAAAACATTTGAAAAGCACATAGAACTTCCATGACAATGAGTCTATACTGTGAAGTTTTCATCTCCTGTAATAATCTTAGAAATCAGTTTTAGACCAGTAGGTTTCTGTTGTGTTATGGGAAAAACATGGAATTGTTCATATGGAATAAACAACACGTCTCATATGGCTACTAAAGTAAAAAATTATGGTTTATGAAAAGGACTATCTATCTCTTTCATATCTCGAAGATATGCTGTGAATTTAAGCCTTAAAAATATTTCTATTTATCCTTCTCCATAAATGGAATATAGTGTTGTTTCACTATCCCTCTTCAAAAGCTGCAAAAGTATTGGGATTTCCAAAGAAAAAGTCATCACCTGAGCATGACTAAATCCAGGGTTTCCTTTAAGCACAATGGTATTTSCAAATATAACATAATATTTCTTTGTAAGACTAGGAAAAAGCAGAAGAATTAGGGTGAAAAGAAAGATGAAGGATTATTGCCAACTTGGAACAAGGCAGAAAAGGCTGACTCATGAAAAATGGCTCTCTGGGAATTCTTCAGTTCTACTGTAGAAACTCCTGCATCAGACTTTCCTTTATTGCCATCCACTTACCCCAAAGAGATTTCATAAAGATGGGCAGCCTTTTCTAATATTGCCTAAAGATAATCATAATGAAAACAGCCTCCTAGGAAGGCAGATTGTACTTCTGAAAGGCAATAACTTCAATTTGTGTAATAGAAATACCTGCACTAGACATGTTGAAATTAATTTGACAACCGCTAATAATGCAGTCATGAAAGCCTGGATTTGGGTAGACGACTAAATTGAGAAACAACTTAAATCTCTCTAAGGGAGTCTTTCCCAAAGGAGTTACATGTCTGGATTGTTTCATTCTGAGTATCAGTAGCATCGTTTTCACTGTTCAAGATCTGTGTATGGTTCTTTGTTTGCCTCAGCAACTGAGGAAATAGAATGGATACGATGATGACAAGTTTTCTTAGGACAATATCTTTACAGACATAGAATTAACCAGTAATTTAGACCGAAATGAAAAACACACCTGGTGATTAAAAATAATCTCTTTTTTCCCAAAGAAAAAAGAACTAACAAAAAAAAAATCTAATCTACAAATATTGGTTAAATATTGCAGTTTTCTCATGCAAGCAAAAAGGTTTTATTTCCATTTAAGTTTGCATATTGAAGGCATTAAAAATAATTCCTCCAAAAATTATCAAGAAATGATCACATTTCCCAGTCAACTCTTTCAAAAAAACTATCACTTTGTTTTCCTCCTTCTAAATATACCTGGCTTGTTATATTTTATTCCCAAATGTTAGAATGCAAGTACACTTTAACTACCAAAGTGAGAGAGTTTCTGGTTCTATATATTTACTACTGGGTACAAGCAATGGACACAAAGTGAAGAGGGAGAACAATCAAGCTTCATTACCAGTGCTCTGTCTGGCTCTTCGTCTGAAAATAGCCACATAATACGAGTATATGGAAAAAATAGCAACCGGGTTACAAATTAGGATGTTGTTAAAACCAGATAAACATTGCTATGAAATAATGAATAAAATAGCTTGCTCGCTTGATTCCCTAGCTAGTCATAAAAGGAAAGAAAAAGTTGCCAGATATACCATCAATACACAGCAGAAATTGCTCTACCCCAGGAGCTGTGGGACCTACCTGTTGAGGAGATAAGGTTGCATGCATGAGAGGTTATAAAATGTCTGAAGGTTTCTGCCTGTTTAAATAGATGGGGACGTATAATTTAGCTTTTGACTAAGTTGGTCTAAGATGTGTATGGCAAAAGGTACCCTGAAGGTGTAATAACTGACTGAGAAGAYGTAGGTTCTGTTCACACAGTATACTCAGATGAGAACTGAGGGGTATGGGAGATGTTTCCTATCCACATCAACTAGTGAATGGGTTAAATAAAGCAGCAAAGGACTGATCTCTGTAGTCCCTTAAACTGTTGTTTCTCTGGATAGATCACTGGTTTCTAGACTCCCACCTGCTTCAAGAAGGAAGATACTGTCTCAGCTGAGGAGGTGCAAGGGGAAGCCACAAACCCCTATAAAAATCTGAGAAAATATTGGCGAACAATGCGTGCACATTAAACCTTCTTGAACACTTGCCCATGTGCATGGATTTCTAAAAACAGTGTATGAATGGTCAGGTATGGGAAATTTTATACTCCAGGTGTTCAAGAATGYTACTTTAATAGATGTTTTTGCTGCAGTACTAAAAGATGTTTGCTGCATATCAGTTCTTACAAGTAAGCATCAGTATTCTGTCTTCTTGAGAACTTGTATTGTTCTTTCTTTATAAAAAAAATATTTTGATTCACATTATAACTAATGAGCATATAGGGAAAATGTAAGGTACTTCAAAACCAAAATAAACTGACATTCATACTGCAAGCTTCAGAAATTTAATATTTCTGTCATAAGTATAAAGCAACTGGGACATAGAATATTTCATCCACCTTCCACTATTATCTTCAAGTAGAAAATTATAGTTTTATTTGGTGCGACCATTTCTTCATCCAAAGACTTAAAGTTCTGTATCTCATACATTGCACTTTTTATTTGTTTTGAAACTCTTTTTTTCCTACAATCATTAACCTCACAGAATCAGGCAAAACCATGAGTAGGAAGCATATTGGAGGGAAAGAACGAATACAAATGACTCATGAGAAGAAACACTACAGCTCTTAGAGGGTCCCAAAAGTCCAGGTTTCTATGCCTACAAAGCAGCACAGGATCTTCCTTYCTATCTAACTGAGCTAGACAGAAGGCTTTTTTGGTTATTAAATTCAAGGAAAACTCTGAATAAGAAAAAGCCCAAATATTATATACTTGAAAAATGTCAGCCTGGAGACCCTGCAATTTAAAATCAGATAAAATGTCAGGACTATACTTACAAACATGAGGAATCGGTAAACATTTGATTAGTGGTTCTATAGAAGTGAAATGAGTAGCAATTAGAAAAGTGGTACAAAAATCTAAGGAAGCTACAAATACTCTTGTGACAGCAGTCACCACAACATCATGGGGTTTTTTTCACAGAAACGGAGTGGCAGTGGTACTATGATTATGTGAGGCAACTAGATAAATTTTGCTCGTAAAGACCTTGCAAAGTTCTGTTAGTTTAAACACTTTAAACACAGAAAGTGTAACTTATTAGAATACAAACATAACACCTTCCTTAATAATTCAACCACTTTGAAGCCATTATACTCCTAGGAAACTCTCAATAACTGCAAAAGGCTTTAGAACAGTCCCTGTGAATCACAAGTATTGTGAAATCATCAATGAGTTACAGAAAACTCTGAGATTCCTTTATGGAAAAGAAAGATCTTCCTGCTTCTCCCAGAAAGTCCTTGACTTCTAAAATACCTACTGTGACTGAGACCTTTCACCAGAAAAGTGTCAAGAAAATAGATATTTACATATGTCCTTTACATATAGTATACTTTTCAGATTAGAGTATTTTAGACTAGAATGAGAACTAAATTAAACATGACTATGATTTAAGTCTTTGCTTTACCATAGACTTCTTGTATGACTTTGGACACTTTTTCCCCAATTTATTTGCAAATATCAACAACATTAGCCACTTTCCAGCAGCATTATGTGTTCTGTGCTAAAGATATTTAAGTGAAATAGAAAAGGGAGTGTTTATATATCTTTGAAAGTCCTGATACTGCAAATCTGTTTTTTAACAATTTGTTATAGGAAATTTAGACACAAATCACTAGCCATTGTCAGTATTGTGTTGTCTTTCTAATTCCACTTCCAACCATGGGACCTACATCAGTATCTAGTCAAACAGTCAATATCTTTAATTAAGCCAATGCTTAAGAGCTTATTTGTTTCTTGCAGCCTACTTCAGTCTATTTAGACATGCCAGGAAGGATTGTATAGGATGACAGACAAAGAGCTGCTCTGCTTTCTCGTTCTGCTAAAGCACTTCCAGAGGAGAAATTTAGGTCACRTAGGAGAAGAGACAATTGCTGTGCTGTGTGTCAACAGCCTTTCCTGTACTCATTACAGTGGTTAGCGCACAATGTCAACCATTTGCCTCTGGGTAATTACAGCCCTCAAGGAAGAGAGACAACCCAGCAATCAGAGACTGTTATTCCATGATACTTAGGGGTTATTAGACATTTGAGAGTGTGTATGATGACTTGAGTGTGTATGACCATGATGACCACATGATCTGGGGAAATGTACCAATTGTGCCTGTTTCCAGTTTATTTTATTCACAGTTTTGTTTTATTCACATTCCTATTTAGTTTGATCTCAAAGTACTTTGTAGTTTCTTTGCTTGTTTGTTCCTGTGTTTTCTCTGCAAATTACATTGAAGGCTAAAGGTCTGAATTAGAGTCACCAAGATTTAACCTTTGATGGCTCAGCATTTGGAAAGCAGGATGCATTTTTTCATCAAGCAATGTACACATCTAGTAACTGAGAGGCAATCATATGCTATTTTCAAATGGATAGGCATTCTGTGAAAACAGTTTTCACAGACACACAGCTTTAACGTCCACCGTGTTATCTGGCCATGAAAGCTCCAACCCTGAAGACTTTGCTTCTAAATTATGATGCTTCTTACACTGAAGTAATGTTTTTGGATGATCTGGAAATACAGTGTTTGTTGCAAAGTGGGTATTAATGCCTCTAGAGAGTGGTGGCTAACTTATTTCACCTGGAAAACAGAGAAAGACAACCTTTACTTCCCAGCATAGCTTATTCTAGATTTCAGTTTGGAAAGAATAATAGTTAACGTGCTTTACTGGTCTAAACTGGAAGAAGAGATTAAATGTACTGTACCTATGTAACTAAAAACCCTGTAAGCAAAAGCAAAAATATTTTCTCTCATTCATGTTACCATATGCACTATTGGAGAACAGATGCTCTTCTAAGTATAGCAGTGATTAAACTGAATTCTTATTTACTGGGCTGACCTTTCTTTGAATCTATTTTTGAAGACAGTTTTCTAGTTTTGGCATAAATTTTAATTTACTCTAGAGTAGATGATGACATTTCTGTTTGTAGTAAAGCCTAAACTTTTCACTGAGCTCTGTGATTTTTTTGATTAGTTGCTAAATTATTCAGGTGATATTAAAATAAACCTCATATTTGTTCTTGAGTTGGTATATAAAGATTGATAGTCTCAGAGTAAAGATTAACATTCTTCCCATTTTACTGAATAATGAAGAAATCAGCCATTTGGAAACAGCTGCAAGTAGTTTTTCAGGCATATTTTAAAATAATTGTCACATCCTCATGGTTTATGGCTACAATTAAAGATGAAAACTATTTTTATAATGGCGCACTCTGTTATGAACAATGTCACACATTGGAGATAAAACTCCACATTTGTAGGAAAAACATACCTTTTACCACAGTCCTTTGGATGTTAAACATGCTTCTTGGTGCACATTAATACATTTTTTTGCCTTTACATTTGGGGAAAAAATTGGTGCTCATTCTGTCTTCTCTGTCTACTGTGAAGTGCATAAATAATACCATCTATTCCATTGCAGACCTTGCTAATAGTATGTGGCTCAAGAAAGATATGGGGTGTGAGGGGAGTCCTTGTGCTGCCTCTTATTTTGTTGTTAGACCGTTTACAAACTTTCAGAACAAAATCAATAATGAATACTGTAGCCCAATAATTTATTGCAGGATAGCAGGCATTGATCTGCTAGGTACATGTGTGCAGTTTTTTTCATTGCTGCAGTGACTTGTTGTGTGCATTCTTTTTTATAAATCTCCCAAAGGCTAGTCACTTTTTACTTAGAAATGGTTACAGTCTTCAATCATTTTGTAGAAATGAAAGTCTCTGAGAGAATGTGCTCTATTCCAGCTAAATTACAAGAATGAAACATAGGTTGTTATCCTGGTTTCGGCTGGGATAGAGTTGACTTACTTCCTAGTGGCTGGTGTAGTGCTGTGTTTTGGATTTGGTGTGAGAATAGTGTTGGTGGCACACTGATGTTTTAGTTGTTGCTGGGTGATGTTTGCACTGTCAGGGGCTTTTCAGCTTCCCGTGCTCTGCTGAGGGAGAGCATGGTCAGGACAGCTAAACCAAGTGGCCAATGGGGTATTCCATACCATATGTCGTCATGCTCAGCACATAAAGCTGGGGGAAGAAGAAGGAAGTGGGGGACGTTCGGGGTGATGGCGCTTGTCTTCCCAAGTAACCGTTACRCGTGATGGAGCCCTGCTTTCCTGGAGATGGCTGAACACCTGCCTGCCCATGGGAAGTAGTGAATGAATTCCTTGTTTTGCTTTGCTTGTGTGCGCGGCTTTTGCTTTMCCTATTAAACTGTCTTTATCTCAACCCACGAGTTTTCTCACTCTTACCCTTCCGATTCTCTCCCCCATCCCACCAGGGGGAACTGAGCAAGCGGCTGTGTGGTGCTTAGTTGCTGGCTGGGGTTAAACCACGACAGTTCTTCAGCAAGGGACAAAAAAAACAACTAAACATCAATAGAAAAATATCACTTACTATACTTACTGCCAATAACATAGCAGGAAATAAGAAATAAAGAATCAAGAGAAAGCCAAAATGCAAAAGCAGCAAAAACTTCACCATAAACCAAAATTTTAAGTGGCTGAGATATGGTCAGGAATAATATTTATCTGATTGCTCGAGGCAAAAACATGTAACTTTAAATGTTGTTGCAGGTGAATATCCAATTCTTAATAACTTCCCCTGCTTGCTGGTCTTTGAGAAGGTTTCAGATACTGAAAACATATACGTCGAGCTCAGTGAGATGGAGCCAGAGAAAAAGTCATGTGACCACGAGACTAGCTGTTAAAGCAGGATAATTATTGGAGACAAATATCCAAAGAAGAAACAATGGCTAGCATCAAATGTGCTCTCCTCCCACAAAGGTCTTCTGACAAACTGCCTTTGACAGTGTAGTCTTTGTAAAAAGATGTGAGTTTCTGGTCCCTGGGCCAAAATGGTAGGGCTGCTCTCAGGAATAATGCTTCGCATTATTTCTTTCGTAGTTGTAAATTTTCAGACATTGTATCACAGGAACAGCAGCAATAGTCCAACAGCCAAAGATTGTTGCAGAGTGCGGAAAATGAAAGCAGATAGAAACAGCATAATTCTGAAACAGTACTGAATTTATATATTGGGTGCTAACTAGTTGTTTAATATGTATCAACACTGAACAATACCAGACTTTTCAGTTTGCTTTTTTTGTTTTATTGTGAAAAATAGAAAATTTTCCTCAGAAGGGTTCAAATTAATTTTGAACTTCTTTAAAACAAAAGAAATAGACTAGATTAGCTTTATTGTAAAAGTTTGGTCTAAAATTATTCTTGTGACTCTTTCTGAACACTTACTATTCCAGACTGATTTTATGGTACAATATAGCCTCCACCTTCTTTTCTTTTCCCCTCCACTGCCTCTTAATTTCTCTCTTAACTACTCTGCAAAATCTCTACAGAGAGACTTAAATTAACAGTGTTTCTTTTTCCCCTGGAAATTAGTAAATTTATAACTTCCTATTAACATTCCCTCTATTTCACAGCTTGCCAATACATTTGCTGTCATTTACTGTGAAAAACAGTTAATCTCTGAACAACTATCCTCAATGTTCAACTTCAGAATTTGCTACTTCTGTTCTGGAGAAGGTCCTGCACTACAGAAACCTTGCTGATTTTTTCCATCTCTGTTATTTTTTGCATGTTCTGCACAGGAAAAAAACCCACACATCAATATCATTCTTCATTTAAAATGTTATTACTCACCTATTTAAAGTTTAAGCATCCGCTGAATGTTTTACTAAATCAGGAATTGACTATATTGTGTTTATTCAATAAAAAATGCAACTCTTCTTGACATTTAACCAAATAAAACTCTCTGATTTGATTTTGCAGAGTAGTTTTTCCTCTCGTGGTACCAAAAAGAACAGTGAGAATTTTACAAGATGATTCTTAGTATATTATCTTACAATTCTAATGTATTTTGATCAAAAATAGTCTATACCTTAAATTCACTATGTAAACCTGAAAGTTCTCAAGCAGTTTTGAAGAAAAGCTGTTACAAAATGTGGAATATGAACTCTACTATTCCACACTGTAAGCTATGTGAATAAAAGCAATTCTTTAATAAAAAGAATTAATTGCTTACTCTTATACCAATGTGTTAATGTTGCTGGATCTGCTTTTTTTTTTTTTCCCCAGTGTAAAACCTCTTAGTAGGAAATCATACTTTAAATGAAAGACAAGGTTTCTTCTTTACTAGCATTAAAGAGGGCAAAAAAAAGACAGTAACATCAAACCCAGAATAATGTTCACAAACACAATAATACACAGTAGAGTCACGGAAAAAAAGGTTTTTATAAGGAGCTATTTCTATGGGCTTATATATACACAGGCACACAGATACAAACTTGTATTATGTTTTCAGGATTATTGTACTATTTCTGTGTACTTTGATACCAAGAAATCTAAAGCGTCAATTTCTAATTATATTGAAATCTTATTTTTATTACATTGATAAAAAAAGACCCAGCTGATGGACTAAAAGTATCCACATATTATCTTGGAAGAATCATACCTCCCTTAGACTAACTCAAACTTCAAGGAAGTGAACAAATTTTTACTCCTTCTGGGATATTCTTACGTCTGTAGGATGTTTTTTCTCTTTCTGCACAAAGCATTGCATTTAGGCTGTATCATGTGAATTCGACTAGTTTTCTTGGATGACTAAGAAAGAACTCAAACTTCTGTTCCATAGACAGAGTCCACTTGTTCCACTAATTCTGCATGAAATTTCAGAAACGGTAACTAGACCTCAGTTCATAACTCTTGAACAGAGACTATCTAGTAAATTTACATTGGCTTAAAAGAAAAGTTCTGGTTTATTTTAATGTAACAAAACAAATTTCACATGAGGTGTTCTGCCGACTAATGAAAACCATAATATTTACTTGTAACAACACTGTAAAAAGGTAGTCACTTTTTTCTTATTCTAGGAAACACTACTAAACTGAGGTGCTTATAAAAAAATGTCATTAATTTTGTGATCTGTAATGGCATAGGAAAAGTCTGCTGGAGTCTGCTAACATAAAGGATAACTTAAATACTATACATGACACAAGGATATTTGCARTGATGTAAGATGTTGTAAGAAGTTATAACATAATGTAAAATCTCCAAAATGTTACGTCAAAAAACATAGGTTTGTGAGACATATCACAAGGGTAACTGTGTTAACCTTTAGAAATACAAGTATTGTGCAGTCACTTAACCACATGATTTGTATGACTCATGAAACTAAAATCTTGCTCAAGGATTTTGCAAGTATACCCACAAACACATTTTTAACTGAGGAAAGTGTCCTCAAAAAAAGCAAGGTGGGAAGGAACAGGATTAGCATGAGTATTGCATCTGCCTCCATTACATATTTTATATTTCCTTTGTGGGTGAAGATACTAAGACCCTGCTTTTTAATTTATTTAAATATGAACTGTATGCAGACAGGGTTAATTGAGACATATGTTTGCTGCACTGACTACATTTTATGTCTTTATGTCAATACCTATAAGGTAGGTATGAGTCAGCCTAAATCCTGAACTAAATCCCTGATGACAGAACATCTAAGGGAAGAGGAGGTGATAATACAGACAGTTTTAACTTTACTTTGACAGGGAAGTTTGTGCAGAGATAGAGTATCTTGAAAAGCAAGGGGATGTGGTCAGGTCCCAGTCTGTGAAGACTCAGCACTTTCCCTTAGTGGTCCCTGTGGGTTGAGTTTCCAGGGCAGTGTAGCCAGGGAAGTTAGCAACATTCATGTGCAGGTGAACCCTAGTGCAATGCTGACTGCAATCTCATAACTGAAAGGTGTAATTTAGATCTATACCAACTTCAAGTATCTTTGACCTGTTGCCTCAAGCGAAACTACTGGATTTGCCTMAAGTTTGTGTGACGATTGCATCCAAAGCTGTAATTCTCCTGTCTTATGACACCTTCCTCACAAAATGTCCATTTTTACTGTTCCCTCCAAGTCAGCTCATATGCACAATACCTGCATGATTAAGCACAGGAAAGTTAATCAAATTCTGTACTTTGACACTCTTCCTATTTATTGTACAATTCTTGGCATATTATCTAGGATTAGGCTTAGACTGCAAACTGCATAGGATAGCAACATGAAAAGATATTTGGACTTAGCTAAACATTTACTTCTCCACTTACTTATTGCATAGTCATTGCAGTTCATACACTTGAATAAATTAAAACCTGCATTGACAAAGTTCTAGATTAAAAAATAGTTACCTTCTATTTGTAATAGCCCTTCCTGATATATCTTAAAGACCACTTCTAACACTCAGAATGACCACTGTGCCTTTACTGTGCTTCACGTTTAGTCTCTCTCTGCTGCATCAGAATCTATACTTTTATCACTTTTTTCCTGTAGTCTGAATATCAGCTGTTGCCATCTGCAAAACTGCAACACTTCTTGCTGTACTTCGTACATTCTGAACACTGATGTATGCTCTATTCCTCTGTTTATCTATGTTCGGGATCTTGATCACTGCTATTGGTGTATAGTACTCCCAGTGCTTATATTCTTTCAATTATTCATTTAGAATTTATGTATGCTTGATTTCAAACTTTTATGTCTACTGTATTGGTACCATACCAAGATATTTTAACATATGCATTCCATATTTTTTTCTATTTATATTACTTAAGAAATAATAACTTCCCATAACTTCCCCAAGTAACAACTGGAATGGTACTTCACTTTTGTAGAAACAAGTGGCTATTTCTTTCATTCTGAAATTTTTAATTAARTTTCTTTGGACAAAATTTTTAGATGTTATTGACTGGTTCCAGTAGAAGGAAGGAGGAGAATTTTCCGTGTTGCATACACTTTTTCAGATGTTAACTCCTTACCATCATGTAAAAAGAGGAAAAATGATATCTCRCAAATTGTCATGGGATGGAAATCTGCCTCCAGCCATTATCAAACACTTCTCCCATACTTTTAAAACCAAGTGTCTTAACTTTCTTACTGTAATTGCTTAAACATAAAGAAAGCAAGAAGCTTATCTCAAAAGCATGTGACTAATGAACTGATTTGTGCAAATATGGTTTTCTAATGCTACCTTGTTTGCCTTATCATTCTTATTCGCTATTCATGGAGGGTATCAGTTCAGTTCTAATGCATCCTTTCCTGGCTTATCCATTTTACCATACCATTCCTTGACTCCATCTCCGTTACTGAAATCTAGTATCTCAACATCTAGTTGTCACTATTTCTTCATTTCTCCTCCTATTATAGTTCTTTCATCTTTTTTTTTCCCTTATAGATTTTTCTGAGCCATCTGTTTTCTCATGTTCTGGGCCTCCAGTGTACTAGTCCTACAGAATGTAGATGGCTAATTTTATCTGCTGTCACTGTTTTTAAAAGTAAAATACTCACCACCTGTCTCAGTGTCGGGGATCTTGGTCTGACGAGATTTCAAAAGGATCCATCAGAGGGACTGCGAGAAGGAATTGAGAGGACACAGCAGAAGTCCTGAGCCTTGTCCATAGGTCTTGCCACCCATCTAGCCAGAGGGAGAGGGGATATTGTTGGCTCTGTACTCTCCTCCCAAGTAATGCAACAGCTGCTGGGATGCTCTGTGGTTCTTGTTGTCTGTGGTTTCTGCAACCTCCATGCTTGTAGTATTACTACAGGAGCAGTGTTTATCCTAGAGGCCAAGAAGCAATTATTCTCTTTAGGAGATACAAAGGCTGCATAGATCTTTTCTCACCTTACTGCCTCAGTTGGTCACAAGTAAGTTACTAAATTTAGGGCTTCAACTATTGAATAGAATATTCCCTCGAAAGTTATAAATCCACAACATTCTTTTTTTTAGGGAGGAATGTAAAATCACAGGATCAACTCCTAAATATAAATGGACACAGGATGCCACAAGAGACACAAGCTGCAATAACCTTTCTTGCACGATGTGGTTTGTGCTAAGCCAAAGGAGAGCCACTCAGACATGTAGATTGCAAGTACTGTCTATAACTTCATTAAATTAATCTGATACTTCAAACCCATTTTCCAGATTTTCTATGTCCAAGGCAGTATAATCTAACTATCATAGAATCATAGAATAGTTTGGTTTGGAAGGGACCTTTAAAGGTCATCTAGTCCAACCCCCCTGCAGTGAGCAGGGACATCTTCAACTAGATCAGGTTGCTCAGAGCCCCGTCCAACCTGACCTTGAATGTTCCCAGGGATGGGGCATCTACCACCTCTCTGGGCAACCTGTGCCAGTGTTTCACCACCCTCATTGTAAAAAACTTCTTCCTTATAACTAGTCTAAATCTACCCTCTTTTAGTTTAAAACCATTCCCCCTTGTCCTGTCGCAACAGGCCCTGCTAGAAAGTCTGTCTCCATCTTTCTTATRAGCCCCCTTTAAGTACTGAAAGGCTGCAATCAGGTCTCCCCAAAGCCTTCTCTTCTCCAGGCTGAACAACCCCAACTCTCTCAGCCTGTCCTCATAGGAGAGGYGTTCCATCCCCCTGATCATTTTCGTGGCCCTCCTCTGGACCCACTCCAACAGGTCTATGTTTTTCTTGTGCTGAGGRCCCCAGAGCTGGACGCAGTACTGCAGGTGGGGTCTCACCAGRGCAGAGTAGAGGGGCAGAATCACCTCCCTCGACCTGCTGGCCATGCTKCTTTTGATGCAGCCCAGGATATGGTTGACCTTCTGGGCTGTGAGCACACATTGCCAGCTCATGTCCAGCTTTTCGTCCACCAGTACCCCCAAGTCCTTTTCAGCAGGGCTGCTCTCAATCCCTTCATCCCCCAGCCTGTATTGGTAATGGGGGTTGTCCCGACCCAGGTGCAGAACCCTGCACTTGGCGTTGTTGAACCTCATGAGGTTCACACGGGCCCACTTCTCGAGCTTGTCCAGGTGCCTCTGGATGGTATCCCATCCCTCAGGCATGCCAACCGCACCACTCAGCTTGGGTGCTGATACATATTACTATCTGTAATATGTATCTATAAACAACCTGTCATATGGTATCTAGCTATAATACGCTGTTGCCTATACTCAAATTGCAAAAAAAGTCCCAAGCAACAGATTATGATTTACTTATGGATTGCATCAAATCTGCAAGTAAAACTTAAAAAATCACAGTAGTCTTGTCAGATCCCAGTTTTACTATCTAAACTTAATATTGGGATTCATGCTCAAATTTTAGTATTTAGTGCTGGAATTCATAGTATAGGAATTCATGCTCAAATATGTTCTCACCTGGCAATTCTTGAGTGCTATTTCAGTATTCATAAAGACTAAATTTTGATGATTCTACAGTAAGTAGTCCGTTGCTACTCTGAGAGCTGGTGGTTCCTCAGTCAAAATGTGCCCAAACACAGTGCTGCTGTATGTTAAAAAATATTCTTTTAAATCATTGCTGCTAAACATTTATGGAATTAAAACCTCTGGAGTTACCTATATTTCACTGCTGAAATGAAAGCCAACATAATTGGAATTGATGATGTAGTCCATTGTCTTTGAAATTCAAAGTAATTTTTGTTGTGCATTTTACTTTTTCAGTTGATGACAAAGGACATTAAGTAAAGAAAAATCTCATCTAGATTTACTGAGAAGCAACCTTGTGTTCTATTTAGACTTATTTTGATCACTTTTAGAATGGCAATTAAAAAATAAAGTTATATTAATTTATGCTTGAATAAGTAACTGTGTATTTCAAGTTGTAAACACTGAAAGTAAATTTATTTCAGTTTTTAAAGTCTGTTTAGGTACCCAAATTCAAATRTAAAAGAACCCATTCTTTAATTTCGTACATAATGATACGGTTTTTTAAACAATTCCTTTCAAATTACTTCTGTCTTCTGCAATTATAGAAGAAAAATTATATAGTGAATAGTTTAATTGAAAGGAAAGAAAGTAACAGGTTTTCATCTAAAAATAAAGTGCTGGAAGCTGAGATGAAGCAATTTCAAGTTTTAAACATAAGCGAACCAACAATTTACAGAAAAAAAGATCCCAGACTGCCTGTTTCTTGGAGAAGGAAGTAACAACACCTATTTCATGAGAATAATCTGCCAAGGAACCTATAAGTTCTGATGATTTTAGGTAGGAAAGAGAAGATCATTTTCAGAATCTGACAGTTATTACCGTACTTGATAGCAATGTAATTTGCCTGTAGGTTAAGCTGCTGGCAGACATTCCTCAGTAACTAGGCTATAAAACAGTAGGAAACTGATGCTTGATTAAAAAAAAATGTAAATAGGAGTTTTCAATCACTGACTTTGGGAAGGCATTTATTATTTAGATGTTATTAATTACAGTGCCTTGACACACTGCAGTACCTCTAGCTATTAGAAAGGTTAATATGATGCTTTTACCAAGTTTGCTGTTGGCAGATAAGCATTTCTTTTAGACGGTGTAAGCATACCTAGAAATGCTGGAGATAATGAAAGCTAGTTAGAATAAGAGGCAGATTTTATACAATTTTTTGTGAGCGGCCCTGCCAAAATTCAACTTGTGCACGTACAAAAGTCTTCAAATATTCCTGGTTTTGTAGGTCTCTGCGTCTTTTTTTTGGTAGGATAAGCCTTTATGTGTATTAATATTAGAATTTACATACAAAAAAMCCCATTCACTTTAAAGTTTCAAACAGTTCTCATGTTTGCACCCCCAAACTTAAGCAACTTTGCAGACTTTAGCCTCACGTCATGGTGAGTTTAATGTATCTTTTTGTTATGTACCTTTTTTAGTCATGTCCCATGTTTTAATGCACAGATTTTGTGATAATAACGTATATTCTGTCTTCATCTAACAAGTCCTTTTGGAAAAAAAAGATACAGCTGGGATTCTGCATTTCCACAGAAATTACCCTTTTGCTTACGTGGAGTATCAAAGTAGACAGAGTATTCTTGCCCACTGACCATAACAATACTGACAACTGATGATAACATTACAATGAAGTGGGATGACAGATGTGAAACATCAGAAAAAAAAAAAAAAGATTTTGTCAGTGAATTTGCATACACATAGACAAGTGTGTCAGGCCCTTATCTATTTTGCATCAGCTTGTCACATAAATCTGTGGCATTGATTCTGCCAGAAACACCATTCTGATTTGTAGATGCAGACACAGCTTGCTAAACTCTGCTRAGATTTGTCCGAGGGACAGATGGAAGGATGCAGAGGCCACCTGAGCAGTCCTCAAGAAGGTAAAATTAAATCTTAGATTGAATGCTGTCTTATCATTAATTTATTTATGACTAAAGRCAAACTACAAGCAGAGTTCCCCATACCTAGTATGTGGAGCTCATTGTGAAACTTACCACAGCTTCTGTCTCCCAGCAGTTTGTGTTCTAAGTCCTTTTAGTAGGGTAAAACAAATTTTGGTGATCAGTGTACGGCATACCTTCTGAGAGACTGGCTCTATCTTACTGTTATATTGCCTGAGGTAAGACATGCTAGAAGAGTTTGAACTATGTGTGCACTACAGTTACTATAAGCAACACATTCATATTTATAAACTATTACTGGTGGCAGCAGCTTCACCATGGCAAAAGCATTTTTGCTCAAGAATGCATCTAGAATACTAGCTGATAYAGATGAGGCTAGAACTTGAGTACTGAATGAACCTGAATTATTATTTTCCTCCTGAATGAAGAGACCACCACAGTATGAAGCAGTGGGTTTGACATTGTGACCTTAGGAGCTTTTCTGATTCCTACTCCTAAATCTTTGTCTAATCCCTTTGTTTTTCAGGTTTTCTTCAGTACAAAGTTTTAGAAATATATAATTCCTATGCTATATATATATAGGATGCATTACATAAAACTTCCCTTTTTAAATACTGTCAGGAACATCAAGCACAGCCTCCTTGTGGCAGAGAAAAATGCATATATAGTTATTGGTGTGCTTTGAAGAGCTGTTCAATAGAGCTGCTGGATCAAAAGGCAGTTCAAGACAAGAACTGGTTGCAGCAAATCTGGAACTGATAATTTAGAATGTCAAGCTAGAGAAATTTTCTCTATGAAAGGTGGTTTAAAATGAATTAACAAGAAAATTTTGTTAGTGAAGGAGAAGGCACTGTTGGCAAACTTCTGAGCCTCATTATTACAAGCAAGGGAGGAGAAGTCAGGGTGTTCTTTCAGGAATTAGCTATTAAACCCATSATCCGTAGATTACAGCACATTGTCAAATGAGTAATAGCTAGTTGTCTAAAAAACTGGAGGAAATCCAAGGCACCAGTGGCTTTCTGTCAAGCTGTCGAGATACTTAAAGTGGAATTTTACAAAGGTCTGCCTGGGGTCTGTTTCTGTTCAATATTTTCATCAATAGCTTGGATGGATGGAATAAATGAAATGCGTGCAGAAGAAACAAAGCTGGGAGCAACTATTAATTTTCTGGAAAACAGAATCTGAATAAGACATGATAAATTAAATGAACTTTGATCCACAAAATTACTTTTGATAAAAACAAGTATAAAACTTGGGTAGACAGCAGTATTGCAGATAAAAAGGGTTTAGATTGGGGGTTTGAGTGGATCAAAGTCCTTGAATATGAGTCAACAATGTGGTGCTGCCGTAAAAAAGACTAACCTCAGATTCATAAAAAAAAATTCCTTGTATGACAAAAAGCAGGGTGCTGAACGGTTCCATTCAGCATGTCTCTGCTGAAGCATGGGACAGTACGTTCGCTTTCCAGTGAGTAAAGAGGCAGAGAAACCTGAGACAATCCACGGGAAGGCAGTAAGACATGAGAAAATTAGAAAACGTGAGGAGTTTTCAAGGTCACAGAAAAAGGAGACTGAGAGGACATCTGACAGTGGTTCTGATTTAGAAAATTCTTATGAAAAGGAAATTTTCTCTCAATAGATTGTTTTTTAGATATTGGTTAAAGAAAAGAAGCTGTTCGACAGCGTGTAACCAAAAAGCACTTGTGCATGGCACCGTATCTGCTGCTCTCCCTAAGTACTCCAGAGTACCTCCATTCTCTAAGTATTCCCTTTCCAAGGGCCTCCAGTTTTCAGCCATCTCACTGTCAGTAATCCAAACACAGCTCCAATACAACATAAACAAACAAACAAACAAACACTTAAATGTTGTCCAAGGATAAAGTAAGCTAGAATATTGATTTGAAAATTAGATAGTTGCTCTCTGGATTGGATAAACAAGTTTTCCCAGGTCTCGCTCTCTCTTCTGTACGAAATACAATGACTSTCTTCTGTCCCTGTTACTTGGGCTCTGCCTCAGAACAGACTAGTTAATATTTGTATTCTGGAGACCCATACATAATCATAGCACTTTACAAGTATTTGATTCTTCCATGGCTGTTTATGGGATTGTGCTGTAACCAGTGAGATTCATTATGGACTAAGCTAAACCAACTTAGTGAGATTGATATAGTATATTTTCCTGCACTGGCTGTCACCTTGTATTCTGGCTCTGTACAAAACACTTTCAGTAATGAATACTTCTAATCAGCTTACAAATAATAAAGGGATCAAGAGTTATTCACAGGAAAAAATCCCCAATAACCTGTGAAGTGGTTAGAAAAATTATAAGGTACTAACAAGTCACAGACAGTAAAAGACAAAATTCTCAAGTTTATCCAGATGAATGATTCAGATAGCTTTTTTTTACTCTTCCTGCTTCTTCTCTTGTATGCTTTATGAAATATCTTTAAGAAAGACACAGATGAAGAAGGTTTGCAGATTAGCCACCAATAATTGAAGAGGGTAATAAAAATATAAGTACATACATTTCATCACTGGTTTAGTGACCCTGATTAAAAATGAAATATCCTTTTCAATTCTAGGTTTTAACAGAAATAATTCTTAAATTGGAGGTCCAAATCCAAGGAAATGATTCAGCAAGTATTTTTAAATTATTATTTATTTATTTCAATTGTGCAACACTTTCTACTAGTCCTAGATTTACTGCTTTGTCTCAACACTGTAAGCCGAATTTTGGATATTTCTGCAATCCAATTGGCCATGATATAGATATTAGAATTGTTTGCAACTTCAGAATTATTCACAGCTGGGCTGTTTCTATCATCCTTTTTTTTAAATACCCTACTGAAATCCTGCTCCCAGGAAAATCAAATTTTCCACTACCTGTACAAAGATTGTTCAGCGGTCAAGACTGTCGCTATTGGACCCACTGTGAAAGGAGACGCTCAGTATTAGCAAACTTCACTGAGTTTGTCTTAAACACTTTTGCTCCCTTTTATATATGTTTCAAAAGGCTTAATTCTGCATCTGTTGCTTAAATCGATGTCAGGGCCCTTAGTGCATCCCCCCTCCTGGAGTTTTGGAGTGTAAACAGGAAACTTTCTCACTGCAAATGAAACTCTTGGCTTTAACTTAGTCATTTATTTTCAAAATACCTAATAGAGCAAGAATCACATCTCACTCCATCCGTGTTCCACAAAAGTAATTAACCTTGCAAAAAACTGTGCCCTTCTTCATCTGCTTGAAACATCAAACAAATTGCCTCCTTTGAAATTGCAGCCAGGTAGCTGAGTTATTAAAAGCACTTTAGGATCTTCAAATGAGGAAGCCTCCAGTGTACCATGTAGCATTCCTTGCTTTTTGCCTGAGATCCATGAAATCCCCCTGAATTCCATGAATCAGAAAATAGCTCAGGTGTAACTTCCAGATCAAATCTCTGCCTCTTCAGCAGTGCTCACCCTGCATTCACCGTGCACTTTGTGGCCATTTTGGAGCACGACTTCTCCTATTCTGCCCTAGGGACCTCTCCTCTCCCACACCAACCCACAATCATATTTGTCAAGTTTCTGATAAGGTCATGAAATTGTCACCTTTGTCCATCCCCCTTCCTCATGTTCCATTGCCAAGTATTCTGAGACCTTTGTAGAATAAACTGGTGGCCTGTCTCCTGTGCTTCAATAGGTCTGGCCGTTTGCTGATAAAAATTAAATAAATAAGAGAAGTTTCTGTGCAGCATGACCGCCACGGAGGCGTAACTGCCTCTTAGCAGGGTCTTGTCCTCAAAGCAAGATAGCAGGGAGTTACACCAGCAAAAACCTTGTACCACAATCTTGCTTTTTCTTGTGATGTAATGCACCTATCAGTGAAGCTGATRTGGAAAGTCTTGTGTTTCTGAGGGAAATTAAGGGAAGAGAGCCAGGTGTGCCAGGAGATCAGCATGACTGAACAGTCTGCAGGACAGGCAAAGGTGCCCTGAGCTGGTGACAGCAGACATATTTTTGTTACATTACCTTTTTGTAGAAATAATGACTTCTTTTCAATTACCCCTCTTTGCTTCCTCTTCACTGMCATTTCCCTTTAGGAAAGGTTGCAGGACAAGTGCCTTAAAAAACCACAAATTTGAATGGTTAAAGTCTTTTATTGCTTGTTCAAACCAATTTCTCATAAACACGCTATTTGAAAGTGGCATTGACTCCCCCTCAGGAGGAATGACTTGCCTGTTCCAGATCAGATTAAACCCTTTAAGAGAATAAGCGTGTAGCAATTTAGTCTGAGCAGCTCTTTGACCCATCTGCCTTCCCCAGTGATGCTTCTCTTCCCCTGCACATACAGATCTGACTGACAGATATTTTTTTTAATGCTGTACCTCCTGGGCTGCAAAGCTTCCAGCATCTGCAATCACATGCACATTAGAGATCCTGTCCCCTGCTTGCATTTCTCTTTCTCTCTCCTTTACGTAGGATTTGGACCACCAAATTCTCTTTTATAAACACAAGTATAGTTTTGAAAGGATTTCAGAAAGGGAAATGCTTGTACCTGTTTCACAGCTAGTTTTTCATTTGTCAATTTTTGTGATCCCCACAGAAGGACTTACAGCCAATTCTGCAGAAAATCTTCAGGGTAATATTTAAACAAAATTCTCTAAACTTTTTTTTTTTTAGGGAGGAGGAGTGGCTATGGTTTGCATGTGTATCAAGAGTTCTTACTGTGGTAACTGTTTCTGTAACTGGGAAACATAAAGCAAAAAGGAAGCAGTGGAGCCATTTTTTCAGAAGGAAGTACAAATTCACCAGAACATAGGGACAGCTGTAGAAAAGCATGGAAGAAATAAATGGAATTCTCAATAATCGTAAATCTTTCAAATTCGTATTTTGCTGCAGGTGGGTAAAATACCAGGTGTAGGGACCCTTCTCTGTTCTGAGCCGAAGTATTCCTCAGGTGAAAATTGGAGTATCAGTCCTTATTGCACATACATAAAATATGTATCTTCCAAATCAAACTTAGGACTGCTGATAGAGTTCTTCTGTGAGGAATATTGAGTTTCTTCATGGACGAGTGTCCTTTTGCCTTTAGCACAGCCTAGAGTTAAGGTTAAAGTTGAGAGAAAAAGAAAGTCCAGACCTACAGTATAAGTTGGTCTGAAAAGAACTAGGCAAAAGAAACTTAGGGTGGCAAAAATTTCTCCCTGGAGATTTTTTACTCAGTGGAAGGGCTACCTTGTCCAAGGCACTGTCTAATGTTAGGGCTGGGACAAAACAGAAAATCCAGAGCTTCAGCTGGAGCAGGGCTGGATAAGGACTGCCAAAGTCTTGCATGCACATTGTTGTTACGGGCAAAAGGAAACACAGGACACGTATGGAGCGAGGAATCCCTTGTTAGTCTAATTAATCTTCTAACAGTCTAATAGTCCAAATTGTCTAGTTAATACAGAAAAACCTCATTAATAATTAAACTAATTCTAATATCTACCTCTTTTCTCTGTTGTTTAGCCCATCCATCCAGTGTCCCTCTGGCTCCAAAGGCTGACAGTTTCAATCTTCCTCAAGAAGACTTGGGGCCAGGGAGGTAGTAACAGTTTTCCACTTATTCTTTTATTGCAGCACTCACAAATCGTATTCAAAATGAAGGGTGCTGCCTTTCATTTTCCTTAGGAAAAAAAAACAACTCACAGACAATTTTTAATATGATAGCTCAGACTGTTTCCCACTACACTAATCTTACTTGACAAAATGTGGAGACATATTTAAACGTTTTGTTGGGATCTTCTTATTTTTCCCATTAAGATTATCTCTGCAATATCTACTGTAATGGTCACTCAATACACATACACACCATAAATACAAGACTAGCATTAGAACTTATTGCAGGGGAAAGAGAGAGATTAAACTTCACATTTGAAAAGAAGGCTATTTCCAAGAGTAGACTTATGCAAAATTATCCCTCTGGAGAGCAGTAATTGGAAGCTCAGCTCTATGAGCTTTCCTTATATTCACATATTTCCTCATTTCCCATGTTCACTGTAAGAGCTGGTATGTAACAGATCACGTGGGAAAAGAGTTTTGAGAAACATCATACCGTTGTAGTTGAGCCCTTTGCCTCATGCGGAGTAGTCTTTAGTGAAGAATATACAGAATGAAAAATATTTGACTAATTCCAAGTCTCAGTATCTGAACTCACCCTGCGTACTCTTATTCTGGGGGACCTTATGAAAAATTTATAACATAGGGAATGTTTTGAAGTGCATTCTGAAAACAACATCATAGATTGTATTAGGTTTGCGTGGCAAGGTTTTGGTAGTGGGGGTGCTGCAGGCATGTCTTTCTTCTGTGAGAAGATGCCAGAAGCTTCCCCCATGTAGGACACAGCCATTTCTAACCAGCTCCAAGATGGACCCACTGCTGGCCAAAGCTGAGCCAATCCGYGGCGGTGGTAGCACCTCTGTCATAACATATCTAACAAGGGGTAAAAAACACTGCACAGCAGCAGCTGAGGGAAAGGAATGAGAATATATGAGAGAAACAGCTCTTCAGGCACCAAGGTCAGTGAATAAGGAGGGGGAGGAGGTGCTCCAGGCACAGGAGCTGAGATTCCCCTGCAGCCCGTGGTGAAGACCATGGTGAAGCAGGTTTTTGCCCTGCAGCCCATGGAGGTCCAAGGTGGAACAGATATCCAGCCTGCAGCCTGTGGAGCACCCCATGCTGCAGCAGGTGGATGTGCCCTGTAGGAAGCTATGACCCCATGGAGAGCCTGCCCTGGAGCAGTCTCCTGATAAGAACTGCAGCCCCATGGAGAGGAGCCCACACTGGAGCAGGTCTTCTGGCAGGACCTGTGGGCCCACGGGGGACCCACTGTGGAGCACTCCATTCCTAAAGGACTCTACCCAATGGAAAGGACGCATGCTGGAGCAGTTAATGAAGAACTGCAGCACGTGGGAAGGACCCACATTGGAGAAATTTGTGAAGGACTGTCTCCCATGGGTGGGACCCCATGCTGGAGCAGGGGAAGAGAGTGAGGAGGAAGGAGTGGCAGAGTGTCACAACCAGGACTGATCAGACCAGGGGGTCATAAAGGTTTCGAAATTCCGTTGGGCTAAATTAAGGTGAAATGACACCAAATGATCGGTTAAGTGTTTTATCTCAGGCAGAAGCAAGCTGAACTTGGAAAGCGTAAAAAATAAACAACCCGAACTTAGAAAGTGTAGCGGTAGGCAACGTGGGTTCTACTGAAACATTAAGAAGAAGAGGAAAGAGAGGAAAAGAGAACAGAGAGAGAGAAGAAAAGAGATAGAGGGATATCACCACCCTTGGATCCCGCGATGACAATGTTGACGAGCGTGGCAATCCTCCGGTGGCAGGCACGCGCCGGCTCCTTGGGTTGGTGTCTTTTTATAGTCTTGCCCCCTACCTCTTGGTTGCCTCAGCCACGTAGTTTCTAGAACTTTTTGCGCAGGAGTTGTTGTGGAGAGGGGTGGTCGCGAGGGGTCTTTCAGATGGTCTTCAGGTGGTCATGAGCCCCTTCCTCAGATAAATTCTGTATGACCTTTTGCCACATATGGTGAGATGTCCAGCTTAGGCAGAACTCGGAGCTGCGCACCCTCTGGCATGCCCTTCGCATCCTGTGTTATCCGACTTATCATTTGCAGCTTATCGATGCAGAACCCATTTGCCACAATGTTTGAGGCATCAACTTCACATTAACTCTTTCAGTCTCTCACACAGAGACACAGCATTATGAATTGACCATAACCCCCATTCCCCGTCTCTCTGCGTCACTCATGGGGAGGAGGTAGAGAAATTGGGAGTGAAGTTGAGCCCGGGAATAAGGGAGGGGTGGGAGGAAAGTAGTTTTATATTTGTTCTTATTTCTCATTATCCTACTCTGATTTTGATTGGCCTTAAATTAAATTAAGTCTTGCATCACTTCTTCAGCCTTGAGAATAGTATTAATTTTCATAACAAAAGATGTATTAAAACATTTAAATTCCTCATGCATATCCTTTTGTGTGCAAATCCACCCTTTCCTAGATACTTCTGGAGAATAAATTTTAGCATTTGTGAGCTGAAAACTTACTGATTTTTAGACTATCTGTCAAGTCAAGGAGAGTGTACGTGGCCCGACATCCCTCAAATGACATCATACACTCCAATACCAAAACGTACACCTCAATACCAAACAACAAACCTTTGACTCTCAGTAAAAGACCAAAAGCAATAACTAGAGGATATCTAAGGAAAACAGGAGACTTCAAAAGCAGTATTACTGTTTTGTCTGCCTGCAACTACAAGGACTTTGAAGACATAGCAGTGAAACTGTGCATTTCTTATTTTATAAAGACAAGTGGAGAACACTATTTCTGTAATGCTATGGAAATGCTTATGTATTCAGTAACACTTTTGAATGAGAAAAGCTGACTTCAGCTACAGCAGGATGTATCTACCTACCTTTTTATTTTTCCAAAAAGATAAACATAAAAGAGCTAGGTACAATAAAATTTCATAGGATTAAAATTTAGCCGCCTTTTGTTCCACTATACAGTTGGAAAACATAAAGTASACAGTCATCTTTATATGTAGTTTGTTGGAGGGACCACAGGCAGGGGCTAGTTAAGAAATAACAAGAGCTTCCCAGGGCTAGCTAATAATGTGCTTAAAAAAGAGAAAGAACACTCACAAAACCTTGAGAACAAATAAAAACATGCAACAAGCAAGTAAAATATTTAAATACTGAATTTAAAAAGAACAAAAAAAATGTTCCCATGGTCCAACATGTTTTTCTTAGCACAAGTAATCTGTTGTAATGATTCTGCTTTCAATAGTAGACAAAATAGCATAAAATAGGAGAAATAGGCTGTCTTTTCTCCTTTCTCTCTTTTTCCCTATCCTTTGTTATTCTCTATGCCTAAAATCAACCGATACTGTTATTTCAACGTAATTTTGAGGTTTTGCTTTGTCTTCAGCTTTTGGTCTGCAGGTCAGTTCTTACCCTTCTTTCCTTCACACTTTTCAGCGTGAAAGTGAAATCTCATACAGCCGCACTTCTACACTTTAATTTCAACAGAAAATGTCTTCTGTTTTTTTCTGGCTGGAATGTGAGACACTAACTTGCATCCCTTATTTCTGCAACACTGAATCATGTCACTGGGTACAAAATTGTCTTGTAATGTGGGAACTGCTTTTTGCTGGTTTACTGCCTAAAAATGTAAAAACAAATAGTTCACATGGCTACACATTAACCTTAAATATGTGGAGATTTGTAATTATTTGCCCAGTTCAACATGTGGGGCTCTCAGCTTACCTGAATGCTACTCTTCAGTTCACATGACCCAGGCTGTGTGTAGTACTTAAAAGCCTTGGAGTAGAGATACGCATACAGTGGATTTATAGGGGATTTGTCCTTCTGTGTTTCAGGTCATATAATGGAGAAAATTTCCCTGTGCCACTGCCTGAGAAACATAGTTCAATAGCTCCCTTGAGCATGTAATTTTTCTAAATGTAATCAGCTGCTGTCAATCACTGCAACGACTCTTCCTTTTCAAGGCAGCACATAGCAGACCCTACAAGAATGAAAACTTGAACAAAGTATAGTATTTAATAAGATCTGGCTATACTGTGGTAAACTGTACTTGCAAGAAACCTCTGTACACCACTAACATACTGAGGATGGCTCTAATAAACACAAAGTTCACCGCCTCTTTGATTATAAAGCATAAAAAGCTATAGATAATCACTTTGGCTGCGGACTCTCCTTTTATTACAGCACTTGATAAGATTAGATCTAGTGTCTTGTGCCCACATAGGTAAAGATTCACATGGGTGCATAGATTTGTTTCTTCCAGAGTGAAGG
This sequence comes from Oceanodroma leucorhoa, assembly GCA_030449065.1. NCBI lineage: Eukaryota > Metazoa > Chordata > Aves > Procellariiformes > Oceanodroma > Oceanodroma leucorhoa. The sequence goes on along the minus strand of JASVER010000005.1, from coordinate 9,949,242 downwards.
TGGCAACGCTTTTATATAGAGAATTTCCAATAGTAGCTTAAAAAGCAATAGAAGTGCTAATGCTTGGTGGGCTGGAAGAAGGAGTGAAAGTATGTAGTGAAAGGAGAAAAAGTGGAAGTACCGAAGTGCCGTGGTAGCAGAGGCACTATTGGAACCTGTGGCTACCAGAAGCTGTAATGCAGACACAGACTAGAGGGAATTCTTTGCTCACTCCACTTGGGATTAACTCCAAGTGGAACATCCTCATATTTTCCTTGAAAACTTATGCCATAGGACCTCCTGTTTGCTACTCCATTTAGTTACTCTGAGGGGATAACACAGGACTGCAAGTTAAGCAGGTATGAGCTAGCAGAGTCAGCAGCAGGCAGAACTTCTGTAAATAACTAAAAAGACTAGAACTAAGAAAGTAGAAGACTGTGAATGCATACAGTGGCAGCAGAAGACCACATATATGTATGATTTAGTGGAAAATGAAGGCACTCTTGCTTGCACAAAGCCCTGCAGAGTAAGGAAAAGGATAATATGTTAATAACATATTTTTTTTAACATTAGAGAAAAAAATGTATCATATTAATGTAATGAATAAAATTCATTTTCCAAGGAAAGTGGTTAAATGAAGTGGTTGTTAATTCTTTTAGTGTGCAATATGTCCCCCACTCTTTTCTGGCTTTCATGCAAAGTGCTACCCCAGCCCAAAAGCCTCCACAAATGCTGACCGAAAAGGATTGCTGAGCTGCCTGATTAGGTCAGTTATATGTTCGCCACTGCTGCAACCTTCCAACTCTCCCCCACCAGCAGAGCACAAAGCATCAAAAGACTCCTTGGAAATATTTGCCTGGGAGCTAAGACCACAACCAAAAGGAGAAGTAGACCATAAGTATTGTTGGATACAAAAGCTAAAACAACATGACTCTTCAGAAGTCTCTCTAGATCAGAATTACTAATCAGTTGTACCACATGCTTATGAGTTCATGATAATTTTATTATCATAAATATTTCAGTTATGAAATTGTTTGGAGTTATGACACTACTTTGTCTGGATGCAGTTGGCTATGTATCTTTTTCTGTGGCCGAGTTGCCTTTTTGTCTTGTGATGGCTACTGCACCTCAGGACAGGCAGAAGCTTATGGAAGAAGTAAGTGAACATTCACAGCTGAAAGGAACATTTCTCATGTACAGTGGAGCAAGCAAGAGAAAGAAACCCATGAAACAGGGAGTCAGTAGCCTTATTTGTAAAATTAGGACACTGATGAGGAAATGGGATTTGTTTGCCAGGCCCCAAAGATGACAGAAAACAGATTTTTTTTTTCCTAAGTAACCAGAGAACACTGGGAGGACTGTACTCAGCTGAACATACTTTGATTACAGAGCAGGCCTGTAAAGAAATATGCTCCCTAGTGACACTGGAGATTGGCAGCTTAGATTTGCTGTCAGACCAGTTAGTTTGATCTGTCTCACCTGGGTATTCTGAGATTATTTTTTACTTAAAAAAGTTATTTTGTTCAGCTTAGTATTTTGTGTTCTCTTGAAAGGCTGCTTTCAGGACAGATGCATTTTGCTGTCTCCGAGGTCTTCCTCACCTCATGGAAAGGGGGAGTTTTGCCTCCATGCTCCATCCAGCTCAGGGCCCCCTTACAAAGGGCTTGATTAACTCAGATATTTCCAGGAGTGTATGCTGGGCATGAAATAGTCTTACTCTTTCCCTAAATTAACTGTATTTAACATATTGCTTAGGTGGTTTTTTTCCCTTTTGGGGCACACCTCTCTCAGCAGAATTGGGCGTACATTAAATCTATTACTTGGAAGTAGAAAGCAATCAGCTCTCTGCAACACATACTTGCCATGGACTTACAAACACTCCTTTTGACTGAAAATATGTTTCCTTGCTCAGAAGGTATATTTGTAATTAATAGAAATCGGACAATTGCTGCATGAAGTCATTCCCCCACACACTTTTTGCAAATAATCATCGTGGCAGCCCTGTTCAGAACTGCGATTGCTGGCTTTCAAGGCTCCAGGGAGCTGCAAGAATATTTTCTCTGTCTTCAATCATAGAAATGTGTTGGTTTTTTAAACAAAGTTAAAATCCTTCCATACGAATTCTCAGTGACCCACTTGCACAACAGTTGCAGGGGGGAGAAGCAGCACTCACTKAGCTGCATGTGTAGGTAGGTACCTGTGGATTTGCAGCAAATCAAGAAAAGTTACCTGAGACTTTTAACCTGGGCCATGGGCTGGTTGGTGAGAAAGCTGGTGACAAAAGCTAAAGCTGATCTTGTGTCAGGAATTCAAACATGGAAACTGTGCTACTTTTCCAATCCCTGATATCAACCATCTGCCACGGAGAAGGTATGCTGCCAGATCCAATTCTTGTCTCTGGTGGGTTGGGACAATCAGATGTATCAGTCTCCTTTGCACCCTCACCTCATTCACTAATATGCTGGTACAGCTATTCATGTACTTATCTTCACGAATAAAGGTGGTGGACCTTTACAGACATCTATTTAGTCAACTTGAGGCTAAAAATTTAAGAAAAGTTACAGCTTCAGTTTCACATTCTTTAGAGGYCTGAGAAGTACAGTATCTTTTTGGGTGATTTTCTGGATTTATATAGGATAACGACTAGAAGCCCTGTATTTGTGATCTATTAGTAGAGAGGAAAGGATGAAGGAGCTGCTGATAAGTAGTGTCTAGGAATTGGCTGATTTTCTCAATTTAGGTCCCAAGGAAGTTCATTAAAAAGCATGAAGGATATTAGAAGTTCAAACCTTGGCTGAAAACCAGTAAACGCTAATTAACAAGCACCATGGGATCCGATGCAGCGTTTGGAATGCCAGCAGCTACAGACCATCCAAGCTTGAAGAGAATGGGCAGTTATTGAGCCACATTTGGTTTTAATATAAATTAAAACAGCTGGCCTTCAAGAGAGAGGAGGTAGCAATTAGTTGTGATCCCCTACTGCCCCTTACACAATGTCATATAGATACACTATTTCTATCACAGGTATAGAGGCAAATTACAGGCTGCATTAATTATGGAGGCTGACCATTTATGCTAATCTGTGCTTTTTGTTTCACAAAGTAATTTGTGTAACATTCCACAACCAACCTGAACAAAAAATTATTTGCAAGGAACACTATTCTGAAAGGTCACCTGCCTAAAGGTAATTATACTAAACAATCAGAAGGCAAACACTTACCTACCCCTTACTTAAATTTGCATTCTGCAAGATACAAGCTTATCCTCTGAGACAAATATTTTTTTCTTCCAAATTTAAATTAATTTGCAAGTATATGTTATCAAAAAAAGAATACATTACTGATAGGAAAAAACTGAGAGCAATTTAGCTCATTATTTTTGAGAGCTACCCTTTATACATCTGATTATCATAAGATCCTTAAATCTTGCTGTAGAAGACACAAAAGGACCCCTCATCACAACTGAATATTGTTAGTTATTAAAAAGTTATTCATTATATTCTTATAATGAATTATAAAAAGTTATTCATTATATTCTTATTTTCATACAGAAAAATAATGTTAGATTATTTATGTAAAACATAAATAAAAATAAATTCTATAAAATAGCATTTATGTGGGGGTGGTGATCAAAGTGTTCATCACATTATGAATTTAAAATTAAGACCACAAATACAGTGACTCAACCTGTGAGGTAAAGGGAGGATGAGATGATAGAGCCACAAGCRAAATTCAAGAAAGAAAATATATCTGATCAAGTCCTTCTGGAACCTGTATTAGTGACTTTGGTGCCCTATCACACGTTTCTGTATAACCGTGGAGAAACTGAAACTGAGTTGCAGTGGTGTAAATGAGATTAGAGTGAGCCCCCAGAAAACTTAATATGGACAAGTCAATTACAATGTGACTCGCTGYAGTGATACAGGTTGGCTCTCTCCTTACTACTTTAATTATTAGCTTACATTCCAAGTTAAAAAGAAGGCTTTTGTTTCAGCCCTTTAGCTCAATACTTAAACTTTGCTTTAGAATTACCTTTGAGATATTGGAGAACAAAACTGTAGAAAGTCTAAATAGAATTAAAAGTAGATTGGATTGTACRGTATGCCAATATTCAGACTAGAGTTTGGCAACATTGCTTAGTCTTCCAAATATACTATTTCTATTTAGTAAAATAAGATATGTAAGAGTAGTAAARATTCTGCTTTTACAGATACTGTTTTCCATTCTCCTTAACATGTGAACACACATCAATTACCATCTGAAGAGGTGTCTGTGTCACTGTTTAGGAATCAGTTTAGGAATCAGTACAAAAGGTTAACTTCTGTAAGAAAGCTGTACTTTTATGTGGATTACCATCCTGTAGATTCCACAAAAACACTGGTCTTTGCAAATACAGTTTTGGAGTCAGTGAGGAGTAGAGTTCAGTGGAAATGGAGATGTAGAAAGTAAGGAGTCTTGTCACGCTGTACTCAAATACCATCAAATAAAATGCAGAGAGAGAGAGAGTCCTTGGAACAGAGTTGGGAACCCAGATCTTTCCTCTCCCACATCAACATCCCATCACTAGACTGGACAGGTTTTCATGTTCATGCTTTTTCTAATTCACTGCTGTAACAAGAGAAAGATCTCCCAGCCAGTATGCAGAAAAAGGCAGATTGCCTTSGGCAGGAAATCAAACCCAAGGCTCCCATAGGATAGGTGGATGGGCAACTTCAGAGCAGTTGGATAAAAGGCCACGAGGAGGGTTGCCCACAGTAGGTTCATCCTACAGAAAGCAACAACTGTAGACTCATACACAGGGCACATGTCTTAGGCTAATCCTCTCTGATGTACAAGAGGCAGGGGAGCACCTCATGTCTGGATCGTGACAGGGCTTAGCCGCAATCTGGACACCAGTCTGCTTGGCGCTCTCTGTGTTTTTACAAGAAACGTCTGTTAACAGTCATCTGCTTTGTTGCAGAAGATTGATGGGGATTATTTCAAGTAGGGATAAAGCCCCTCTTAGGTCCAGAAGAGAACATCTGGCTGCTACGGAGCTAGAGTGCAATCCCAGCTATTTTTTTCAGTATTTTCAATTAGTGAAATTAGATGAAATTGTGTACTTTGACGTGCTAAACATCGCTGTGTTGTGTAGGGGACCTAAATAATGGTCATCATCACCTCTGAGTGGTGGAAATTACTACTAATCTTAAAAACAGTGAATTTCATTGGGACAACTTTAGGAATCTTCGYTGTATGGAATGATTACCGTCCTATCCTAACACTGTTAGATGGCACTGTACTTGTTCCTGCAGGAATTATATACAGAGAAGGACTCCACATGAGAACAGGGAATCTGAGCAGAGAGCTTCTGCAGCAGGGAGTGCTAGTCTGTCCATGTGACTCCAAGTCCACCTTTTATAAACTATAAAAGTTTCACAACACACACTTTAGCTTGTTTTTCTGTGTGGTAGTAGTTCTTTGGAGGGAGTCACTGTAGACTCAGATTTTTTAAAAAATGAAAGATTGCTTTTGGTCTCACACCTCATTTTTCATGAGTTATGAGATAAACAATATGTCTGCTGATAACACTTTAGGTAACACTGGTAACCCTAGTACCACTTGCTTGGTAACACATTTGGGTCAAATGGAGCTTGACCCAAAGGGTACCGAGGCAGTCTTCCATTGCCTCTGATTCAAAACCCTGTGCAAAATACCATGCCAGCTTTATTTTCTTTCCAGTTTGCCTTCTGTTGTACTGGAGAATATCTGCAGGCAACATTTTGGCTATAGATAATTCAACTTATCTAGTGTGTGCTTTGCATATTTCTTATAACGACTCTCTAATCAGCCCTGTCTAATTTGGTATTTCCTACTTTGATGTACCTTGACACTATTGTATATTCTGAACATTTTTCCAGGATAAAAGAGGCTGACAATGTAACGGAAAAAATGCTTAAATCAATGCTGAGAAGGACAACTGAAGCTGRTGTCCAGTGGATGATACTGTTGCCTTCCAGTTTACACTGACACAGAACTGCTCTGCACTTGCCTCAAGACACTAAAAAAGTTGAAAAAAAAATAATATTAAATAAAGATTGCAGCCAAAGGTGAACAAGATAAAGAGACTTCTTCCAAGGTAGAAAGAGAGAAAAGAGCAATATCTGTGGAGTCTGACATCCTGAACATCACAAGTTACTGCATTTCACCAAAATGCCTATCTCTTCAGCCCACTGCTTTAGAAGTGAGAACCGGAAAGCTGTTGCCTAGTTTAAACTCCGAGCAGCAGGATAGGATACCAGGCTGGCCAGGCACCATCAGCTGGAACCTGGGAAATAGACACAAGAATTCAAACAGATGTAACTTTGAAGATAAGGCTAGATTGCCACATAAGCTTGTAAGCAGAAAGCAGCAAGAAATAAAAAACTGGGAAGTAGTATGACTGGTCAGATGCATCAAACACCACCAGACGAGGCTACAYAGAAATGATTCAGTTCTGCAGATTTCTAGTGACCACACGAAAAATTTAAAAAACCCTCTTGTACAAGAAAAAACTGTTCTGAGCACACTCTGTTTTCAGAAAAATCTTTAATTTTCTCAATTATTTATTAATTGATTGAAATTAGAAGAGGGTACCAGATGGATAAAATACTACTTTTATCTCCCTTACCTTAACCACTCATGACCCCAAACTGTTCAAAAAGACAAGAGGAAAGACTTCAGATCATTTATTTTCAGAAGCCCACAGACATATATTGATGTTGTGTTCACATTGAAATCCACAACTGGGAGCATATTATCCCCAGCAGTGAATAAGAATTTATCTGCATCGCACTTGTCTTCTCCATTCAGGCTTTGCTGATTCAGATATCTCGCTCTGTGCAGAGTCAGATTTTCTTTTAAAACACAATAATGACCACAAKCTTCTTACTATTACTTGCTCAGTAAAATTGCTCTCAGTAAACCAAGGCTCAGGTGACAAACACATATCGCTGACACTACCTTAGCAGTTGGAGAGAAAGGMGGATGTGAAAGCCATGGACTTGCTTTGCATTCTGAAAGGTGATTTCTCCCATCTAGAACAAATAGAGAAAGAAGAGGGGAAGCTTACTCTGCCACTGTCAAGCTAGGGAATGAACTAATCTGGTATTCTGTCTCAATCTGACACATTTCTCAGGCAATTAAATTGCTCTCAGAAGTTTAGAAATTATGAGGGGGAAAAAAAAACACCAAACCATGCTTTTCTCAAAACTCCACTGATTTGTCATTGGTTTATTATGTGATGAAACAGGCACTGATTCAACATGTTACAAATATTTGTCTGAGTCTTTAAAATCAATACAAAGCAAGACAAAAAAATAATCCTGAATAATCTCTACAATTGTATAGACTCAACCTGCCTCCAACTATCAGGGATTCTGGGTGGATTTGGTATTCTCAGTCTAAATTCTCGTGCCTTTTATACACAACATGTAACCTTGAAGCTAAGGAAAAACTTCTTGCCAAAATAAATTCTGAATGGCATCTTACAGAGCAAGTATGGGCTTCAAATAGTCAAAAAGACAAAGTTGCTTTCCTACAACTCTAATGGGTTCTACTTACTCTCTGTCCTCCTCCTCCGTCTGCACCCTGAGCTAATTAAGGCTGCCCCAAAAGCCAGGTTGCTCTTCCCATTTCTCTGAAGAGTGCATATACTGCTGCTGGAAGAAAAAGAGAAAAAGAAGTGGAATTCCTAAATGAGAGAAGAGTCTTAAAAAGCATCTCTCTGAGCCTTTAGGCTCTGTTCTGAATACTTTCACACAGACCACACTGAGTGGAAAAGAGACACTGGATTTTTTGAATGTTGTTGCTCTTTTCTGTAAGAGCCATGGAGAACTTGGTACCAAGATCCTGCTGTGTAGCTTTAATCTGCTTTTGGTTCTCAATTCCACCCAGTTAATTACTTTGGCAGCAACATATCATCTGAGCATGGTTTTTGCTACCAGGTAATTACCAGCTTATAATTAAATAAGTCTTCAAAATGGTTTAGTCTTTTGGCTTTGCATCATTTGTAATTGAATCCACAGCACTAAATTAAGTCATTTGCCATAGGCCTTAGAGTCAATGGGACAAAGAGCTTGTACGCTGAAGTTGGAAATAAGGCTAAGAATACATCTCCACGGGTTTACCTTTCTGCTGGCTTCCAGCCTTTCTAGCCCCTGACCAGTGCTGCTACTGATGACTTTGCTTGGTGACTTAGTTTTGCCAGGTAACGACTGCATCAGTAAAATGTTTGCAAGCAGTTCAACCTGCTGAGGATTAAGCTATCCATCAAAGACATTGGTGGACTGTCAAGATCATTCTTCCTCTTCATCAATAAACCTTAAACAAGTACATTATTCTGTCACCAATCAATAGTACAATCTGATGATGTCTGATCAGCCTGGGCTCTGTCTTGAAGAGCAGTCACTGAACTGGCACAGAAGGAGAAGCCAATATTTAAATGAAGAAGAAACCAATATTTAGAATCAGTTTTGATCACGGCTAAACAAGAGTGTCCTCAATCACAGGAGCTGCCACTGGCTATCTGTGTCTCCTATGTCTAACCAAGGCAAAAGAGCAATCAGGACACCTAAAATGCCAAAGCCGCTTACATCTTGAGGCCCTTAATCCCTATCTAACAGGTTAAAAAAAAAAAAACATTTTTTGTACATTAAGTGTCACAGAGATTGATTCTCTTCTGCCCTTTGAGTGCTCCACTTTCAGAAGAGAATTAGAGTTGTAAATATGGAGTCAAGTGCGGGAACCCATCGCATAGATTAAGGAGCCCAAAYCATGTATGAGAGAACAGTCTTAACAAACATCTCTCCACTCAGCATTTACCACTGAAAGGTTAGCCTTTTTTAGGCCACACAGCTTTTTTGCAGATCCCTGTCTCAGACTCTGGGCTCTGCCCAGTCATTCCGCTCCTGACTATGGGCTTCACTAAGCAGCAAGAGTATCTACGAGCAACATGATGCAGTACCAAATACTGCAGTATTCAGATTGTGTCTAACTTGTCCAGGACCTGTTAGGAAGAGTCGTAGCTTTTACCTGCTCCACAAAGGTTCTTTTCCTTGCTGGGGGGATTGAAGCAATGGAAGGACTGGCACTTGCTCGGTTTTCAACCAATATAGAATTACAACAAATCAGGCCAAGAATGCAAAACTGCTCCCAGTTCATTCTGTTTTCAGGTAGAGAGTATGGAGCCAGCCTCAGGCAGTCTGGCAAATCTGGCCTTGACCAACAATCAATAAGTCTCTGAAGCAGGAGGTATGGTGCTGAGACTGGCCCCTGGGAAGGCTTTTCTTCAGGGGTGGGGTGGGAGAGAGAAGGGTAAGAAGGAAGGAGGCAGATTCGTTTACACATGGAGAGTCTGAAACTTATGAAGTCTGAAGGGGCTACATTAATTGTAGCTTTTATCTGAAAAGATGTACCAAAATAACACCCCTGACAAGAACAGAAAGATTAATCACTAGCCTTACCACCTGAGAAGCATCTGGGGAATGGGATATTCTTGCATGGCACTTGGTTTTGTTTTGTTTCTGCAAACAAGAAGCACAGATCTGGGACTCTACTTCTGTTGAAACTGAAACTGTGTTCAAAGAAGTACCACAACCCCTGTATTCTAGGAAGATCATTTCATGCTAGATGTCTAACTTACCAACAGGGAAAGCTGGGAGAAGAAAAATTTAGTATGAATATCATCTTCATCTACTCTCCATATTTGAGGTCCAGGATATAAATATTTTAATTAATTAATTACCTTTTTCTTTTAATTGGATCACCCTACTTCATGTGCCTTGGCAACACTCTTCATTAAGATGGACAGCAAAAGACAGTGATTTCTATATCTGCCTGCTCTACTATATTTTAAACAAGGCATAAAACATCTTTCACAATGCCTAAACAAAGTTTAATACAGACCGTATTTAACAGTTGTGATAAGCAAAAAAGGTCTTGATTCATAGAAGCTTCGATATTTTCAGTTATACTGGAGGCTGAAATAGGTTTTCAGGCAAAGGACAGTGTTTCCCATAGTTAGATGCTATGCAAATTTGTCTCTGAATAGTCCTTCCAGCTTATAGTAGTAAAGATTTAGTATCTCAGGTTATATAAGCAGACCTTCATCTATATTATCCTTTGTTCAGTTCTTCTAAATGGAAAAGATTGTTTATCAGTGTGCATGAGTTTTCCTATGTAAAAACCATTAGGCAATAGTCTCAACAGTTATTAAGCACTCCAACGCTGGTGTTTCACTGCTGATTTACATTAGCTGAGGATATGCTTCATCCTATTCCTTACTCTATTTATGCATAAATCCCAGTGCATGTGTGTTATCTACTCCACTGAGCCTATCAAAGTGTCAGAGACTTCCAGTGACACAGAAGAAAAATCTTCAAACAGAGAAGGTAACAGCCTGCAAAACAGCTTCAGACAGTAGAAGAGTGCATTTGGAAAGAGAAGAAAAAACTGGATGCTAAGAATACCAAATTTAACTTTGATCTGTTTCATATCAAAGAGCACACAGATTTTAATAAGATCTCAGGCTCAAAAATATTATTGCACTGCCAGATAGAACTACAAACATTTAGTGTTATCAGCTAGAAACCTGGAGATTTCCACACTGGCAGAAAAGCGTTGATTATAGTAAGTAGTGCACCATGGCTAACTATGTTTTTGAAAAAATCATAATGTACTTAGTGTTCATGCCTTTCRCCAGATTAAGAGCACTGCAGAACAAATTTTACTGACAAAACAAATCATGGCAYGAGCATTAACTATGTAGATTTTCTTATACTGTAAAACACTCCCAACTTCAGAGTAAACATATATTTATATAAGTAGGTTTTGCAATCCCTGAATTTAGGCAGGAGGGGCAAAGTTTGTACAGAGATGTGATATCTTTTATCAGATTACCTGACACAGCTGGAAAAAAAAAAGTCACACTCTGGGGCCAGAGTGCCTTCATCAATCGCTGTACTGAACCACCGAGTACCACATGCTACTGTTAGTCATAAACTTCAGTCTACAGGATAAGACTAGGCAAATTGAAATGGCCTTAGAAATCTGAACAAATTCATGCAGTTAACGTATTAGGCACAGGATAGTGAGAGGCCATCTGGGGAAACATTTAGCCACCCTTCATAACATATAGCACCTCAAATAATGCTCAAACTGTCTTAAAAATAATCTTGATGTTTGTCAAGAATATCCTGTTGGAAAGCTACTTCAGAACTTCACTTATATAATTTTCTAATTGTTCTATTAATCATGGCCAGCCCATACCAATATGCTCCCATGCTGTCATGGCTTTTTTTTCAGATCAAATACCTCTCCCTCCTCCCTTGTACGTACACAATGAGTACTTAGAGAACCTCTTCCACCTTCACTCTGTTGAACCAAGGAAGTCAAACTCTTCTAGTTCCCATTTGTATGAAACACTGTCTCTGTCACCCTGATCACCTTGAAAAATCTTCAGGTGAGGACCTGTTTTGAACTTGTCTTTCTTGAATTCAGCTGAGCAGTGTTATCCAGAGAATTTCATAACATTTTCATCATGCTGCCTACACAGCACTAATTCCCTGTTTCTGCAAACATATCAGATCTCAGTCCCTAAAATTCGTTAGTAATTCTGTCCAGAACAATAACATTTCTGCATGACCCACTGTTGCTTCAACTTTGCCCATTTTRTTATCTTTCTTTATTATTTCTTGAATGAACCTAGCCCATATTCATCAAAGTTTCCCTGGATAATGCATCAAACATGCTTTTTCTTTTTTAGAAAAATTAATTATTTGGTACAGTTACTCTTTGTAATCCCATTTTTTGCATCAAATCCCATCCTATTTTGTTAGTTTCTAAGCAGTTCCAATTTTTGTTTTCATCATTGTATAATTTAAACCCTTACACAAGTCTGAAATCAAAGCAATGGAACTTTAGTTGCTTGTTTGATTTGGGCTCTTTCTTTAAATGTAAGTTGTATATTTCCTATTCTGAGGGCTCCCATAACCCCCAGTTGCCTCTCTCCTTGGTTTTCTTTATCAATGCTACCAACACAACTGATGTTACAGGTGCACCTAAAAGTTCTTAGTTGCTAAGAGAAGATTTATAACTGGTTTCAGCTACTTAACATCCCTCAAAAGTTATACAGCTGTCACTCCAATACACAGGTGTCTTTTAAAACTCACTCTGGAAATTCAGAAGTTGTCAGTCCCTACCAACAGTACGTATTTTGCAGCACTCGGTGTGCCAAATGTGAGAAGGTACTCAGAACATAAGGAATTTGTATGGCAACAGAGGTACCAAAAGCCAGTTTGGAAGACCCAGGTGATTTCCTAAATCACCGGTGAATTCTGGTCCCTAACAGCCTTGAATTTCATACAAATTTCGCGTTTATAAGCGGTGGGTTTTTTCAGAGAATTTTTTTGTTATATCAGATGGGCTAAATAACTATGATAATGCCATCTTTCTGCAATTCCTTTAAATGGAAAAAAAAATTATCCAAAAGCTGTTCATGAAACTGCATGTGGATGGAATACTTCTCAAGCCATTCATAATAGGCCAAAAATGTTGTTAGCACAGAGGAGCAAATGCATGAAGCAATTCCTAAATTAATTGCTTCCAAGTAGGCACTTGTTTCCTTCATTTATCCGTCAACTTTTGTGCACAATGAAACAGTATCTGAGTATTGAAAGTGGCAGCTGGACTACAACAGCAACTTTATGAAGCAGACATTTAAAATATCAAGCCTGATTAGATAAATTATTGCTATTATCTACAGTTCAGACATCTATCAGGCTGTCAGTGCTTGCATTCAGTCATARATAGTTCATGCATAAAATTCACAGCAGGATGTGACTGCTGACTGGCACATAAAAATATTAACATCTATACATTACACTGTGAATGAATACATAACATTTTAGGTGATTCAGAGAATCATTAATAGTAACACTGATTTTGTGCATGCTTTCATTTTCATCTTGGATCTATATTGGGCATACTTCACTTGAAATAAATAATATGTTTTCTCATTAAGAGAATAGTTAAGGACCACAAATAGGTTTCTGTTTAGGGCAGAGATGATGTTTTGGTTATGCATCCCAAAATAGAGTGAAAGCATTTGGCTGGCAGTCTCAGTATTCTTGAAGTAAAAACAACATGTTATAAATGGATGGTTAAGTAGAAGTTACTTAAACTCCAAAGGTGAATTACTTTAAAATATACAGGAGTATTCTTACATTACAGTATTGCCTGATTACTTGTTTCCCATATCAAATACTACTTAGAAAGMACACTCAGTCAGAAGATAAAGGTTCCCTCTTTAAAAGTATACTCTGTAAAAGGAGGAGCTTAAAATAAGAGAGATACTTTGGAATAAAATTTTTAAAAATGGAAAAAAMCTAACAGAGGCATTCCACTCTATTCTTCCTCCATCTTATTTCTCCTGGCCATGAGGAAATGTTCTAGTATCCTGAAGAGACAGAAAAATAAACAAGCTTATATCATACATGAAATCCACTCCTCAGTCAAGTGGTCACATTCGATGTGATTCTGACCATCAAATAGGAACTTTTCTTGGCAGCTGTCCGTGCCTGTTGGACCACTGCTGTATGCTTCTGGTGTGGTGAAACACAACTGTGTTCAAGCCAGCTTCCTGGAGTTCAAGCAATAAATTCCTTTAGTACTTGAAAGTCTGAAGAGTTAAGCAAGCTGCTAGTTCATATGGATCATGATGTTTTCAATAAAAAGAGAACTTTTTTGTTTCTTTCTCTTAATGATTAATGGATCATTACATGAGCTAAAGACAACACAGTACTGTTCAAAGTTAATTTAAGAAACAGAGGGACTGCAAAGAGGGCTTGGAAGAAAGATTTAACACTCCTAATTTGTCTTGGAAAATTAAACTTCTTGGACATATCTAGAGTGAAATTTAATATATGAATATATATATAAATATATTTTCTCTTACTCTTTCTGATTAGATATATATACTTACACACACATACATATTAGGTATAGTGTATAACATATAGACTGTAACTGCTTTTAAAAAGATTACTCCCATGGCTTTTTGTTTGCATCTTAAAGTGCTATTTTTAAACTGGGGGTAGGGAAGCAGAAATTATGCCTCCTGTCACAGCTTTATAAACCACACATTATATACAATTTCTCTATGTGTAGTCCTGTTTCTTTAGGAAGACATTATAATACAGCTTTAGCCATTCACAATAACAGGTATCTTCTGAACTTCGCATCATTGAAGCTCAGTTTTTGTTGCCTCATAGGCAAGAACAAGCAAAGTAGTATAGTCTGTTCTGCCCAGTGACCTGGAGTATGAATGCAAAACATTGCATCCAGAAGCAATGGTTTTAGAGGAGGCAAAACTATGTCTCCTGAATTTTCCTGTTACATGCATGGAATCTGTGAATCATGAGTCCTGTGTGGAAAGGCAAAATAGATTATTTCCCAGCTGTGGCTCAAAAACTTTGTCTCAGTCTATGTGCCATTGCTCCTTGAGGGTAGATCATAAAGAGCCTCCTTATAGTCAAAGGAGCATTACTAGCTGATACTCTTTCCAGCAGCAGTACAACACCATGGTCTATCCTGTGCCATGGACRGACTGAGTACCTTATTACATCTTGACTGCTGAAAATGCATAAGTGTAACCAAAGTGCCACTTGCATGAGCCTCACATCAGCATATGAAGATTTAAAAGTGATTCAATTTTAAAAGCTTCCTTCATCAGATTTTTGTGGTAGGATGCTCTTTAAAACAGGTAGTATTAGCCATAATGAGCCAATCTCTCAGCAAACTGAACTATTGTAGCATTTAAACTTCAGTGAACCATATCTGACTGTCGACATCTCAAGCAGACCTGTTCATGTGTCTAAGGCCCAATTCATTCTGCAATGCAGTTTTCCACAATCCATGATGCATACACTAGATTCAAATATCTATATCCTTAAGGGATACACACTTTTCTGCAAGCTCTTAGATATGCTACGACAAGGTAGCTAACCTAGATGATAATGAGCAATATAACTAGCCACTATATACTATAGCAGCCATAGCTTTCTGAAGATTTACTTTAGTCTTTTTTACAAAGTCAGTGCTCAGAACTGTTCTAAATAATCTAAAACTAMTGAAGTGATTTTATTCTCCTTTTGGAACAGTTGGTCCCCCCAAGTGAATTAAAATGGTAGTTTTTAGCTTTGGCCTGTTAAAACTTCTTTTATAATTAGAACATATTGTGAACACCTCTGTCTGTCAGAAGAACATACATTTATTTAAAAAAAAAAAAATCAACAAAACTGAATAAGATATTTACCTATGAAGGATCAACATAAATGTTAGTTATTCTGGAAGGGAGCTATGAGTAACTGAAAAAAGATACAGATATTACAAGAATATATGAATTAAAATTTAATCTCTAACTCTTTCTACTTCTGAAAAGTCATGAAAAATAGTATTAGGTCTTATCACATCAGTTGCTAAACACTGAGGCGTAACAGGTCAGCTTCAGAAATCAGTTTCCTCTTTCATCATTTCTTCCCTCCCTGTAACTTCCCCGCTGATTCCACTGTGGAATCGTGATCCGTCTCCTTTTACCAATACATTCTGAAAGAGCTTGAGAAACATAGAATTCATCAGGAATAGAAGGCTGCAGTTAGCTTGAGTATAACGACTGATGTATTTTACGCACAAAATTACTTTGCAATTGCCAGTTACATTGTTTTCTCTCCTTAAAAAAATTATACATTATATTGGATTTTTATAAATGAAACAAGAGTTGCATCATGATATTACAAAGAATTCTTTCAGTATCTTAACATTTAGATGAGACTGCTATGAAGTTTTATGCTACTAGCTTGAAAGATACCTACACCTTGGGCCAAGAAATATTGGTCTTATCCACACCAGGAAGGAAACAAACCACTATCAGGATCAATTTTTTTTGCTGGGTGAATGAATATTCAGCAAAAGACTGAAAACAGGCAAACTCCAGAAGTAACAAATACTTTAAGTGTCTCCTAATTTAAATAGTGAAATCTCCACAAATATATGGGCCTTCTGTAGAAGGTATATACACATTCTTTTGCCTAAGAATTCTACAGGTGTTTATTTCATATAGGACCAAAGTGAGGCTTTTCATTGACCTTGGGATGTCCCAGTACAACTAATCCTCAAAATAACAAATAATTGCTGGTATCAGGTTACAAATCCAGACCCACAAGTCTGCAGTAACTCAAACAAGAAATCCAAATTGAAATCCAAAGTAATATGTCAGCCACTGCCGATTTCCAACCAGGAAGAGACGCTGAAAAAAACAGGGTCCTGAAGGCAAAATCTGCAGTGTGCCCTTCTATGGCCTGAAACCAAGCAAACTGTTGCCACAAATCCTTGCAAAATGAAATACAAAATTTTGTTGTTTATGAAACTGATTAAAGAAAAGGTTACCAGAACGTAGGTTTTCGTGACAGAAACTCCATTTATCTAACAGTGCAATACTTAGCTTTTCAGTGGGTATGAGCAATTTCATGCAATCTTTTTCAAAAAGGATTAAGAAATGCTTCACTTTGTGTCGTATGCAAAATTAAAACTGAGATAGGGTTTCAGTCGATCAGAAAAAAAGAACAACWATAAGCAATTAGTATAACATTCCAGTGATTTGTAATGGTTTGAATACTGGAGACAAACACAGTACTCTACCCACTGGGATTCAAGTAAAGAAGAAASCTGTAAGCAATAAATAATGTTCTCTTCCCTTCAAAACAGAAGTCAATAAAACATACCAAAAGTTTAGAACTCTCAAAAGTTGTAATGATTAATAACTTAAAAAGGTAAAATTTTTAAAAAGGTTTCCCTCAGTTGCATCATGTGTTTTGTGTCTTTGCCATGTACCTCAGTTATGTTTCTCAAGTTGGAGGTCTTTGTTCTTGTTTTCTCCCCGTGAACGAAGAGAAAGATTCTCACCGTTTGCTTGCCTCCCAGAACTCAGGGTGTAAGGACAAAGCAGCAGCCAGTATTAGGCTCCTGACAAAGCCCTGGGAGATGCAACATGGAAGCTCAAGCCTAATTTCCAAACAATCCTTTGGTTTGGGTAAGAGCACAGAACAGTCCCTCCAGGTGCCTGAAAACTGGGTTTACAGTTTCTGCTCTGAATGACRCACCAACATACTTTCCCTGCTGCCAGGCAGCAAGAGGGTGGGCAGGYTGAATTAACTGGAAGATGGTAAAATAGAAGCTGTGTTTTGAAACACGCCTCTGCTTTAATTAACGTAGGATATTATTATTATTTAATTAACATAGGATAATTTAACATAGGATATAGGATACAAGGCTTTGAGCAATCTAAGTGGAAAGTGTCCCTGCCCATGGCAGGGGGGTTGGAACTAGATGATCTTTAAGGTCCCTTCCGACCCAAACCGTTCTATGATAGTATGATTCTATGATATTATAGTGGAAACAAGGCTGGTGTACTGAAAAATCAAAGACAGAAAACTACAGTCCCTTAAAGTACTGCAAACCCTCAAGGTTTTATAAAGTCTCACATTACTTGGTGTGGGTTTTTAAAAGTAAATTCATTTAAAAACCTAAGCAAGAAATAAATCATTCTTATGTGTTTACTTTTGGAGAAAAGCTTAAAAATGTGATCGCTGATGGCTCAAAAACAGAAGGCAATGAAAATATATCCTTTGAAGTTCATGGCATTTTTAAGACCTGAGTCATGATTTTTGAATGCTTGAAGTTGACAGTAATTTATTTAGTTCAGTATAAGTATAAGACATGGTAGAATAAATAGAAAACAATTGTTTCACTGTTATCACATATGCTTTTAAAGGCATAATATATGACAGACAGTGTTGCATTTTCTATCTTTTCACATCAAGAGCTTTTTCTCTCAGAAACAAATCAAAACTTTTAATCAAATTCCTGTCTGGAGAAGTAAGGGTGCAAAGATATGTGTGTTTCACAATCTGTATACCAAATAAAAGTACTGTGATCTCACCTAGTGCTGAAATACCATCACGGCTTTGGACAAGGCTGAGTAGAGTCTTTGCCTCRTTTCAAACCGAGCTCTTTTCCCCAAGTTGTCCCCATCTCACGGAGGAAGAAGGAGCCTCCCTGTCCTCAGAGGACCCCACCCCAGGGCACAGGATAAAAATGCAAGGTATCATTGGGACTTGCCCTTTTTCCCTAGCTCCTCTGGGAATGGGTTGCCCTGCCCAGTACACTGCCAGACCACCAGTGATCCTGCAGCATTTCGCTGGAGAGAGATAAGGTTGCCACCAGTGGTGGGTGGAAGGGATAGGGGGAAGTGAGGTAGGGTTTGCTTTGAACTTCTCCTACATTTTTGTAGAAAAATCCAGAAACTATATACTCATTCTAACTTGATGGAGAAGGCATAGGGACAATGTGTTGCAGGTGATCCAGAGCCGGCGGAKAGCAGGCAGCACAGAATACAAGACCAGGACAGCAGTCAGAACAAGTACCATAGCACCAAATCATCTGGGTAATGCATGCATTTAGGGTTGCTTTACTGTCCATCTGTAAATAGCCTGTTTACTTGCATTGTCTGCAGTCTTAGTCACATTTCTGCAGCAGTGGTGAGCCCTTCGATGGCTTTCCTTGAAGAAACTAGAAGTATTGTCCTCTCTCCAAAACCTGCTAATTTACTGATTCCTTCAGTTCTTTTTTATAGAGTTGTTGCCAAGCTATTATCATTTATGATACTCGAACATGGTTACCAAACACCTGAAAGCTGCAGCAAGCAGAATTAAAAGTATATGGTTTAAAAACAGTTYGAATCCTACCTAGGTAACCTCACAAACATTTTTAACCAGGATGGGATTATGCTTAAAAATGAACCTGAAAAAGACCGTGCCCATTTGTTCAAGTGGCAATAACAAGTGCAACTTCCTGAATTATATCCACATCCATACAAAAGTAAAAAACAGTGGCAGTTGTTTCTTATCGAGCTGGGGATCTTCAKGTAAACAACTTAGTTTTGACAACATATAAATGACTGCAAAAATGCTTCTAAGGCATTCTTCTAAATAGTAGAATGTTTCCTGGATTCTGAAGAAAAGCCATTACGTTTTTGGAGAAAAATGGCCCCATTTTCAAGCACAAACAAACACATGATTTGGAAGCTGGGAGAATTCAGGTATTTTTTTGGAAAATTAAGCAAGTCAAAATACACAGGAACTGCAATGTTGGGGTTTTTGCCCCATAAAATGCAACTTCACCTGTAGCTTCCAAAATCAGCTCATAATCGAGATACCCTTGAGCCATACATATAAGCTGCCATGAGTGCACCTCCATTAGCATTTCAGCTCACGTCAGCCATGAATGAATCTCCCCACCCACCAAAATGAATCTCCCAGTTGTTGCTGCTTACCGTATTTTGGTTCACATTGCACAGTAAACAAATGACAAGAACTTGGTTCTTTTTGGACAAAATGAAACTACAGGGTRCACTCCAGGAGCAAACCTAATGCACTCCAACCACTGAGAGGTATTCGGTTCACAGGGAAAGAGGTAGTCTGAAGTAAGCCCACCTGTAAAACATATTTTTTGATGATTGGGTTATCAGCACAATGTCTCTCTGTAAATTTACACTTATGGAGTTGTATCATCTATTAATGTGAAAATAAGCCTATGAACTACACAGTCACTATTTAACTTGAGGACCATCCTCTAGGATGATTCCCTGCTGCAGAGCTGCTCTAGTATTAAAATCAGACATGATTATCATGAGACAGAACAAGTACATTCTGTGTTTAAAGAGCTGGGAAGAGAAGTTATGTTTGTACTTAACTTTATTCTAGAAAATAAATAGTTTTTAAGGGAAAAAATCCATTCAAATCCAACAAAAAGAAGCAACCTGAAAAACCACTTTCTAAGTACAAAAATAGGATTCCCATGAGTATATTTCTCACCGCAAATCAATTAGAGGCTAGCTAGAAGGAAATGTAACAGGCACATGTTTTCTTTGGTAGCAGACATGGAGGTTAAAACAGAAATGGTTAGAGGGCAGGTATTCTGAGCAGTCAACCGTCTTGCCAACTTCACTAACTCGCGAAGTATGAATTAGGGTGCTAAGAAAATCACAGCCTGCTTTTTCTTCATAAGATCTGTAAATATTTTTCGATTTTCATGCTTTTGAGTCTTTAGGTAACATTTGCATAGCATTTTAAGCTTTTATCTGTTGGCATGAGGAAAGACTCTTTATTCAGTTATTTATTTATTTATTAAATGAGAGTGGATATAATGTCATTAACCAATTCTAGGAGCTGGATTTTTACAAAATAGAAGCAAATAAAAAATTCAAGTACTGCCTGTGAGCCTCATTATACAGTCACAAAGAGCGGTTGCATGCTGCAGCAGCCAAAAGCAGCCCAAGCAGAAATTTCTAAAACATGAGTTGGATGTGTTGGCTCTTACAAAACCTTTCAACACCCACTCGTTTCATTCTAAAATGAAATTATATTAGAGCCTTATATGAGGCATTCATTATCAGGACATATTCTAAAAAAGGAACTGACTAACTGGTATCAAAAAACAGAATACTGTCAACGGAACAGAATTTCACAATATTTATATATACATAAAAGAAAAGTACATAAATGTTCTAGCAATTATGTGTATAATTTTAGTAAGGGTATGCAAAAGTAAATACGCAGCGAATGATTATTTTGGTGGCTAACTCACAATTTGGAAATATGCAGCCTAGATCTGCATTTGACATCTTTACGCACAGCCGTAGGAACTCTGAAGGATGAGTGTGCAGCCACGTCACTTGCATGTTTTTGCAAAGAGCAGGCACCAATGTTAAAAACTATAGCCAGCCAAAATTAAGTGTAATAACCCATCAGATTTTGAAATTACTTGATTCCAGAAATTGCCATTTGATCTAATACATCTTGCAAGATTGCAATATTCCCATGAATTGGGAAATCTCACCCTTCTTACACTCTGTTCAACAAACTCCAGGAAACCCTGGAAAGCAAATATTTCCTAATTAAAATAGAGAAACATTTTATTCAATAAGCAGGAAATGTGAGTTGAATGAAGGGGGGATTACTGCAGGGTATTCCAGCCATGGGTTCCACACCTAGTCAGTAGCATCCCAGGGTTGCAACCGCAGCCTGACTTGAGAGAGATTCGTCTTATACTTGAGAAGGAAACAAGAGGTGAACAAAAAACTGAAAGAAACACCTCTGAAACCTTTGAAAACCTTTGAAAATCTTGAAAAACCAGAAACCTTTGAAAATAGGACTGTGTGAATGAGCTTTCAAAGAGTGAGTCTGCTGAGGAAAAAGTATGGTCTAGAGACAATGTCTTTGTCCCAAACCCTTTTTCACCCCTTTCTTCATTCTTTTAGATTACCCTTAGGAATTAAATTAGGKTTTTTTTGTTCTGTAATCAGTACAATTTTTGTGCCCAAGAAATGTGTATCCTTCAAGTTTTTCACAATTCCAGTGAGCAATCTGTTTGAATGCATAGATACTTATAGTGACAAGTGCCTATAAAAGTGGAAGAGTGTAAGTAGCAACATATTGTTGGTCTTTTAATAAGAAGTTGACTTTTGTCTAAGAGAGAACTAGTTTTTACCAGTTTCATCGTGGGCATAACAAAGAGTTTAGCTAGAGCACTACTAGCATGACTGAAAGAAATATCAATGCCTCCATTATGACAGAATCAAGCTAGTATTTAAAAACCTTTAATCCCTGCATCCAAGCTCCCCATTCTCAGCACATGGTACTAAACATCACGTATGCAGGAGTACRTGTCCCTGAGCCGGGCTAGAAAAGTTCCTTTAGGTGAATGATGAAGTGGTACAACCAGAAATATTAACATACTTTACTTTTGAGCAGAGTACAGAAGTAATTACTGACTTTGAAAATGGCAACATAGAGTGGTCCATCAAAGGATGCTTTTTGCCTGCTCTTTTACCATTTTTAAGAAGTAGCGACAGGTGATGCAGAATTACAGCTGGGGATGGTGACTCAACCTCTTCCCTGGGCAGCCTGTTCCAATGCTTGACAACACTTTTGATGAAGACATTTTTCCTACTATCCAATCTAAACCTCCCCTGGCGCAACTTGAGGCCATTTCCTCTCRTCCTAYCGCTAGTCACTTGGGAGAARAGACCAACACCCACCTSGCTACAACCTCCTTTCAGGTAGTTGTAGAGAGCAATAAGGTCTCCCCTCAGCCTCCTCTTCTCCGGGCTAAACAACCCCAGCTCCCTCAGCCGCTCCTCGTAAGACCTGTTCTCCAGACCCTTCACCAGCCTTGTTGCCCTTCTCTGGACACGCYCCAGCACCATAATGTCCTTTTTGTAGTGAGGGGTCCAAAACTGAACACAGTATTCGAGGTGCGGCCTCACCAGTGCCAAGTACAGGGGCACGATCACCTCCCTACTCCTGCTGGCCACACTATTCCCGATACAGGCCAGGATGCTGTTGGCCTTCTTGGCCACCTGGGCACACTGCTGGCTCATGTTCAGCCGGCTGTCAACCAACACCCTCAGGTCCTTTTCTGTCGGGCAGCTTTTCAACCACTCTTCCCCAAGCCTGTAGTGTTGCCTGGGGTTAATTTGATCCCCACTATATTCACGTTTGTTGATAAATTCCATTCCCTAAAGTTAACTGTGACAGACATGTTTAAAAATGGTCAGATTCAGGAAAGGATAACACCAAGTATTTGTAAGAAATTAAGATGCAGGAAAATAATGGCTCCTTGTTGGACCCTTCATGTCTTTTGGAAGCCTGACACTTGTTCATGTACATCACCAGTATGACATTGAAGAGGCATGTATGACAGTACTGCCACCTTTAAACATTTAAAAGCATRTATTTCAGGGATTTTTTAAAATTATGCAGAAGTGTTGGACGACAGGATTTCTCAAATGCTATGCCATAATTAGCTATCAACTGAATCAATACAAACAACCATATGGCGTTCGATCCTGTCACATGTATATCTATTGAGTTTATTGCACACATATTTTTTCAAGGAAACCTGTTTCAGGAGTGTTCGATGTCCTTGACATCACCCTTGAGTTAACAAAACGGGAATACTTGGAATTGTATTCAGTTCATGAATTCTRGAATAATCTGGTATCTATTGTCTTCAGATGTCAACTACAAATGTACAAATGGTGCAAAACTATTTATAACTAAATTAGGGGGGKTTTTTTAGGTTTTAGGCACTGCTTTATTACTTTGATGCAAAATTAATATCTTTTTTGTCTCTTGAATGTTTCTTTTATTTCATTCTGTACCATTTTACCCATCATTTCTAGTCCGTTTTCTCTCCTACCACTTGGAAATCTTTACTGCAAGAGTCTTTTAATTGAATACAGGCTCCAGTTTGCAGGGATGTTTTGCAAACYGGCCACTTGAGAGAGGCACCGGAAGTCTAAAAAAGATTGAAGAGAAATATAGTGTTCTGGTGAATAGCCCCGGGTTTAATTAAAAAGACCTTTAAATGTTTGTTGGAAGCTAAAAATCTTGAATAGCTTTTCAACGAACTATTTTTCTAGAGTTCATACATCAGGGATTCAGCTGTTCCAAAACAAACTGAGAGAGGCATTTCTTCTTGTTAAACTCACCATATAAACGCTGCATGCACTCARTACTTAACAGGAGCAATACACCTACCACTTGCCAAGGTCTCTGTGTGTTGCTAGGCCTTCAGAAAGGCCCATTTTTAGACACTAGGTCATCTGTGTAAATCTGATGGGAGCAGAGCAATCTTTCCTTGGAGCATTCATTTTCAAATTCAACTACTTGGGACATGTCTTGGAAGACATAGTGTGCTACTGCAAAATTTCTGAGGAGAGACATGTTTCAATTCTTCTCTTTCACTTCTAGTGAGACCACTCATTGCGATCATTTCCAAAGCTGGGCAGGGGGGGCACCACAGGAACCCACCTGCACATCAACCTTGGAAGTTGGTCACATTTCCAAAGCAACACAGTTCACCTCTTCAATACTAATTGGCCTGCTTCCTTAGCAAAAAAAAAAAAGAAAATGTTGAGTTTAAGAGTAGTATTGCTGTAGCTGTGATGGTTTAAGATTGTAAAACAGACAAAGTTTGTAGGGAGAGATAGCATCTTTCATAGATTAGCTGGCGTGCCCTCTGGTCTTTGTGCCTTTATGATTGCGTATTTTCAGCCTTTCTCTGTAATTATGAGTGAAACAGAGTTTGTCTGCTTACTTGTTTTTAAGGAAAGCTGAAATTCTCAAGTAATCCATATCTAAGAAAGAAAAATGACATTTCCACTAACAATTATATTAGCATAATATAACTTTTATGCTAAGCAATTATTTCCGATGTCTGCCAATTTGCCACATACCAAAATCTATTAAGTTTAAAAATAAATAATAGATTTGTAAGGTTTTTGTCTTTCTTTTTTTTTGTGTATCTGCTTACATTTGGCTCCTCTTCATTTCTTTAACCACAAAACTCATGCACCATCTTGAAGTTCCCTCTCTCATTCCACAATTTGATCATACCTACTTCTGCAACAGCAAGGAGCAGGCTTGAAATCAGAGCTGAGTTTGTTCTCCTGATTCGGTTCCTTGGAGATGACTGGGTATAGCTGGTGAATATGAATTAACTTCTTCTCCAGCATCCATCTACTATTGCTGGGATTCTGACAGCTTTTTATATGAAAATAAGTTTGTGTACTTGAGAGAATGCATAATACTCTGGGCCAATACATCTTCCTTCTTTCAGGCTTGGGAGTCAATGAAAAGAGAATTTGTTCCAATCTAAACAGTAGAATTCAACTGTCTATCACAAATATCCACAAGTTTTCTAAGTTTCCAATGAGGCTTTTAGATGGAATTTTTTTATGTCCAATGGAAATGAAATAAGAAAATATGCTATAGAAACAGAGTTGCTGTTGAAATCAGTCTCCCYGTTCTACATGGAAGTAGGACAAGAAAAGAAGCACAAAAGCCTTTATAATCTGTTGGTGTTAAAGATACCTCTTGGAGCAGAGCTGGTACACAGCCAAGCATTAAAATTTCTCAGATCTTGGGGAGAAGAAGTGCCAGGGATGCCGAACTCAATGATGGAATAAAACTGAAAGATGGAAGTCCACAGCATTATGCTTAGCAATGCTTATATATTTTGCTTGGGGGAAAAAAAAAAAGTCAATAGGTAAAATACGTGAGTTATTTTGGGAGTAGAAACTACAATCTGAGAGTACGTACTTCCAGTGAAATAACAGTTATATTGCTGAGCTTCACTGTGATTTTCTTTTTATAATTATTCTACCCTGCATGTGCAGGAGAAGTAATTCTCAGCATGACCTCCTATACTCAAGCATGCCTTTCTACTTACTGTGAAAATGCTCTTACTACYAAGTGGTATGTAAAAAGGCTAACAACCCTGGACTATCCAATTTGCAAAAGAAAAGAGTTGACCATTACAGCAGAATAACTGATGGGATTGAGATGCAAGCTCTCCGTCAGGTTTGTATACTGCTCTCATGGTGGCCAGCCCATCATTAAGGCCTGAACACCCTGCCTGTTTTTTTCAGCATCACTGAAGGGCTTAGTCTGGTTGAGCAGACATCTGATGCCACTCAAAATGCCCAAGGATATTCCACAGGGACTTCAGCTGCCACTCCAGGACAGTCAGGGGTTTGGGTGAACAGAAGCCCTATGTCATGTCCACCAGYTGATGCCTTAGATACCCTGCGGCTGTGTTAGGTTAGCCCCGCTCAACTGGATGTTTGCTGTGAATCCCAGTCACTGGGTCCTCGAATCCCCCAGGCACTATGGCTAGTATGCAGGCAGCTAATGCAGTAATTTATGCATTACATTKTTAAACATGCAAACATAGAAATGAAGTATTAATCAGTGAGGATTAACGTGTCCAGCGCATTGTGTGGACCTCAACTTCAGTACATAAGAGTAAGATATATCAGCATTGGGGTCCCCTTAAAAGTGCTTTCAGTGAGACTCCAAGAACACATGAGCATTTATAAATTTTAAATAACTTTGTTCCACATCTGCAGGTCATTACAAGTCAGTAATAGGAGTATTAAGAATAATTTAGAAATAGACTATTTTGAAAACTAAGAACAAATGTAATTAAACACTCCTATAGTCTATATCAGTGCATCCAGACTTGGTTTTGAACTTTCCAGGTTGCCTGATTATTTCATTGGACTTACCATATTTTGTGCAAAGGTCACAGACAAGGCCCTTTTCTGCCTAAGCTATTTTTTCCTATTGTAAGCAAAGACAGAAATTATGCAAAACTTCCAGGAAAGGATAGAAACTTCTAGTGCTCAATCAAACATTCGGTATGTAAATCAGAACACTTAAAGCACTTGTTTCTGTAAATTCAGAACTTTAAACTTACTTTACAGTATAATGCTAGGGAAGTGAACTGGGCTAGCTAGTTGGGCTAGCCACAGCACAAAAAAACCCTAACAAGATAAGATGGTTCTTATCCAAAATTACAATGTAAACGTAAGACAAAAGACTACAGGCAAAAGACAAAAGGTGCAATGAGACAATATTGGTTATTATGGTAATTAGTGTTCCTAGCACAACAGCTGCTTAACTTGGATCTAGCTTCTAGTTTCCTTTCCATATTACCTCAATGATGCTATGAATGTGTTCTCATGAGTAGTATAAGCCTTATTTTTAAAGTATCTTTCTGCAGATCAGTTGAAAGAAAAATGGTCTTCTAGTCTAATATGTCCCCAACTTCAATACTCCATAAACTTATTTTTTAATAAATGCACTTATCTTTCTTTTGATTTTGTCTGCTTTTGCATTCACATCATAGGACAAAATTAAGAATTTTATTTCCCATATCACTATAAAAGAGCACTGATTCAGTTTCAGCACTGATTATGAATTGTCTGAATATACCAATGTCCTTATAAGAGATAACTGAAGAAGATAAAATCTCAAGCTGTATATGGCTTGCTGTGATTTGCTTTCTAATATTTAAAAAAAATTCAGAAGATGATAAATTCTTGGACCTAAATTAACTGTCAAGCCTGATTAGGATTGCAGTCTCCTAGGAGAAAAGTGCTACTTAAAGTAACACAATTCTATTCAGGACACTAAATGTACTGAAGTGACAATCAAACAAGAAGCCTTTGGGCCAACAGTATATAAAAATTAAATTAAAATATTAACAAAAAAATAAAGCTTAACATCTCTTCCATCTTTCAACAACTGTACAATGTAAATACAAAGCCAGCTTTAGAAAAAAAAAAACAACAAAAGAGCAAATTAATTTGTCAATATGACACAGGTATTGCCATGTTAGAGCTGGTAGGAGTATTACCAGGTGTAAAATTCTGAAGTAGTTTAGAATTTTTAAAAAAATAATGTCCTGTCAAAAGAAAGGACATTTTCTGAATGAGAATGCAATATTTTTTCCGAACCAAATAAAATTGCACCTGTTGCAAGGAAAGCATTTTAAAGTAATAGGTTACATTGGATCTACAGAATATTGTGGGTACACTCTCTCAAGTAGTCACCATCTTCAGGTATTTATTTCAGTCTGGTGGCTCCTTTTTCATTTAAAATACACGTACAGAGATGGAAAGAACAAAACTGAATAAATGAGCTCTGTGTATGAAACCTAGTATTATGAAGGGATTTCTGTCACTCTGCACTGTATTGTTTTTGACAATTTCTGCACTGAAAATTGGGGCTTAGCCCCTCATTGGACTCTTAGACGGATTGTTCGAATTTTAATCATAGGCAAAGTAGCCTTCCACAGACCTTCTGTGTCAGTCTCTGACCAGTCAGGGGGTATGCAGAGGTTATCTGAATCAGTATTTCCCAATGACCTTTTCTTTTTCCGGAAGAATAATCATATCCCCGTGTTACTGGGAAGATTTATCTCTCTCTGCCAAATAAACTTCCCCATCTTCCCCTAGGCTCTATCTAGACTATCCTCTCTCCTTCTCCCACTCAATTTGTTCTTTTACTGCTGTCAGGATTTCCTGACTCTTCAGGTTCCTCTGCAAAATTCAGCTTCTTCCTTCTCTCCCCCACACCAGTAAAATTTGCTGGCCTCTAATTTTATCAGCCAGCTACCTTACCAAAATTAATGTGAAGAGTGTGAGCAAACTTTGAGAAAAACCTGCTCTGAAATGAYCTCACCCATATGACAGGCAGTAGGCATTTTAATATGTGGTGAGCAGCTATGAAAATAATGCTGATTCTGTGCTYATGTTCTACCTTGATTTCTCCTTATATTTACCTCATAAGACTTCATGGAATTACTTGGCTCTGTAGGAAAAGGTTCATATTTGAATGATAATTCCAAAGACAAGAATCCAGGTGGATGTCTAAACATCCCTCATTTTGTGACTGTATAGTTTCATGGAAAACCAGGGGGTTTTTAGAACTTCTGTATGAGTAGGGTACTGAGGATTTTCTACGTATTTTGTAAATACATAGTTTTTTACACATTGCCTTTACAGGCAGACAAGGTCACGAGTACTTGGATCATGACTGGGTCAGCTGCAACTCTAAATAGTATGCAAATTCGGGTAACAACTTATAATTTTTGCATTAAATAATGCAAGTAGAAATAGTGCTAACAAATGTATTCAGTGGAACTTCTCTCAAACTGTGTTGAATAACTTAAACTTAGATTTACATATTTAGGGCTATTTTGGCTACAGTTCTGACATTGCAATCCCAAGCATCTGCTGCTTTGCATGAAGATCTTTGCACCTTATCTGATGTAGACTGAAATGTCAGCTTTTGTAATAAAACATACAGAGTTTGCTGAGGAGCTGTAAAGTTTGATTTGGCTCCCATGGTTCAATTTCTGATTGAGCAAGATCTCCAACTGCTCAAGAGACTCAAGATACTCTCCAGCTAACGGTGCAGTTGTGTCTCCTCTAACATCTCCTGCTGCTTTGCACAGCCTGTATACCTTTCTACTGTCTCTTTTTGCTAAGATATATATGAAAATGATTATCCYTGAAACTCAGCAAATTTGTCTGTAGTCATAAAGGTGTGTTTAATAAAAGCCAYGGGTCCTCTCCATTGCAGACCCTCTCTAGTCCTTGCATTCTGCTTAATGCTCTACTCTAATGCATTCATCTCCAGCAGCAGGAAATGGAATGAAACCCCTAGCATTTTATTAGACACCTAACAGTAAATGAAACCACCAAAAACTAAACCCTGGATGGTAGAGAGTAAAATTTTATTCTCTAATCAGCTATTAAACGTCCACTGCAAAACTATAAGTATTCCTTAACAACATTTTTAGAGCGTACTTCTTGGGAAAAATGACTTAACCTCAAATGTATAGCAACACATAGAAAGATGTGCAATGTGGAATTGTTTAAATATTTTCTGTCTTGAGAAAAGAAAGGAATAATCCTTAGACACTTCAAAAACTCATTGTACTGTTTATTTCAGTGCACATCGTATTTAAGGACTGGGTTTTTTCCTCAGCTCCTCATCAAATTTTTTTTTTTTTTTTTTAAATCTTCTTTGAATCTAATTTCACCCACACCAGTTTTTTAGCAATTGATTCAGTCAAAAGAGGAATTGAAGGAAAATTAACTTCAGATTTCAGTGCAGACACAATTTTAAGTATAGAAGACTAGGTGCTTTCTGTTCCCAAAGTCTGATATGGTCTAGTACAGAAACATTTAAATCATATGAGTATTACTCACATAGGCAGCTAGAAAGGCAAATTAAATTCTGCAAATTTAAACTCAATTTTTTTCTTTGTAAAGGAAACTTAGGTAATATCTCATGAYACTGTAGCTTGGGAAAGAAGTAATCCAAGTCCTAGGTCCCTGTGAAGGTGGGAATTTTAGTCTATAATTCCAGAGCTGAAKTACTCCTTTGTGTTATTCTATATAACAAGGTGATGTTTGGCTCCCATTCAGATTAATTTTAGAGGAAGAAATAGTTACTAGTAAATGCTAGATCAAAATATTTGAGACATGGAAAGTGTATTCATCAAACTACTGGTAATATCAAAATCTCATCATAGCAACATATAAAAYGTCTGCTCTTTCTGCAAGCTCATATGTACTTCTTACAGCCTATGAAACAGCTGTTATACTTAAAATGTGGTGCTTCATATTAATACACTTATTTAAAATTACTTTGCCTCTTGACTTTGAAATTCAAACTGTTACAGCATTTCTGAGTTACAGTCACAGCTTATGTTTGTGGATTACATTTTGTCAGTGATATTTACATCTATACTATCCTTAAAAAACATCAGCTCAAAAGTAAAGAGCAAAGCAGGCATCACAGTAAGCCTTAATAATTAAAGTACACACAAGAAAAAAAAAAAACAAAACCAAAAMCAAACCAACCTCAATGAGTCATAATTCCACGAAATATGAGGGGTCATTTATCTCTCAGTGACTTGTTTTTCAGCAAATGATTCRGGACAGCAATATTCTGAAAAGTGTTTCTGGCAGTAGATCCAGACAAAATTTCCAAACTATATGGGCAAACACAATGGCACATGCAATGCCCCTTGCTCATTTTCTTATTCTGTCAAGTAATACTTTAAAGATAGCAAGGTCTACTCAACATCTCACTGTCAGTACTTTCTAATATTGCAATCGCACTCACACTGGTATTCAAAAGCAAACTGTGTATCATTGCAGCCTAACCAGCTCAGTTTAACARCTCAGAGAAGTTTCTCGATCAGATAGATGAAGATTTTACTAAAGCCCATTTAGATGAGTGATTACAAGCAGCAAAACAAATAACCCATGCATGTGGTCATTCAGCAGATTAGACAAGAATATAAYGTCACTGATGGTCAAGGGGGTCTAGCTGTACCTATCAATGTGTCATGAATATGGAATACAGTTCCCTCTGTGRGACAACATGCTTTTGTGGGTTTATGCTTAGGCTGACATATATACAAGCTCAACCTCAGAACTTCAGCTGGAATTTCACAATAAGGGTTAGGGGCATCTATATATAATTTCATTCTTCAGCCTTCTTCCTGATGATTATAGTATCAATTATATGCAGGAACACAAAATAGTTGTTTCCTAATAAATCTCCCAGTGTCCTAAGGTGTTATATATTTACTCCTTTGCTCAAATAAACAAACTCCTATCTTCAGAAAAAGTTTTGGATTTTTTTAAAGGCATCTCTATCAGCAGTGGTTTATCCAACATGTCAGACCCTACCAACAGAGAACAGCCCAATCTGAACATCTGGCAAATTTAGGGTTGGGAAATTTCCTTCCTGGCAGTAGTAGCTGATATTTGCCTTGCTGTATGACCTCCCTGAAAAGTCAGGGAAACATCACTGGCTTTGTGCATTCAGTTCACATTTACTGCCTTGAGGACTATGACTATATAATTTTAAATGCAAGCTGATTCTCTGCTCAGGCTAGGCTAAGTACATACATAAATTTGATCCTAATGTTTTCAATTATGTTTATAAATAATGCCAATTTTAATAAATAAGAGGGAAGAAGGTATAAATCCGTGAAATAGAATAAGCTTAATCTTAAATATCTCATACACCATCTATGGTCAAATTTTCAAAAAAGTGGGAGGGAAAGGAAGTTTTGTCATATGCTTCTTTAGTGTCTTATCCTTTGAAGATCTGTAAAAATGAACCTTGCACCATAATAAGCTGTTTTTATCTACAGCAATGAATCCAAAGATGAAGATGCAGGGTTGAGAATGTCCTCTCAGGTACAGCTGGAACATCACTAGATCAAGGGGAGTTCTCTCCAGCGGTATGGGATTGGGTTGGAAGCAGTCTTTCGAGTGTACTGGCCTATACTATCTATTCACTGATCAAAATGTCAGATAGAAACTCTTCCCTTGCCCCATTCCATCAAGGAATGTTTAGGGCTGGTGTGTAGTCCTAGCAGCTAAGGAAGCAGTGGTTATATGGGCAAGTATCTTGCTACAGAAATTCTACTATTTTTTTAACAAACTCTAGTTTCCAGATCAGAGATGTAAACTTTCAACAGGAGTAGGAATTAAGTTAAATAAACGAGTATGTATTATCTCAGCTGTGATGCCAACACATAAATTCTACTTCTCTCTGTTTGCAGCTCAGCACCTCTCAACTACACTAGTTGAAACTGGCTTCTGGAGCTGAATTGTTTTTGCAGAGTCAATGGACCACTCATCAGTTTCTCAGACTGAAAAAAAATACCCCAAGTCAGGGAGAATGCTGTAACCAATTGATTTTTTTGAACCTGATCAAGTGCTTGGTAATCTAGAAAACAGACTTCATAGATCAAGACTTTTCAGTTAGGATGATGTTCTCTTGAATGCAGTATGGTTTTTAACTACAAGCACAAAAGCTGATATAGGCATCTCAGTGGTAGGTTGAAAAAATAAGACAGTTCTGGAAGGTAATTATACTTATTTCTCCCTTTACTTTACAAAGTAATTAAGAACGTACAGATTGTACTTTTGAAGTTATTGCATGCCAGACTAGCTAGATTAAATGAGGCTTCTGCTGTTATAGAATTATTTATCTATTCATTTAAGGAAATTAATGATTGATTTATAACTTTGTTTTATAACCAAGTATTCAGTGAACAACTATGTACACTGAATTACAGAATATTACATGAAACAGTGAAGCCCAAGGAGTGAGTTACTATGTAGCATAAAGTTATGCTTAGCTTTAATGTTAAGTTGAGGTTACCTAAAATTTACCCAAATGTCTGCATTACCCCAAATCAGGATGCCTGTTTAAACACTTACCATAGGTATACCGAAGAGTTTTCAGGGAAAGGAATATCATTTATGCGGTTTTGGACCTCTACTTAATACAAGGTGTATCTTCTGACTGAGGCTTCCATATTTTGGAAATAATATAAATAATTAACTATAACAGGAGGCCAGGATAAGAAATAAATCCAAGTAATTGTGTTACTTCCTCTTTTCAATTTGTTTCTTAATTAAACAAACAGCTTTACGTATCTTCTTACCTCTGCTTTAGCAGAAATTCCAGGATGATCCTTTGGAGGAAACTTGTGAAGGACAGAATATGTTCCAGTTGCCACCACCTACTACAGCTACTAGATAAGCTATGTCAGATGCATAAAGTCAAGGAATCTCAAAACACCTATATGGGTATTATTAGAACAATAATTACTTCAGGCTATATTAAAGAAAACCTTGTGGTGAGTCACAAATATGCTAATGCTTACATGGCCAGTTCCATGAAAACAAAAGCCAAAGAACTCCTAAAGGAAAAAAAAGTTGTTTTTATTTTAACAATTATAATGCAACTACTGCAGACTTAGTTCTGCTCTTGCCATGTTTGTATGCATACACATTTTACATATCTTTATATACAAAGCAAACATATTCCATTTCTTCATCAAAGACAGATTTTCAGTGCTGAATATGAATGGAATAGGAAGCACAGAAGTGATGCAATAGGGTTTCTTTTATAARAGAGAATCTTAGATACTTTTTGTTTTTATAGATACGTCGTACCTCTGCATCTGTAAAATATSTAAGTGTCACATAAATATTCTCATGATTAAACTAGTTGCAGGACTGAAAAATCCTTCATTTAAGAGCAGTAGGTCTTAAAAATACATTTAGTGTTTAATTCTGAATTCTGAATTTAAAAATTGCATGACTGCTTTTCCCAAGTCACTGAGAAAAGCATCTGCATGYTTCAAGCATATATTTCTATTCATATTTTTGGTCATTTTTGCAATGCTTTTGCCTGTCAATCAGTCAGAAGTTCCCCAGGTTTTTCCATGTTTCTCCAGATCTCCGGAATCCTGCTTAAAAATTGGTGYCAGGTAGCCCGATTTCAAGTTTTATTTAAAAGAGATTACATATCAGAATGAGTGGTTCGACTGCTCCATCTTTGAGATCTTGTAGAATTCTTAAGTGGGCACCACCTCGACCAGCCAGTTTGCTCCTGTTCCTGTTGCCAGTTTGCTCTCTTGTTCAGTTTGTTCTACCTGCAYTTCGGTTTGAGGCGCATCCTCGGATGTGGGGAGGAGTTCCAGAATGCTCAGGCACCTCCAGAGATGGATGCCAAAAATTCACCTAATTTTCTTTTTATACCCTTATTTTGTCTGAACTCCTCTTTTGGTCCCTAAAGGCTTTCTCAAAAGTATCTTGCTTCTGCTGCATCTGTAAAATGGATTTATTACTAGTTTTTATGCTTTTCGAAAGTGACTCCAGAAACTGCTTTTGGCATGCCTTRTTATATATTTACATGTAATCTGTCATGGTTCACAATATTTTCTGGTTTTATCATTTGGACATAACTTYAGCTTCTTGATGGGTTCCTTTTTAATTCTGTTACTTGATTTTTTAGTCATGCTGGCTCATTTTTGTCCCTTTAAAGACCCCACTTCTCCACCAATTATATTACTATGAATGGAAGACATTTTTATGAACTAAATGCTAGTGAATGCTGTGAATGTTAATACACTGTATATACATTTGACACAAACATGTTCTGTTTCCTTGAAGTCACGCTTTGAAACACTTGAAATTAAATTCTAACAAGCAATGTTTCACTGTCAAAGAGAAGTCACAGAGTATTTACACTCCAGAGTAAACATGCTTAAAAAGAAATTTGAGCCACAAGTCTTTATATATCTAAAAATAAGAATTTCATCCAAGTGATGCAATGTTGTTAGATCAGTTTTCAGCAAATAAGGTTCTTCACAGCATGGGGAGCCCAAATGAGTGTGGCCTAAAATACAACCAGGGTACAAATACTGTAAAAGCCTGGACAGATGGACATACAGATCGACAGGCAGATGGATATAAACTAGGTACCAGGACAAGTCTCCTAATTCAACATGTCAGAAAAATCTCAGGTCTAGCACCCTGAGAGGTTGTAACCACACCGGGTCAGACCATTCAAACTGCTCTAATAGCACAAGACAACTCAGAGCCTACCTCATAAAAACCCTTACGGTTACTATAAAAGCACTATGTCATGACCCGAATCTGCCAGCAGTGCACCTGGAGGGACTGTCTAGGAGAAGGAAGAGCCTACAGCAATGGGAACTGGGCAGCAGCAGTGAGACAGCTCCTTCCATTCCTGTGCTCACAGCGAGGAGTTGCCAGAGGGCAACGACACCCCAGCCATGCCTCTTCACATCCCGTCTTGCCTAAAATAGGCTCGGAGAAGAAACGAGAAAAAGCCAAGTTCTCTATCTTTAAACAGGCCGAGAATTCATGAACCAGATATAGGTAGAAAGAGACAAGCAGGCAGTAAATTTTACCCTTCATGCCTCTTCTTCTTGTGCACCACTGAAGTGATGAAGAAAACTGCAAAGAATCCAGCTATTTATATTTACCTGATCTTTGCCAGCATTTTAAATCYGAAGTGTGTTAGACATCATTACTTCAATGCCACAAAGGAGTGGCTGACCAAGGAAACACTCTCTCCTCTCTTACATGCAGTCTAAATCAGAGTTACCACTGGTTTATTACATGCAGACTCAAGTATTAGAAGCAGCTATTTTTTCAAATTAATGCAGCAAGTCATTGCACTGTCATTTACTCTGCCAATATCTAGTTGTCAGCCAAAGTCTGAATTTCTCTCTTCCTTGGAATATTCCAGTTATATCCAGGTATTAACCCAATCCTACTTTATATTGTAATAACTAGCAAGRAGTATATACTTGTGGACATTTATACATTATGAAAAACAAGTTTTAATTATGAGCATGATTAGCACTCCAGAAGTTATCAGAACATTTATTGAAAGGATTTGGTTTTGTACTACCCACTGTGGACAGACCACAGAGGCACAGWCTGGATGCTATGGCTTTTATTATGAAGAAACTTTAAAAAAAAAAATTAAAAAGTTAAAAAAAGGACATCACATTTGTTTTGTTAAAGAAGGGGTAAGTCAGGAGTTTAATTTTTTCCTTCAGACTRGAAAAGTATAAATAGAAAAGTAAGAAGTTTAACCTAAAGTAATAACCACTAAAATGCAATCTAAAGTCAGATTACAATGACAGGGGAAAAGGAAAGTAATTCTGTTGGCAACCATGGTTTTAAATTGCCTACAGCAGCTGCTACCACTTTGCAATACTTTTATTTTTCATTGAAAATGAAATGGAGTAATTATCCATGGATTTTAAAAATACCTAAGTTCAACATGTCATCAAACTTTGTAAAAACAATTTAAGTTTTAACTCTTCTGATTTAGCATTGTTTACTTTTCTGATTTAGTACCATTTGTCCTTGTCTTAGATATGCAAAAATATGTTGGTCTGAAAACAGCTACCCATTTGTAGGTGGGGCTATTATTCTAGAAAAGAGCTCTGGYGATAGGGCTGCTCCACTGAACATGGTCACTGCCTGCTCCACCTCTTGCCCCTCCAGCTGATCACAAGTCCTCCCTGTTGCTGCATTGGTCTGCCTGCCTTGCTCTTTCTTCCTGAGAGGAGAATACAGTCTCAAAAATGTAGTCAGTAGGGACATCCAAACAGGTGAAGGAAGCTAGGTAACATTTAGTTTCTGAGGGCTTTCCCCACCCCTCCTCAGAAGCCTGTCACTCTTATACAAGCAAGTGTGAGAGCCTGGGAAAGTGATAATGTTGGCCATTCCCAGTAAAGATAAGAGTCCCTCTGACAGATTCCTTTCTTCTATGTTCCTAAGTAGTATGCTGATGGCTTCATTTTGTGTCTCATTTATTGATAGAGAAATACTCCTAGGAATGTTAGGTGCAACAAGCTTGGAATCAATAGACTCAGAAATAACAGATGCTGTTTTTCACTGCCTAGATTACTGAATTTTTTATGAGCTCTAACATTAGCCTGTCGAGAGCAGGTGTTCGAAATTTGCACACGCTARGGTCAGGACTACATCCTTTCCCTTGATCACATATATACTTGTGCCTCTTTGGGACATTGCGTTTCACCCACATGAAATAGCAGAGACTGATGGCTATGCCCAAAACACACAGCACCTTTGCAGAGGGACCGCTCCATCCTCACAGGATGTGTCCTCCTGTGGGTTTGGCAGCGGCTGCTTCCTCTTCCTGGTGTTTCCATGTCCCACTACTATAGCCAAAACATCCACACCAAAGCTTTCCAAAAGATAGTGAAACAAGTTAAAGGTTTCCAGTGTAAATCCCATTAAATTTATGTCTTATTTACACTGTTTTGGCAGGAAAAAAACTGTTTCAGGTCAACCAAATTGATTTTTTAAATGTTTTCTTAGCCAAAAAACTGCTCTACTAGTTATTTCTGCAACCTCATTTGTTAGGCCCTTCTGCTGCACATGATGTGGGATTTACATAAACAATTCTGCTTCATATTTAATGTGCTCCATTCAACACGAGTTTTGATCATACAAAGTAATATAATGCAAGTACATTTGTTAGAGAAATATTTGAGTCTTTTCCTGTTGTTTCTGCCCCTTTAACATGATTTTAATTTGTGTAATTTTATGAAAAAACAGGAAAAAATGAAGTCCATCAGGTGGCTTCCTACTGACACATATATTAGGCAAAAGCAGCATCAGACTGTTTAGATGCCCAGCTGCTTCAAAAGACTACACAGAGCTACTCAACTGATATTGGGCAATTATGGGATAACTTCCTACTTGCTCATAGCTAAAGTTTAAATTAAACCCTAGAAGCTAAAAAGAAAAAGTGTATTAATCTCACACTTTTTTAAGAGCTTCATCTCATCACTTTTTAATGTGTGAGGATGGCGCAAAGGCAGTGATGAAGTTATTGCAAAGGGACTGCTGTCATGTGTGGGCAGATGCGGTATCTTTGGCACAGATGTAGGAAGAAGACATGTATTTCCCTTAATGCCCTGGAGACACAGTGCCTCAAACAGTCTTGATGCCTCTCTATATCACTGCCTGAGTACTTCAGCTTTTTATGTGCATTCTTCAAGACTGCTTGCTGAAGCAAAAATTCTTATTTCATAGGCATATTTGTGGGTAYGCAAACCTTTTCACTGATACAGAGCTCCAAAGATTTGGATAGTCAAAATGATACTCCTCTCTAGCCCTTTTTCCCCCAAGCATGTTAAAACACGGTATCAACATACTAAAAGCTCAGAACACCCCTCAGGTATAAATGTAGCCACCTTTTAAATTTTATTATAAACAGAAAGATAGGCATGTGGCCTATTTCTTCTAAAATGGCTTAATTTTATGGAAATCATCTACTCAAATCAAAAGATCTGTGGCTGGATTTTCAAAGCTGTCAGGAGGTAGAGTCACAGAAATGTTTACGTGTGCGACCACTTAAACCAGCAGATGTTTATACCCCTGTTTTTTACTACATGCATCTATGTATTTCAAGTAACTGTTTAAATACTATTAGAAGTTTGGCCTTTAGACATTACTCAGGTTGATAACTAACACCTCATTTAGATACATAAAGAGTATTCCTAAAGCAAGCTAACCCAAAATTGACATATCTTGGATGAAATGTGTTTCTTTTTAAGTCTGGGTCCTTGGTCATACAATTGGCCAGCAACAAAATGAGCTATAATCAAGGTGCGAGGAAATACAAATCTCAGTTCCTGCTGAGTTTATAAGATTGTTCCCTTTTTCCCTTAGTTTCATTACTCAAAAGTCTAACATGACAAAATTTAGTGTCACTGCTGTCTTTGAAAAAGGCTTTTTGTCACTGTGTCTACAATGATACCTATACATTCAGTTTACAAAATTTGCACTTCGAAAAAGAATAACTTAAGCTATGATCCTCATAACAGTATTGCTAACATGCAAACATATCTGAAGTTCAACAACACTGGAAATTTATGGTATTAACATTAGGKATTACTTCCACAGATATGCTATTTCTGGAAATTGGTGGGTTGTTATTTGCACAGTATCTCTATACCTTTTAAATTCCAGGGAAAAAAACAACTGAAAGATTAGAGGTATGCAGACAACCTTACATCTCCCGCAAGATGGTTTATGACTTACCTTTGAAAGAGAAGGAAACATTTTACAGAGAACTGAATAGACTCTACAATCACCAAGTATATATTTTTAAGATGTCAGTGATAACCTTGAAGTGCCAGAGTGTGATTAGGAGCCAATCAGGAATGCAAGAACAGCAAAATATTTCCTAACTGACCTTTCCTACTTATGGTTGAGCAATAAACATCCTTGGGAGAAAGAATATATTTTACTGTTGATCAAACATGTAGTTTGTTACATATTATATTGTGCAATGGGTTGTATTATTATATATTTTTCAGTATATCTTTATCTATATATCCATATCAGTAAACACATCAGTGTATGTATATACTATAAAAATGGCTGAACATAGTGAATTTTGAATTGGTGCAGTTCCACTGTCATGTTCTGAGTAAAAAAAATAAAAATAAATGAAAGTATATGTGACTACATTAAACAACATAACTGTCTCCAAAAGTATATTCTCCAGCTGACAACATGTTGAGTTTTCATACATAAATAACAGCATCTTTATATAACTCAGCTAGTCAGGTATGCAGTGATGGGTTGGATTGTTCTGAGATGAAAGCTGCATCTCTATACACAGAGCAAATTACCGATTTCACAGATTTTACAGTTTTTATGACAATTTACTGATAAGCTGATAGCTGTAGAATTATGATGTATGGTATTAAAAAAACAACAAAAGTGCTATATCTAGAACCATACTCAGCCTTCTAACTCATCTATATGCCTAAGGTCACCCTTTGGCTAGAATTTGAAGGTGGGAAAAAAGATAAAATACACCACTGATATGTATACTGATTAAAAACATAGCACTGAGGAAACCATTAATTTCAGCTTTTGAACACAGTATTTTCTTAAAATAGCTAATAAGATCTCTGTCAAAATAGCAAGCATGAAAGTTTTGCCTGAGGCTGAATATATCTTTCCAGGAGAAAAATATCCCATGGTTAATGAAACAAGTGATGCACAGAGGAAATAAAAGCTGAATATCAGAACTGCTATTACACATGGTCACTAGGCCACTAGCAGAAAAAATTAAATAAGCAAAGTTTTATGAAAGCTCTTTTTCCTATTTCTTTTCATGGAAAAAAAAAAAAAAAAAAAGGAAATATTCACAGTTATATTCCTGTTATACCTACACATAGGATAATGCACTTAAAGAAAACGCCTCCTTGTAACTGCCAGTGAAATGCTCCATCTGAGCAATAGTACCACCCATAACTTCAGGTGTTAGTTTAAGACAATGTGAATATTCCTTAAAAGTCACTGCATGTTTYGAAAAATGTCACTGCGTATCTGTGCCTCACTGAGCATTGTATCAGTCCTGTCCCAGAAGGTATGACTTTAGGGGCAACATAACTGAAAATATTCAGAATGTGCCACTTTTCCTCAAGATCTCCGAAGAAAAGATAGCTCTGCTTTTGTTTGGCTTAGAAGGAGGAAAAATTCCCAAGTTTCAAGCAGTTACTTAGAATATATTGCTATATTTAGGGCAAAAAATAGAAAGATTCACTATTGGTAAATAAGTCTAAATAAGCCTCCTCTCATGTATGCTTGATCTATTCAATTTAGCACCAGCTGCTACAAAATAAGTAAACCCAGCCTTCTGCAATTTCTATAAATGCTTTAACCAGCAAGGTATTAAGTACCTGCTTATATAAACAAATACCAAATCAAATTACACAGAGCAATATTACAGTTAAATATTTCAAAATAAATGAATTTTAATCTGTTTTAGGCACATTGGAAAAGGTGCCATATTTGTACACGTTAAAAAAAAATCAAATTTGCATGCCTAATTCCCTTTCTAGAAGCACTTCTCTTCTTACCCACTGACAGGAGAAAAATACTTTGTGTGACCTATCACAGGTAAGTCCTGCAGGTTCAGTCAGCCCTTGCAGCCTGATTATATATGTCACTGAGGGATAGATTGTGAACTCTTTATTTCTTCTGCTAACCAACAGGTTGTATCAAAACACCTCCAGCACAATGAATTTGTTTGCTTAGTCTCTGAAGAAATCATGAGCTTGAAAAAAATTTAATAAAGATTACTTTAATAAAGATAGCCTCATTAAGCAAATTCTTACAATGAATTGTTTCCTCCACTACACAAGAAAAATAGGGGTTTCTGGTTTTTATCTTAACGTTAGAATTTAGATGAGATTATACTACTGTTCTTCAAGCACTGCAGTATCTCAATTGACAGTGGCACTAGAAACTACCGTCCATTTAATCAGGATAAGATTTGCAAATTCAAGGTTGAAGAGATTAGCCTACAGTTAATCACCAATTTTAAAAATCTCAATGAACAAAAGGAATGCTTCTCAAGCACACTAAATAGTAATGCTATTTTCCCTGTAAAATGACAGAAGCCATTTGAGAATGAATGGTGTCATTAAATACACCTCAGTTTCACCTGTAATTTAAACAAAATAAAAAAACCTGAAAAGGTCATCCCAAGAGATGATAGTTGAAGCGTAAGCTGACTGTTCAGTGGCACCAATAGAGGACTAGTGGTTACACATAAGACAGACAGGTCAGCCAGGGAAAAGACATTAAATGTGTGTTTAAAACATTTAGTCTTAGAACAGGTTCCTGCACAAACTCTAAAAGGAATCTGAGAACACATTTATTGCTAACTATATACCTCTTGTGTATCATTTTACTACCTAGCAACAATTAGTGCAGATATTGTGATCTTCAGTTTTTGCCAAAAAAAAAAAGAACCTGTAATTATTTKAAGTATGAAACTTTCACAATAAAGAGAAAAAATGTCTGAAATCCAAAGTATTTCTATATAGGCAGAATTTCCAGGATGAAAAACATTAATTCTGAAGAATTTATCCTTGAGGTTTGCTGGCAACCAAGGTCACTACTTAACGTATCTTAGAGTCCTTTCTCTATATAAATAGAAAACAGGTGGACATAGGCTATTTTCCTCCAGCAGTTTGCCACATACATACTTTGCTAATATAGAGATAACATAATAATGCATTTTGTAAATTACTCGCAGAAACAGAGAGCTTTGTCGCTTTTGTAAAACAGGGCAGGAAAATTATTGTTATGTGTATTTTTATAGAKAAACTGTAAAAGGAGTGGATGTGGAATGTTCAGTATATGCTGCTGACACTATTTAATTATAGGAGAAAGTTTTGGAGTCTGGCCATTGAGAATATCTTTGAATGAACTACTTCCATTAATCATTTGTTAAGAATTGGTATGTGAATTACCATGGAAACTTAATATGCTTCTTCTCTATTTTTAGTATTTTCAAAACAAAACTTTAAGAATATCTATCCTCTTCTGTTTTATACAGCAAATTAAAGGAATTAAAGGAATTTTCTTTTTTAATATTCGATTTGGCATGAAAATTTTAAGGCAACTGTGACAACAGTATCAGTAGCAATACTCAACTGAGTGACAATAAGGACAATATGGAAGTGGTGGAATGTGAGCCTTTAAGGGAGCAACATGTTCTGACCCAGTATAGCTTTGATGAGCACCCTCTGACTTATGCCTTCTTTCATTTATGATAAAAGTCCTTATTCCCAGAGGTGCTCCGTGTAATTGAGCTTTTATCAAAGTGAGGTAAGTCAGTGATGTGTACAACAGCTCTTCAAATCTATTTAGGTAAGAAAGAACACACTGCTATGAGCCAGAGTTTTTTACTCGCACTCTTGATATAAGCCATTACAGACTGAAGAATAGTTGTAATATTTGAGCAAATTCAGATTGGTAAGCAGATTTATTAAAATATACTGTGGTCCATCAGAAATACACTTAATAGTCATACTTCCAAGTCTCAGAAGAGTAGACATTTAAAAGAGGTTCCTGTTAATGCTTGCGTAGGTTCAAGCTGGAAAGGACATGACAAAGACCCTTTTGCGGCTTTTAGCATTTTTACTTTTGACTACTTTTAAATGCAAGGTTTCAGTATCACCATGGGATAATGAAGCAAACCAACAATTTCAAAGAAATTTCTAACTTTGTTTTAAATGAGGCAGAGGACAAATATGTCCAGCTTAATAATTTTCTTCAAACTCATTCAGCCATCTCTAAATGAGTGGCAACAYATCAGCTAAGTCTGATTGTTCATTAATGTGGAAATAGCTTGTATGGCGCATGATTCTTCTACATTTAGGGAATGCTTGAGCAAAAAACATTTTTTGTCACCTAGCTAGTCCAAGCTCTGCGAATAGAGGAACAGTAGTTCTGTGCTACCAAGGTAATGGAACTGGATGGTCTGATATAAAAGAAGATAATATTCTGCAGGAGAGCAGAAAGATCTAAGCTGCCTTCATCCCATGCTCTGATAGTCCTTTTTGTCAGTTGCATACACACATACCCATCCCTATTGAGCACAATCTCTTCGGCTTTCRAACAAGAGGAGTACCCTTCTCCTCTGCTCAGACAAAAATGGATAATACATAGGCACTCGCACAGATTGACACCAGATCCGACCTTCAGCTGCCCTGAATCAATTTGAGTTCACTGAGGTCACTGCCAACTAGAAGGTCAATTAAGGAATTAATACATGTTCAACTTCTGGCCTACAACAAAACCAAATAACAATAAAGGCACACCTAAGAATTGTATTACGGTTACTAGCCATTCCGCTCGAGGCACTTGCTGAACACAAGAATACCCTATATTCCCTAGAAATATTCCTATGTCAAAGGGAAATTTCCTACTTTTCATAAGGGAAACACAAAACTTTAGAACATAAGAATAATATTTCTAGGTCAGGGAAAGATTACGGCCATGCTCTTTATGAATATTTTCTCATCATGCTTTACCAGATTATGTTTGATTGCAGGGTTACATGAATTTTGGTATGTTCATAACATGAGCAGAGACTAAAATAAGTAATTCTGAGCCATCACTGTACAGCCTATTGTATTTTATGTATTTATCCTACAGCCTATTGTATTTTATGAAAATAGAAAATTTGTTAGGAACAAACTACTTACATTCAGAGGCAAAATCACAGAATTTCATCTGCAATTTGTATAAGGGATACAAAATCACAGAATTTCATCTGTAATTTGTATAAGAGATACTGTACAAAAGGCTGATATTTTGCTCGCATTTTAAAGAATTTTCTGAAATTATTTCCAGCATTTTTTTATGCCATCCTGCAATTGAATGCAGGCCATTCCTTCAGAGAAAGTCTCTGGAGTTTAGATCACAGTTCCTTCATACAATAAAAGAAAAAGAAAAAAAAGATTAAAAACCTCAAACAACTATTACTAGAGTCAAAAGGGTTTCTCCAGCATTTATTTGATCATTCTTCAACTCTTTCAGCTAAAATTACATTATTGCTAGACTAATTTGAAGACCTCTTCCTCTTCCTTCTTCTACTTTCACCTGATAAAAGCACCACGGCCAGTAAGCAAGATGAGTCAGAGCAGTTTTCTGCTTTCTTGGTGCAGCAGTGATTTTCTGTGGGAGTATGCATTTATGCATGAGAAAGGGAGAAATGACCCCGGAAAAGGAGGAGGAGGATAAAA
This sequence comes from Oceanodroma leucorhoa, assembly GCA_030449065.1. Taxonomy (NCBI): domain Eukaryota; kingdom Metazoa; phylum Chordata; class Aves; order Procellariiformes; genus Oceanodroma; species Oceanodroma leucorhoa. The sequence goes on along the minus strand of JASVER010000005.1, from coordinate 9,904,816 downwards.
GGGAGTAAGCTGCATCAAGATGGCATGACAAAATATCACCTGTAAGAGAGAATTTGCAGAAGAAAGTGAAATGTGGGTGATATTATCCCAGCTTATTTATACACATCAAAGCGTATAAATATGCAGTTCAGATCTTGTATTTAGTTACAAAACATGGAACTCCCATGTGAATCCAATAAAAAAATTGGGTGAGGGGCCAAATCCACCAGAGGAAGACGCATAGGTTTTACTTCTCTCGCAAACTCCAGTAAAGTACAATATAAAAAAAAAAAAAAAAAAAGAAAATGTGAATACCAGCATTCATGGCTCTGCACTATTAGACACTGAAGATAGTCAGTACTCCACACAGCAGAGCACGGGACAAAGTTCCTCCAGCAACTAGAGCTGTAATAGCTGGAACCAGAAGCAACATAGACACAGAAAGATAACACAACACAGCTCAGTGCAAGGGTACATTTAGTTAATTAACCCTTCAAAGAGAGCAGTTCTTTGTTGTACTCTTCAGTAAGATACTCGTGTTTTTTGTTTGGTTTTTTTTAATCCTACTCAGCTGTCTAAGTAGATACAGATAAGACGGTATTACTGATAATTACTCAGTAACTGTCAGTAATAACACCGTATTACTGATAATTACTTTCTCACATTTAGTTCAAAGCACAGGTCAAGACACTCACTTTCTTAGTTGAGCAASCAGGTCTGTGCAGGCCAGGCAAATTAGTACACTGGAAAAGGAGACCTTTCTTTTTCTAAGTCAACTAATTCTGCTGAAGGTAGCAGGGAGGGAAGAATGAGTGGGGATTCAGGACAGGCGGCAGATGTAGAGAGTATCACAATAGGAATGCAGTTGGACACATGACACGTTTTAAAAAACAGAAACACCAAATCATAGATAAACCCTTATTCAGTTAGAAAAAATTTACAGCTAATTGGGTGAGCACATCCAAGTGCTTCAAAGAGCTTGTGAATAATTTTTCTTAGCTCTTCTCGCAGTCAGAGGCTTTTTAATATTTAAGAACATTAAGTCCATTTTTCTCGTAAGACATACCATGATTTCTTTGTACCATGTATCCATGTTGCTTTGCAATGTGATATGTTTGCTTTTAATTTTTAGCACTGAATTCATATTTTGTTTATATAAGTCCCAAATTTCTTGCAAATTCTTTTCAACTTATTTGGATCCACTGTGAGCTATCTCTAGTTTTGTTCTTTCTATCATTTCTTATATTTGCTTTTTCAGCTTCACAGAATTTCACCTTCTCTTTCTACTGTATTTGAAAGGGCAACTCCTATAAGGGCATAGCACTCTTCTTTGTTTTGCTTTGATTTTTCCCTTTGCGAGAAATATCCAAAACATACATTTGCATTGAAATAAAAAGATTTAAAAAATTATTGCCTATTTAACCAATGCAAGTACTTTCTTGTAGATGATTCACAAAGAAGAAAGAAGTAAGAAATAATGTCAACTCCTTAAAGTATGACAAAAGGGCATGACATCTTGAGACAGAGTCACCATGTTATGTTGTCGTCTGGATCGAAGGACAAACTTTGGCTGGGATAAAGTGAGGTAAGGTGGAGAAAGGGGATACTTTCTTTCTTCCAGATATATCATCATGTTCCACCTCATCTTTAAGATCTACTTGCCCTAAGGTGCAAATAAGGGAATATTTCATTGTGTGCTCACTGAAGGTTTTTCATTTGTCAGGATCACTGGCTAAACTCTGAGAGAGAATTACTATTCTGAATAAGATGAGCAGACTTATCTCACACTGCAGTTCAAGAGGGAGTTATGAGAATACATAGGAACTGGACATTCAAAGTATGTGGTTTTGATAACATCCCGTGACATCTCCTGGAACTAAGCATTAATGTTTCTTGAGATTCTTGGTATTTCATATTTGGCAGATAATGTAATTTGATGTCCTGATTTTGGCTGGAACAGAGTTAATTTTCTTCCTAGTAGTTGGCATAGTGCTATGTTTTGGATTTAGTATGAGAATAATGTTGATAACACACTGATGTTTTAGTTGTTGCTAAGTAGTGCTTACACTAGTCAAGGACTTTTCAGTTTCCCATGCTCTGCCAGGTGCACAAAAAGCTGGGAGGGAGCATAGACAGGACAGCCAAACCAACWGGCCAACGGGGTATTCCATACCATATGACGTCATCCTCAGCATATAAATCATCTGGGGGAAGAAGAAGGAAGGGGGGACGTTCTGAGTGATGGCGTTTGTCTTCTCAAGTAACGTTAGGCGTGCTGCAGCCCTGCTTTCCTGGAGATGGCTCAACACCTGCCTGCCGATGGGAAGGAGTGAATGAATTCATCATTTTGCTTCACTCRCATGCGCGGCTTTTGCTTTACCTATTAAACTGTCTTGATCTCAACCCACGAGTTTTCTCACTTTTACTCTTCTGATTCTCTCGCCCATCCTACCGGGGGGGACTGAGGGAGCGGCTGTGTAGTGCCTAGCTGCTGGCTGGGGTTAAAACACGACAGATGTATAAGAGGTAAGATACTCCAGAGTGGAATAGTTTTATCTAGAATTCTGCCTGAACATATCCTGTCATACGATATGTGTTAGCATTTATACACTCTTATTCACTTATGTCACCTGACAGTTAAAGTCTTGATTGAGTAATTGCTTGAGTGAAGACTGATGGAACCATATTCTTTGTATTTCCTTTCCTTCAAATGAAAATATTTGGTATTTCATAATCTGCTATTTATTTGGAGAAATCTAGAAGCAGGAAAAATAATATTATATCTATGATATAGGTATATAATACATATGCATACATATACAAAACTTAGATAAAATCTTCCTGATTGGATATGAATTTTTAGACATGGGAAAGTTTATGAACTGGATGAGTTCTGCAAAGCTGCAACTCTAAACTGCAGAGGAACCAAGAATTATTTTAGCTACAGGAAACATTTGACATTCATTATTTTTGGCATATCTCTCAGTTCTTGTCCTTTTCAAAGAGCTCAGAAGAATTTGTATTCATAATGATAGTCTGAATGACCCTACATGTAAAAATAAAATCACAGAAGAAACAAGAAAGCAAATACCATGCTTTCTATGCACGAGACTTCTGCAATACAGGAAGGAAAAAAAAAATGTCTACATGATGGAAGAAATGTCTCTGTGATAAGATGGGTCACAAAAAAAGCTTTTCTTTTTTTGGTAGTCATTCAGCAGTATATGGGCATACAGTCAGCTGTTCCAGTTATTTTTTTTAATCCAGTAATCATGAAAAGGTGCATGTCATTAGGACCTTTAAAAAATTAGGTCTTTTTTGTTTTAGGGGGGACTGGCTTTTAATAACAAAATAGTCAACACTTTTCTAATGCAACTGTAAAAAAGGTCTCCTAATGCAGTATATTTCTACAGTTAGGTTTGTACTCATTTATCTCATAAAATATCTCTATTTTTATGTCACTTTCTGTATACTAGATGTCCCAATTTATGACTTCCACATATTAGGAAGCRCATGAATTACAGTCATTTGTTTTAAAATTCCATTTTAAACGCTGTTTCCAGCCCTCTAACTAGGTTAGGAAATGAGTGAATTTATTCCCCTCTAGGGTCTGAAACTTAATAGCAGACTTCAAACGCAAAATATAAAGAATGCTCAAAAACCGAGACTTCAGTGAGACAAAGCTACTCACATAAGAATCATTGTATATGTTGAAGCATTAACGGAACTGAGGCTGATCCTTCCACCTTCCTCAGCCATTTAAAAAAACCCAAACAACGTGCATGTATCTTTTTCTTTTATTTGTGTTTCTTCTCCATTATTTCAATTACTACCTCATTAAAGCAGGTGCTGCTTATCTCTCTGCATTAGCATGACATTTGCTATGTAACAGACATTATTGTGTCCTGATTAACTAATATTATATGCAGTTTCCAAACTGCTGTAGCAACATTTGCTTTGATGAAGGTATTATTACTTATAGCAGCTACAAATCAGACTTAGATCATGACTCAATGACTTCTTTTATAAGCAAAATGCTGCATAGCTAATATCTTTTCCGTTGGTGTTGATGTGTAAATTATTCCTTTGCAAGGAAGGCTACATGCTAAAATAGGCAATAGATTGTTCAGAAAATATGCTGTTCRAAGGTGTGTTTTTTCTAGATCAGCAGGAACAGTTTGCAGCTCTGTATATCCTGAGCTTTATCTCARAATAGGCTTTGGGTGATCAAGGGTGGTTCCTGCTGAATCAGAGGAAATTTGTAAGGAACCATATTGGTTATTGATTTAAGCCCCCCCACAGTCACAAACAATGGGTAGAAATTGAGTGAAGATAGTCCTTTAAAATCACTGCCATTAAACACAAACACCTCAAAAGCTCCTGCATGCCACTGGAAGACACCAAAGGTATCAGCAATGTCTTAGGGAATTTGCTGGATGTGAATGCCACATTAACAGTTGAGGGGTTTTTTATTTTCCATTTCACCACTAAGGCAACAACAGTAACCTTCTCTGAGGACAATTCAGAGAAGGCAATTCAGAATTGAACACATCGATAGTAAAAGCTCAACTGGAACTTATATTTTCAAGAAATATGCAGAAAAGGAAACCGTCTAAAATGCCTTTTTTAAGTTGAATTATCCATTATCAGGCATCTCTTCTGTACTGAGACAAGAGAAAGGATTCTCCATTTAATCTGTGAAGATATCAAAGCATGTCTGGGTAGACCGAATCTCTTTTCRGTGAATTAAGGACTAGTTACCTTTTCAGCCTTGTTTCCCAGTTGCACTGTCTGCCTGCCTGTCCTTCAGTATCCCATAATAAATTTTGGATCCGGTGGACACTTTTAAGCCAAATTAAAACMAAACTATTTCTACAGTTTTGTTAACAACTGGCAGAGTGGAGAAAAAGGTTCCAAATTAGTGCCCCTTCCCCAAATTAGGGAAAGGCTACTGTGTTAGTTCATCTCTGTGAGACATYACAAAACCAGCTTGGGGAAGAACAGATGTATGAAGCAGGGAGGTGCACTTTATGATGTTCCAGCATCCAGTAAACAGTCCAACTGTGAGACACAAGAGCTCAGGAAATGAGGTTATAAATTCCATCATTCATGGAGCTATTGATGAAGATAAAGCCCTTAGAATAAGCTTTAGTTTTACCAGATCTTATCGCTTAGCCCTGTTGATAAACGTGATATATATAAATACTAAGTTGAACTAGACTTGAAAAACTTAAGTGTTCCAGTGACCTATTGTCCTTGGTGACTTCCTGATTTAAAGACATGTAAGAAAACAGCTTCAACAGGCATTATGGTTTTTTATTTATGCAAGAGAAACACACACACCTTTATAACTGTGAAAACACGGAGTATATCACATTGCTACAGCTAAAAATGTGTATATTATAAATAGGCCACAGAGTACAACCATTGGGAAAACGAACATGGTTATACTTCCATCAGAAAGACCTTCTTCATGGAAGTGGATTGTTTCAAGGGAAGGGCAAAGTGAATAATTACCCAGGCCGGACTCAGCCTGGGACCTCGGTACCTTCCACCGCAACCAGTTCAAACAGCTTCATCTCACTTTTGTAGCCTATCTTTCTACCCAACTTACTATTCCCCACTGTGTATCAAATTTCAGGCTCTCATTCATTAAAAATGCCAGCCTGAATGTTCCCCACAGACAGTTCTGTGCTCTCATTGCAATTGCCATGCAGGGACAAAACTACCTGTGGGCATCCTCAACATCTGTGTTTTCTTTTCTCTCAAAATTCGTATGTGCCTTTTCACCTACAAGCATACCTAGTCAATTCCATAATCATAGCTGTCTTGCTGTTAATTTGYATTAATAATTGTCTTCTACCATTGACAAAAAAATCTTTGGATTGGGTAATCCTTTAGCTTCCCATGAATAAAGCTTCTAGCACATAGGGGTGAGGGGAGATGAGTGGGCCAGGATAAACTAAAAAAAAWAAAAATAAAAAAAMCCCAATGCTTATCTTGTTTTCAAACTCAAACTGCTGACAAATTGTACATATTCATACTCTCATTAGTGCACTGTTATGCACATGTGAACAATTCCACTCAAGGCAAAAAGATTATTTACTACCTCATAAATAAATGCTTACATAGCGGAGAGCATTTTTTTATAGCGTATTAGGTGGTCTATTATCCATACTTTTTCCAAGGTCCATTCTAATTTGTTTCTACCCTTTCCCTGCTCCTCCATGCATTAACCGTCATCCACAGCCAAAATAATGCTAGTTTTTATTTGAMAGCTCTATTTTGATAAATTACATGGAAGCATTGTAGAGAGAAAAAAAAAGAAAAAGAATTAGTACATGAAGTGATACTCTAAATTTTTTATTTAAAAATCACTGGTTTTACTGATCTAATCTTATTTGTGGATTATCTAAATCTCTCAGATGCTGGATATTTTATAGCAGCTACTCCAGAATAGGTTCATGACTACAACATTGACCTTGCCCATTGGAGCAACAGCTCGGTTCTGCCAGGTTCTCTGTATTCACTTTTCCCACTGAAATCAGTGAGCCTTGATGAGCATCTTAAAAGGTGTAAGCAAAACTGACAAGACACATCCAGCTATTGTGTATGCTGATATGGTATCAAATTTTAGTAAGCTGTAAACATTTCAAAGATAATCTTGATCCAAAATTCAGTAAACAATCTTTCAGCCCTACAAAATTACTGACAGAGGAACTTATCTGATAGGGCCTCTCAGCTTCAGTTTGTAGCACATATTATAATAATTATTATTATGAATTATATCGATATAYTATTGTAATGAACTATATATATAAAAAAAAAAATAGAAAGACACATCCTAAATTCCTGGAACATTTAAAGCACTAAAGGGTTATTCCTCTTCCTTCTCCCAAAAAAGCCATGCTTCTAGACGATTATAAAATCAAAATATTTTTTTCTCTGAGAGGCTGAATATTTGTCAATATTCAGCTGCTCATTGATGCTCACAGAGGATACTGATACAGAAAGTTTCCTACCAGATCTAATCTGTCATTACTCAGAGATTTATATTTCCAGGATTGTGAACAGCCTTAAACAAAATAAACTTACTGGAAAGATGTCCTGAAGATTATGTACAATCTGAAGGTCAGTGGCCTTGTTCACCTGCAACAGCCAAGTGTGATTTAGATAATAGAGTAACATAATCTTCTTTCTATGATTAATGTTACCAGGTATATTTTGGCATTTTAACAATGAAATCTTGATTTAAACTGGATCTTCTAAACTAAAATATAAGAATGTTTATAAAGATATTTTTATTCTAGTACCCTTTCTTTCAGGTTAAAATATCTCTATATTCATGCTGTAGTTAGCATCCAGTTATTACATTTTGAACATCTAGAGGTGTTGTACTGAATGRTCTCACATTCAGAAATGCCATAAAATTTTGGATATAAATTCCAATTTTAGAGATGATAAAAATTATTCACTCATTGTAAGGTTATCGGAAAACAACTTTCTCTTTTTTAAAAAATCCTGCCATTTATACTRCAAATAATGTCATTTGATTACAAAGTGACCTTTATTGTTAACTGAGAATTCACAGATACTTAGCCTAATCACCAGGCATTCTAGAGGAAAAAAATAAGTCACGGGAGTCAAACACCTAGGCTCCATGAGATGTTGCAACCACTCACAAGGAGACTTCAAATCTTCATTACTGTCCTCTCTCCCTAGGGTATTCCCTCTGACTTCTGCAGAATCACAGCTCTGYGGTCTGCAAGAGCTCCAGCAAACGAGATTTCCAGCTGGGGAAGGATCTGCAGCAAAGACAGTTTCTACAGAAAAGAACATGGGGTGCTTTTTCCTATCCACCCGTCTCACCCAATAATATCCCCAGTTGCTGATCGTGTGCCACCACCCTAATGGAGAGCCCACCAGGGCAGGTAGGTGACAGTCTGAATGGCTCCACTGAGGGTGTCCAGTCCCAGTTTCTGACCAAGCTGTAACTATATGTTGACTTGTGCCTCCTCCAGATCTGGGGAGGGCTTTTCATGGTTTTTTGTTTCCTGAAGTGCCCAGTGCCAGCAATTTCCTGTAGCTTTGGAAAGCAAATGTCGGTCTCCCACTTTTCCAGAAGTTCCCACTGATTGCAAGCATCTTGCTCAAACCTCTTTGGCAGCTGGCTCTCACAATCTCATGTTCAATTCACACATCTTCCAAGTTCTCAGTAGTGCTGGGTATCTACAGAATACTCTTGAAATATTAGCAAAAGTATGAGACAGACTGTCTTTAAATAGCTTACTGGATTTGGGGTTTAGTTTGTTTGTTGTTGCTGGTTGCCTTTTTTTTTTTTTTTCCAGGTAGTAGGTTCTGATCAATAGCAGTAAAAGAAGCAGATTTCATGCTACCCAGAACTAAAACTGTAATCACTTTGCATTATAAAGTCCCAGTTTCATTTCCTATATTTTGAAAAATTGGTTTGCCCTGGAAAATACTAGTGTGTCAGAAGAAAAAACAAAGTTTCTTTTCCATTAGCTTTGTTGGTCTGTTTTATAGGCATTATGAAATTACCTTTGTTCTGCTTCTACTTCAAATCCCCCTCATAGGTTGACACTATCCTTTTGTACCAACAAAGTTAAGTAGTTACTTACTTACAAACCCATTGGAAATTTGTGGAAAATATATCATTTAAAAGGAATTCTTTCTTATTACTGAATGTTTTTAATTCATTATTTTGCATTTGTTTGGACACCCGCCCTGCTCACACTCCATCATTAGGTATGCTTATTTCAGTGGGAGCAGCGGTGGTTATTTTCTTCCAGTGCCTGGCACACTGTAGCAAAGAGAGTCCTGTACCTGCCACTGGTGTACCCCCAGCACTCAGCATCCCCTTCGTGGCTCTGCCTATTTCCCAGAATCAGACCATTAGCCAGGTTGGGGACTGCGCTATCTAAGTGAGTGAGTTTTCTCTCGGCCAGAGCAGTGCCCATGGAAGGGYTTCCTCAACCGGGTACATCACAGAGACTAGCCACAGATAGAGTCTAATCAGGCAAGGTTTTAAAAGAGCCTAAATATCTGCCCCTGGAATTCTGGGGGTCGTGGAAATTTCATGTCCAATTGACGTGACTCCTCTCCCAAAACAATGAAAATCCTAAAAAAAGGGGATTATAGTTCTACTGCTGCCAAGAGCTGCCTTTAATAAGATGTCTTCTGTTCTATTACTCCTTTTAAAATTCATCAGGTAACACGAAGTTTGAGAGGCCTGTATAAACACAGGAGTCTAATATCATTACTTTAGAGAAGGCTGTCGTTGGTTGTGTATGTTGTACATAGAAACACAGGTGCTCAGATAGAGCTAACAATGTTTTCYCTGTTCTGTTTTAGCTAAAAAGGCCTCATTATACCCAATATAGCTTTTAATTATTCTCCTCTCCTCTTTTTGTTGTTCTTAATCCATGCACAGTGCTCACATACTACCAGAAAACGTACTTTACACACGCAAATAAATTCTGACAATGTTTTATGACATACACAATTCTTAATGGCAGAGATAACAAAACCCTCAAGAAATTGTCATTAAAGAAAAAAAGCTGTGATTCACCACCACTGAGACTAATACAGGTAAAACAGACAAAGAAGGATAGAAAACATTTTTTAAATGGCTCCACTGTTATTTTCCATTAACCAAAGCATAAACAGCACAGATACGGAGACAGAAGATCAGTTCAGAGACTACTCAGTCAACAACATAAGAAATTCAAGTCCATATACATACATCACTGTTGTAATGACAGCAATTTTTATATGTAATTCTTTCTGCAACAATATCAAGGCTGCTACAAATGTTTTCTGCTCTTATTAGCTAGACCACAAATGCTTACTTAATCTGGCAACACTTCCAACAATTTTATRATCCTTAACGTCATCTTTACATACCCAAGCAAAAATGTCGGGATGCAAACACAACAGAAAAAAATAAAAAACTGAAAAAAGACAAACCATTTCTTTTACTTGGGTTTTTTTCTGAAATCTTTAATACTGCTATAAGCCAACAAGATATTACTTCATTCATAAAGTAAAAAATACATTAAAATCAAAAGAGTTTTTAATGATTTATGACCTATCTTATGCAGCCAAGGTCTGAAATGCTACTATTCCTTTTTTTAAAAAAACAAACAAATAAACAAACAAACAAAACCAGAACAAATTGGAACTACCTTAGCCATGGCCTGTATATACCGATCTTTCATCAGCAATCCACACATGTCTACTTTTCTCTGTTTCCGAGTCAAAAGCCACCTGAGAAGCTGTGGGGTTTTACCCAATTCTCCAGAGGCAGAGCTGGTTTTAAGCACATACCCTGCAGTTTCCGATTGCATTCACAAAAACCCTGGGTGGAGAAAGCATGCTACCTCTCATACCCCGCTGTGACTCTGTGCTCAACTCCTGCTCAGATTTTGGCTAACACAGCTCATGCTAAGGCCTGAGGTATGCTGGGAACAGCACCATTAGCTGAAAGCGAGGGCAACACGTAGGCAGGACACAGTGGCCAGAAAGGGCTAGAGGTCCTTATGCCGCCATTATCACCCACAGCTTGCTGTCTCCTGCAACCATCATCCTTGCATATTGATTGTCTGGCAGTTTCTTCAGAATCCACTAACTCCTGGAAATGGTATAGACCAAACTTCCAAGCTGGAATGTAGAAATATATCAGTTTACTCAAAAAAAGGGTTTTGAGGCRGATCCAACAGCAGCTGGGCTACTGAGGCTTTTGTGCCTTTTGGTGTGATATRGGGGATGCTCGCACCATGACAGAGGAGGAAGGATGAGCACTCTCACCATTGGCTTGGTAACTATTTTGCTCACAGGTGCACAAGTTACAAATTACAAGTTGTGAGTTATGAATTAGAGAACCTGTGAGTTAGAAATTTCATAAATTAATTTACAAATTAGTGAATTCATGTGTTAGCCCTTCTTTGTTGTTTGTATCTTTGTGCCGGTTTGGGCTGGGTTAGAATTAATTTTCTTCACAGTAGCTAGTATGGGGCTACGTTTTGGATTTGTGCTGGAAACAGCATTGATAATACAGGGATGTTTTCGTTATTGCTGAGCAGTGCTTACGCAGAGYCAAGGCCTTTGCTGCTCCTCACACCACCCCACCAGCGAGTAGGCTGGGGGTGCACAAGAAGTTGGGAGGGGACACAGCTGGGACAGCTGACCCCAACTGACCAAAGGGATATTCCATGCCATATGGTGTCATGCTCAGCAATAAAACTAGGGAAAAGCTGTCTGGGGGGCTGTGGCTCAGGGACTGGCTGGGCATCTGTCATTTGGTGGTGAGCAATTGTTTCATTTGCATCACTTGCCTTTTTTGGGTTTTATTTCTCTCTCTTTGTTATTTTGCTTTTCATTACAATATTATTRTTGTTGTTGTTGTTGTTGTTGTTATTATATTTCAATTATTAAACTGGTCTTATCTCAACCAGCAAGTTTTCTCACTTTTATCCTTCCAATCCTTTTCCCCCCATCCCACTGCAAAGGGAGTGAGCGAGCAGCTGTGTGGTGCTTAGTTGCCGGATGGGGTTAAACCACGACAATCTTTTCCTAAAGAGCCCCATAAAATAAAGTTTAATTTACAGAGTACATTGTCCTGTAAACTTGATAGACCCAAATGGACCATGACACCTGCCTTCGGTATCAAGGATTTGCTTGAAGGTTAACTCAAATTCAGGTACCTTTCCTCAGCTACAGCTCATATTGTGGCTCTGGACTAAGACCAGACATGAGGAGGTGATTAACTTCTGATCCCCAGCCAAGTGACTGCCAGCACAGAGGTAGTGAAAAGTTAAGGGACACAAAAGTCATCTGTACCTGTGACAGAAACACTCCCTGGGAACATGTCCTCTCTGTCCTCTTCATCCCTGGAAAGTCACAGAAGAGAAAAACACATTACAGTCCCAGGGAAGTGTGCATCATTGGCAGGTGCTGATCTGCCTTCAAACACAGGTGCCAGCACACAAAACATTTCCCAAGCAACAACAGTTTTGCTTACTAAACTAAATGTGGATGTCATTTTGAGCAGCAGTCCCTCTGGCCAGTTAAAGCGTTGTTCAACACCAACAAATATAAAAGGTCTGATCCTATTTCAGGCTTACAAGATGTCAAGTTAATGATAATTTTGCTGGATCATCATAATTTAGGAACATTCCCCAAAGCACTGTTGTGTAGATTTTAAAATAGTCTAGGACCTGTCTACCTAGAGGACTCTCTCGCTCTCTTGACACTGCAACAATCAAAGCTGAAAATTCCTTTAATGTGCCAGAGAAGCAGCTGCAGAGTATTCCTTGTAAAAGCAACTAATTAGGAGATCTATTAAATCATGAATGGTATGGATAAAGTGCAAAGGAAAAATATTAGTTACTGTTCTTGTAACACAGGAGTAGAAGACACCAGACAAAATTGTTATGCACACAGCTTAAAAAGGGCAAAACCCCTCTGTTTGCATAGCACAATTAAATTGTGGAATTCTTTGAACCAGGATGCTTTGAAGGAGAGAGTATAAATAAATCTAAAAATTTATTAAATTCCAAGATGTGGCTACAACCTCTATTTCAGGAAGTTCCTAAAATGTGAATTATTAGAATCTGGGCACTTCTGTTCTGATGCTCTTCTCTTAAGTATCTGTTGCTGTCTGTCCACTGCTAGACACATGAAATTTGCTGCATGACGTTATAGTGTGATTCATTACAGACTTTCTTATGATCTTAGCACCCAGAAATTTCAGCAAACACCTTGCTGTTTTACTCTCCCGATTCCCTCTGTCCCACTCCCCCATCAGCACAGATACACAGCACCTCCAGATTTTCGTTAGCTTTCAGGAAGCACTAGAAGATGCATTTCTCTCCCTGGCTCACTGCTATTTGTTTAAAAGGCTACATGACTAGTACACAAGCCAGGATGCAGCTCCAGAATACACATACTTTCTCTACAGAAGGGCAAATATATCTAACAAGACCTGGTAACAAGTTAAGAGAGAGAGTCTTGTGTGATAATTCTTCTTTATAAAGTTTTTCAAAAACTTTATAAACTTCGACCCATGTGCACTCATTCTTTCTTTAAGACACATAATGCAACAGTTGTCACAAATWAAAACAAATTTTGGGGCAATTCATTGGAGAATTTGACATTTTAGCAGGTAAACATTATGACTACCCTTGGCATCATATTTTTCATTTATATTTTCAATTCATGAAACCTGAAAGGTGTATTTTTCACTCTTTTGAATTAACTATTCTCATTTCAGCTGTAGGAGGCCTGTGTTTTGTATATTTAAATCTTTACATTCTTTAAGAATGTCTTGAGCTACTGTTATGTTGCTATACCACAACTTAACTTCTATGACACTTTGAAAAAGAATCTCTGAAATTTAGGAAGAAATAAAGCACACATTCATTTGAATGTAAGGTTGCAATAAAAATAATCCTAGCAAAGTCCTTTGTTACGAAAATTACTTTGCTTCCTATTTRCTATATTCATTCACAGTAATTTTGAAACAGCAGAAAGATGAAAACTCAATGAATCAAAACAAGCCCCCAAAAATACAAAAAAATTCAAAGATTGATGGAGTTTCTTATGAGTCAGATCAGGCCATCCTGGAACCTTTATAGAGTGATTTAACCAGAAACACATACACACACACAAAAACAAACCCAGAAATACTCCTCTAAGGAGATGGAACTTGTTAAATTTATCCTAAAAAATTAACTGTGTTGTTCACGTTTATGTTACGTAGGCATTAATACTTCTTTCCCCTCTTTTTCTTGGCCTGGCACTCCAGTCATTCCAGGACTCCACAGAAAGATGAAAGCTATTATGTCCCTCACTTCCCCCGCAAAAAAAAAAAAAAAAAAGAGAGAGAGAGAGAGAGAAAGAGAAAGAAGAGAAACCTAGCATATATTTTTAGAATCTCAAACTGATTTCTTTAACAGGGAAAATAAAACCAAGACAGGCTGGGACTCTATATGAACAAGCAATAGTTTTTGAGTAGATTTGGCACATTATTATGAAGCATATAAAATGCATTATTAATGTTAACAGAATCACAGAATGGCTGAGGTTGGAAGGGACCTCTGGAGGTCAGCTGGTGCAACCCCCCTGCTCAACATGGGCCACCTAAATCCAGTTGCCCTCAACCATGTCCAATAACACGCCTCAGGAAAATTTCTATTTAATTTTATCTTGTAGCTGGCAGCCAGCAAGTGGTGATGCTCTGTTAAGAACTGTGTTTAAAGTCTCAGCAAAAAGGCATTATCTTAACAGGACAGGTTCCATGGATCATATACACATGTGTAACTGTACAGAAAAGATAGTTGATTTTACTTTTTAAAAGATGGTCAAGAAACTAACATGTAGAAAAGTATTACATTCAAAGAATGTTATTTAATTCGCCCTTACCATCTTTGTATTTAAGAAACACCAGGTTTGTATTTGTCTCAGCACTCCCAGCTATTCTTGCTCATGGCACAAGCAGTTTATAATTATATGATTACAAATTTTGCCACAGGATCTTGTGTCATTCACTGCACTCAGTGGACAAACAAAGAGGCAGAATTAAAGTTAAAAGCACAGTCAAAAATGTAGTATGTCTTATTTTTCAAGTACTTGGCTTTACAAACCAAATAATGTTCCCTAAAYATAGTTTTCATGGATGGAATAGACATGAATAATCTAAGAAGAATTACAAATTAGGGTACGTGACACTTAGAATTCTACTAATTTTGAACATGTGGACTGTGACACTTCAGATAATTGTTAAAGCAGAAGTTCTCTCCCATTCTCTACTGTCTGTAGCTATTTAGCCTTGAACAGAGCTTGAGATGAATATTCGCAAAGTATGGTCCAGCAGGATGTTGTTCGGTGCTTTTTGCTTGCTGTGTCGTACTCCAGTGAGTTCCCTCTCCCATTAGTATCGAGAAGATTTACACCCAGAGAACTATCACGTGTCCTAATCACATTTTCTCACTAGCACAACCTGTTAACATGTGGTCAGATCAGGTATGCTGAAGATGAAATGGCTTGACCACAGTAAATATTCAACTAAGAACTGCAGGTGAAGGGAAGATTAGGAATAAAATATATGCATACAGACACATACACAAAGCCAAGAGAAAATCATATCACATTGTTTTAGAAGCACATTTGCCTTCAGAAAATAAAATCATAATAATTTCCTAAAATGAATACATAGCATTTAAAATACTGATGAGGATATAAAAATCCCTGTGTGACCTTTTCAAAAGATTTGAAGTCTCCGATTGGYTGTGCATTAACTTCTTCAAATGTCCTGAGGCTGAAGTGCCTAATGAGGAGACAGAAAGGCCTGACAGACTCACGAAAGCCAAGTCAGAACAGATGCGTAATTTTTGTAGGTTTGGGAGATGCCATTTTATTTTTTAGTACTTGCCTCACATACATAGGAGGCAAGAATGCTCTAAAATAGAAAAGTCTTCTCTCAACCAGTATTTTAAAACTTGACAGAGTATGCCTGAGTAGCTTGTTTTACACAGACTAGGTGCACGACAAGAGGGAACTTACTTGATGAACAGGTAGTCAGTTGGTAATATTACATGCTGTGACCCAATTAAACAGTTTGTTTTGAAAAGTTTTGTCAACCAGAGACATGAATTCCTGCATTACAATGGGGAATACTAATGACCACTCTCAAAGGATAAAACTCTTAYCAAAATATTTTCAAAAAGTCTCCCAAATCTATCTAAAGTTATTAGTTAAACAACATATCTGTGAAAGTCCCTAGGCAGTAGTTCCTTCGACTTCTTTATCATACAGCCACAGACCATCCCTCAGTGCAGGCAGTTCTTTGACAGTCATGAGTTCGTAAGGGTTGAGCTCCTAGTGTGGCTACCAGGTATTAAAGATTTTGCACAGAAAGGTTGACTCCTAATTTCTTAAAATTAAAGGATGCTAAAAAGCCATCTTTTGAGGTCTGTAACACCAGCCACAAGTACAAGTTAGTTTTTCAATTTTTAGTAAAATACATTACTTGTCTGAATTTCACGTCTCAATGTTTTCAATGTTTATCAATAGATAAAAGTTAGCTTGAAGTATTTGAAAAGATGTTCTGCAGGGTATCAGACATCCTCAGAGTTTGGAAAGCATTTTTCCTCAGGTTGTTTTGGCTTAGTATAGTATCTTCTTGCTACAGTTCAGAAGTTTTAAAAAGCTAAAGTCTTTGGTTGGTTCACTATTCTCCTTTGGCTCAGACACACCTCTGTCTTACCGACCTTCRCTGTTTAGTTGTATGGATAGACAGATTGTTGTAGGGCAGAATCTCTGCTTCCCTTTTCTCTTGTAATTCCTGATCCTATTAGTGATGCTCTGTGTGGGAGGCAGCCCCTCGGTTCATTATGAATGCTGCAATCCTATGAGAATCATGCAACCTCATTAATACCTTGGTRCCGACACAGTGATAGACCTCTCCAGGACAAACACACATTGAACAAATTCTGAGAGTCACGTTCACTGCTTCCTACAATTTTAAATGCTGGAGGGATGTACAACTTGCCGTCCAAAATCTTTTAGTTTAGTCTTCATCACTACAAACAGACTACCCTCTGGGAAATCCTCTTTAAGTGATTCCACTGCTTTGTGAAATTCATAACGGGATTTAACTTAATAGCAGCCGTTTTAGGAAGTGACCTGTTAGACCAGCTACTAAGAAACATGTGTGGACACAGACTGAAAGAAAACAACTAACTAAAACAGAATTATTTTTTTGTCTGACATTGGTTAGCAAACTTTCCTTGAATATAAAGAAGTTGAGGATGTTCATTCTCACCTTCATATGTAGCTATTTTGTCAAACACTTATTAACGTGTAAATGTTTATAATTTGTGATTTTAATATTTCCTTCTTCTCCATACTCTCTCTCTCTCTTGCACACATACAGACACACTTAACATCATAAATTCTAATTATTTGACGTTAAAAAACTCTGTGTCAGTAAGGTGCCTATGTTGCACACATTTTATACAAAGCCAGATAAGTATCAGGCAAGGCTAAATTATTGAGTCACAGGAAACTGTCTGAGAGTTAATGACTGCATAGGGTTAGATGCTTGAAGTTCTTCCTAAGGCATGGCACAGTAGATAATAGTCTTCTTACATATTTTGTGATCTTCTATTAAACAAAATTTATGTAGTTCTTATATTTATATATTAATTTATAATTTATTTATAATATGTATAAATATAATTGTTAATACAATGAAATAATATATATAACATATAAATCTTACAYGATGCAGATTTCAACCTTAAGCTGATGAAATTATATGCATTATGATAAGATACATTTTAATAAGTAACATTTTAATACTATAAACTGGAAATAAAAATTTTAAAAAATCCAATTCTACAATTCTGTGATTATAACAACTCAGGTTCAACACCTGTTGCATTTATTGAGCCAAAATAAACTTACCTCACTAGAGGTTTGAAATTTTACAACTTGTGTTTCCAGCAAGTGGAATTGGAGGCATCAATTTAATCTTCTTCTGTTATACTTATCTAAGTGCTGTTATACTCTGTTCTAGGTGATCTTCAAAGCTGGGAAAAAATCAAATTTGGTATGAAATGCCTTTGCTAGATGGGCTGTGGAAGGTTGCTYACCACACAAACAGATTTTAATTGACCTATTGATAAAATATCCCTCCTCTATTTAAATCACTTTCATTTACTAAACATATCACAGAATGCAATGTCATATGTGCCAGGTCAAAAAACATTTTTTTTCTGTGTGATCATAATGACTGATTCTGTGTAGTCAGAGTTGAAAATCAGAGCTCATTGTAGAGCAAGAGGAATATGGGTCATAAACACATGAACCATGATATGGCCAACACAGTGCCATACTGCAGGAAAATGAGGACTGTGACACCAATTACCTTCTGTTTCATTTATGTGTTTTCCTGAAAAAGCTGCTAAGTCAATGGTGTTGCAAGACCTATACAAGATGATGGCAACAGGTTTGCAYTGCATTGCCAGTCAAGAGAAAAGCCTTCTCATTTAACTTCACTACAGTAGGTGAAGGCTGAGGTCATACACCCACTCATGAAATAAATTTGAAACAAACAGATTTGCTGTTGTATTACAAACACATGGGCATCCCAGAGTAATAGGAGAATTAAAAAACAGCTTCTACAGTAATTGCTTAGTGGCAATCCAACTAAGCTGCTGTTAAAACTTTTATTCTTGCTGAGGTGTTTTATTTCGTTTCTTATATAATTACTGTTCTAAGACACCCAGAGCATTGAATAGATATGCTTCTAATGACTGTTATAGAAATTGTTTGTATTTTGAAAGAATAAGTTCCCCCTTAAATTGGCTGATGATACATAAGCAAGGTACAAAATAATTAGCTTGTTTAATTAACAAGATATGAGTCCCCATCAAACTTAATGCTTTCTGAGAAGCAAAGTAATTCAGATGTAGATGTGAATTTCKGTGACAGATAAAGCATAGCCTTGCAGAGGTATCTTTAAAGCTTCGTAATATTTCAGATGACAATTGATGGACACTTTAGTTAAGAAATTTAGGCAGGAAAATATTTAATAAAGATATGTATCGAATCAATATTCAACTTTTCTGTACAAGTGCAGAAAAAAATCCCACCCAGGCTGATTCATACAAATTTATCAGAAAATAACAAGTCCGTGTTCTTAGTCTGCATTATAAACATAGGAAAAAAGAAGTCAGGAGCCTCATTTTCCAATTCCTGTTTGCGGGCCCAGTTTATCCAATGCTTCTAGCAAACCTCTCAAGACATCTGTGGCATGAAAAATTCAGCAGACTCAGTGAGCAAACCAAGCAAAACTCGTTGCTTCCAAACCTGAATGCAACCTGACCTGTGATCAGTTTGGAGGTGCTGCAAAATGTGGCAAGCATTTAACAAGCATTTCGAAGAGGAAGTACAAGGTTGTTAGAGCCTGAAGTATTTCATTTAGAGTCTGCAAACACGCAAAGCTCCCCAACCGTAGGCACTGTCTACAGAAATTACCTGTGTGATTATTTGCAAGATCACCAGGCAATTTTAGTGAGGCACAAGTATTTATCACTGGATATTTCTTTTCATTGTGGGATCCACTACAAAAACATCAGCTCCAGCCCTGCTGGGGTGGCATTTTGTACCTCTCTCAAAGCTGAGACCTGCAGGGACATACTGTAGCTACTCAATGAAAGCACAGGAGAGTGGTGAGAAACAGGGGTTTCCTACACGAATGCCAGAAATTTTTTACCTCCAGGACTTTGGCAACATCCAGTCAGTCTGCTTGTAGGTCATACCTGGATTCGACTAGCCTTTGGGTGAGGAGTTGTACTGGAGTGAAATTACATCAGCCAAAAGATTTTCATATGTCAAAGATCTTAACATTTAACCAGACACATACAGAACAGTGCTTTGATTGGTCTTTAGATATGCAAACCAGTACTACCAGACAGTATCAGAAGAGTTTGTGCCCAGTTATGTCCTTCAGCTTTTTCTCTTTGATCCTCATTTTGCCCTTGTAATTTCTTTCTGAACTGTGGTCAAAGTTCTTTCTGAACTTCAGTCAAACCTGAAGGTTTTGTGTTCAGGCATGATCTGCTATTTTAGCAAATGTTATTGGCTCTAATGAAGTCTTGTCCTCTTTAATGTAAACACTCCACTACTTCTGAAATGCTTAGAAGGCACACAAGTCTTCTGCTCCTTTAATGAAATGCTTTTAAAAAAATAAAACAACAAAACAGCCTGCAGCCTTTTTTTTATAAATTCTTTACTTTGCCCTTCTGCTTGCTGCTTTTTATTCAGCGTGCTGAAGTCTGCCCTTTAAAAGTTCACTGCATGTCTCTGCAGGAGGAGGCACAGGCAGCTGTTACTAGGATACTAAACTTCATTGTGCAGCAGGCACTATCAGCTGAAGACACCTCACCTGAAGTGCCCATCCTTTGATATTCACGTGGGCTGAAGATATGACTACGCCATTGTATTTATGGTTTTCTAACTGACCACAGGATGTGCCTCAGATTTTTTGGTCTGGTTGTTACTGCCTTTTTATTGATTATCATCATCCTTTATAATACAGTCTACACCGCAAAAGAAATGTACATAGAAAGTGTTAGATGCAAAGTACAAAGAAATGTTCAAAAGTACATTTTGAAGTGTACAAAGAAAGTGTTAGTGTCAAAATGCAGAAGGAGAGGCTAAAAAATGCATGAATAATTTAGAAAACAATACTTATCAAGAAATTAGTGCCAGAGAGAATATGGTYTGTGGTGGTACGATAGCACAACCCGTAGCATTCCTCCAAAACATTGTCCAACTCCAGCTCATCTCCTGGAGCCATTTCTATTTGTCCTGCAAGGCCCCACTGGAGATAGGGATCATGCTGTGAAATATGTGGCACATATGGCAAAATCAGGTTTTATTAGGACGTAAAGMAACCCAAGCAGTATTCCCAGAAGACACTGTGATTCTAAGACGTGTTTCAGTGTCTTTGCAAGATGGGAGAGGAGCTTCTACTGCTCACTTCTCTGCCTGGAAAACAGGCAAAATGGAGAGATTAGGTGCTTTACTTTTGAGAAAACCAATAACAGAACCGAGAAATGAACCCCCAATTTCCAAATCATAGTTTTATGCTTCATCACTAAATAATCCTTTCTTCCAATGCTACTCCAAAGTCTATTTACATGGAGAGACTGATATTTGCAATGTTAATCCACCCCATACTCCCATTCCCCAGCAAACACTGCAATGCCCAAGCCAGCCGCAAAGACACTCTGTATATTTCAATTACTCCTAAGGATGGCAGTAAATGCAAGCTACCTAAAAAGAGATTATTATGTTTCTTGCTATTTTATGTACCTGTGTATACAACAGATGATAGACATGTTAATTAAACCTCACTACTCTCTCTCTGTCCATGAGTATTTCAGCATAACTCATTATAAACAAATACTTTAGAGGTTAGATCGGTCATGCTGAAGTATCTTATATCATTGTAGACACACTAAGCTTCACGAAAGGCACATTTAATATCAAAACCCACGTATCTGTGTTTGATCTTCTACAATAAGTATTTACACTTAAACTATTTCCAGTTATTTAGTCAGCTATTTATTTCCTGCAGTGTGTGATGATTTGCCCTTTAGATATTGGGGATATAAGCTATAGTCTTTTATTTTTTGTTTTCTTTTAGTTGGCTAACTGTAAGATGTGTTAATACAGGAGGAAGGAACTTTGACCATGTATACACCTACTTTGCAGAGGTACTTGTTTTGAAAGATCTGATCCATACAATAGTAAGGAGTATATTTAGCTAAATATATGTCCTTGAATAGTTCACCTATCAAACACTGTAAAAGGCAATGTGTAAATTAATATACACTGAGGAAATGCACAGAGTGAACTGAAATTTCAGTTTTCACAGGTAACTGGAAAAAAAAATTAGGACATAGGGTCCAAAGTTAAAAAAGTAATAACTAATTAGAAATCTCCTATTGTCGCCAGTATTCGTGGAGATCACACAGACAGTTTTGTTCTGCTCCCAAGGATTAGACTAAGGGTCCCCAGCACACAGCTCTGGTGTTTAACAGAATCTGCTCTGCTCCTTCCGGCAGGACATGCTAAAGGGTTGCCCATTACTTTCATCCCATAAGAAAAAGCACAGCTGAGCTTTTGACATACAAGGGTAATACATTTGTTAGTAAAGTTGTATAATGCCGTATGTGCATTAGGTTCTCATCTCCCTGAGCAGGTGCAGGTCAGTTTGCTAAATGTAAACTCCTTGACAGCTACTGTCTGCACATATCTATTAAAGCACATACCTGGCAGCAAAAAATAAATCAGCATTCAATTTTAAGTATTTTGTAATGTTGAAAATGCTTTTACTAGTTAGATAGTGACCATACAATCTTTCAAAGTTATGCCTACATATGTGTACACTAAAACCAGTTGTACAGATGTTAGTTTGGTCAGTAGAAACGTCAGTAATRCTTCAGTTTCACCTCTAATCCTTTGGTTTATATCTATACTCAAGGCAGTTGTTTCAGAATTGCCTTTGCCGTGCTAGGGTAGATGACACTGACCTTTCCTACACAGTCAGAGGAAGAGATACTGTGTTCAGTTTTGGGCCCCTCACTACAAGAAGGACATTGAGGTGCTGGAGTGTGTCCAAAGAAGGGCAACGAAACTGCTGAAGGGTCTAGAGCACAAGTCTTATGAGGAGCAGTTGAGGGAACTGGGATTGTTTAGCCTGGAGAAAAGGAGGCTGAGGGGAGACCTTATCGCTCTCTACAACTGCCTGAAAGGAGGTTGTAGCAAGGTGGGTGTTGGTCTCTTCTCCCAAGTAACAAGCGATAGGATGAGAGGAAATGGCCTCAAGTCACGCCAGGGAAGGTTTAGATTGGATATTAGGAAAAATGTCTTCATCAAAAGTGTTGTCAAGCATTGGAACAGGCTGCCCAAGGGAAGTGGTGGAGTCACCATCCCTGGAGGTACATCCCTAAAAGACGTGTAGATGTAATGCTTAGGGACATGGTTTAGTGGTGGACTTGGCAGTGCTAGGTTAGCGGTTGGACTTGATGATCTTAAAGGTCTTTTTCAACCTAAACGATTCTATGATTCTATGATTCTATTATGTCATCAGCTCACAGACAGCTGGGCAAAACTTCAGTATTGGCTTTGTGCATCTTCATTATACAAAACTGTACAAATACATAACTGCCTCTCAAGAAGACATAATAGCATGGATATAAGGCAAGGGTTCAGAAAGAACTGGCTTATGCCCTGCAGACGAAGTTACCACAATGATGGCAAGTGACCATGTAGACATGCCAGTTGAAGTTACTAATGCCAGAGCAGTTCACACAGTCAATGACAGATGTCACATAAATATGGGTGCATTAAAAAGAGGAAATATTATCATTTTAACATACCACCTTTGCTTTGCAGGGCTCTAGGGGAACATGAATGGGGCAATTCCGCAGGCACAGACAAACAGGTTTTCAGTTAAACATTTTATCAAGAGTGAGGAATAAAGTTGCTATTCCAGAATGACAGAGGATAGGAGTATGTATCAACATGGTGTGGTATGTCACATCTAAACTAGAAATGGTGTACAAGAACCTGAAGTGAGAACCTCAACCTGTGTTAGATAGGTTAAACAGCTAGAATGACACGCTGAAAGTATAAGGCTTGCAAGGGTAGTCTGCACACTAAGGGTCTACTGGACACTAAGAAGACAGCTTTGAAATTATCCTTGCAATTTCCTACTTGAGAAGGCCAATGAGATGAAGGATCATGTCAGGAATGCTGCCAAMGGCTAATAGCACAGCCTTAATGGCACCAAATGTGCTATTAAGCACAGTTGCAGTAAAGTAACTGTGAGCAGCTTCACACGGGACAGTTCAAAGTTTTTAATTTGCAAAAGCTCTTAAAGCCACTTCAGTCCTCTCCTAACCTGATTACCATCCATTATCCCATCTTATTAAAGCCTACAATTCATGCCCTAAATATAATCTGTTAAGTCTTAAGTGTAATTTGGATCTGTGTTCTCACTGCAATTAGACAGCAAAGCTGCCAACCGGAGACTGCTTGTTATTTATGAATTCAGAGTTAACAATTGTCTCTATATCCCAGTGATAGCAAGAAGGTCAAGTATTATGTTTGTTACACTTGCTTGTTGGAGAAGTGGGAAGAAAGAGAGAGAGAGAGAGAGGGATTAAGAGCCTGCTGGTCAACAAGTGACAGGTATTTTATTAAAAAGTAGTCACAGTAATGGCACAAATCCAAAACAGAAGTGTAGAAGAACATACCTCGACAACAGCACTCCATTTGGAAACTTCCAAGAGGCTTTAGGTGTAAGAATAAGGTCTGGTATTGTGGGCACTGTCAAATTATCAGCACAGCCTATAG
Source organism: Oceanodroma leucorhoa (assembly GCA_030449065.1). Lineage (NCBI taxonomy): Eukaryota > Metazoa > Chordata > Aves > Procellariiformes > Oceanodroma > Oceanodroma leucorhoa. Next base: position 9,880,882 of record JASVER010000005.1, on the reverse strand, counting down.
CTCAAAACATGAATTCTTTGAGTTAACAATGTCACCTTCTTCAGAATTTCCAAGAGAGGTGTGGGTGGGTATTCAATCACTTGGAAAATGAGAACAGTTGGTTGCATGAAGCGCAGCATGTGATCTATTTCTAAACTGTTAAAAATACTCTTTTTCCATGGCCATTGCACAATTTCTAAGTAGTCCCTTTTCCTCAAAGGGACTACGTGATCAGAACAAGGATAGCACAAGCCCTTCTAGAAATTCTGCAGTCTTGGCTATACATTTAGGCATAATGTGAATAAATTAAATGCTGAAATGTCATTTTGAAAGAGAAAATACAAATTTATGCCACCTCTAAAGACAGAATCAGTTTTGGTGCTCTGTTTCTAGGGGGGCTGATTCTCTTCTCTGCTAGTTTTATTGACTGTCAATCTATATTTTAGTAGATCAATTGACTGTTGTCAACTGATGYAAAAGTTCAGTAGATCAACTGACTTCAGTCTGTATTTTAGCAGATCATTAATCCTTCACAGATGTAATAAGAACTTAATATGAGAAATCTTGGAAGACTTATTTAAACAAATTTGTTCTACTTGTAAACAAAGGATTGAAAACTAATTACAGTGTACATATTCTTAGTTCTAAAAGAATCTAGTATCAGCCTAGGTAGATGTCTTTCACTCAATAATTTAAGAACCACTACACAGTTGAAAGACTCTTCCTTTTATAAAGTAAGTATCAGTGGAAACTTCTAGTATTAAAACTAGTATTTTTTTTACACCAAAGCTTTTAMATGAAAACATTGAATTAGGTCTGCTACCATGGATTTCCGGAGGGCAGACTTCGGCCTGTTCAGGACGCTGGTTCAGAGAGT
>JASVER010000005.1:9854654-9878011 GCA_030449065.1 Oceanodroma leucorhoa | reverse complement strand
GGGCATTTGTACTGGGTTGATGGTTGGACTCGATGATCTTAGAGGTCTTTTCCAACCTTAATGATTCTATGATTCTATGATTCTATGATTCTAGGTCAATGATTTTTCCAGTGATTGCAGTCCCTGAATCAAAAAGTAACATCATTCTAAGGGCTATGTTCTAATCTAGCCAGCAGTTAATGAGTGAGGTGGGGGTTTTTTGCCCTAGATTGCTGTTTTAAAGCTCCATTCCATTCTTTGTTCACAATCTGTAAGAAAAAAACTGAAATGGCCATATTCCAGTTTCTGCCTATATGGTTTATTCTAAATCCATAATCACTGTCAAATTTAAAATTTGATACTGCAGTTTCTCCCACACTTCTATTTTGTAATAGAAGCAGTAGTCAAGACTTCAGTTGATTGTCACTGTAAGACTCTGATGGCAGTACCAGGACCATACTTGGTAGCACTTGGTAACTCCAGTGAGATAGGCTTGCCCAAGGGATGTTAAAATAACAGCAGCATTGGAGAAATTTAAGAAATAACTAGTTTCTGCTATAAAAAATAGAAAGAAGCACATTAAATTAACTTCTAGTCAATAAAGAAATTAGCAAGACTCAGCCAGGTAAGTGGCAAGATTATATTCAGATGGATCTGAAGGAAAACTCAGGTTTAACTCTCCAGAAACTGAACAGAAACAATAAAAGAGCTAGAAAAAACTTGTTTAATATTACTAAAATAGAAAACTAGTAAATACTGCCTTAATTATGGGTGTTAGATCTGCTTCTCCATAGATGGTTTAAGTCTCAAAATCAGGTCCAGATTCAGACCTTGAAATTTCACTGATTGCAATGTATAATGCAGCCCAATCAACTGATTTCTGGAATAGGGTAAACAATAGCGCTCCTGCAACACCACCTTATACTGACTTTACACCTGGCCTGTTTGCCTGCAAGTGACAGTAACCTAGTAAATGGCTTCTGCTAAGGTCATAAGGTATGCAAGACTGTGAAGGGACAAGTTTATTCTCTCTCTTATCATGGAGCAACTAAGCCCAAAGTAACTGTCAGARTTTATCTTACTGACATTGCTTTTCTTATTTCCCTTCTGAAATTGAGACAACAACAAAAAAAAAACCTGCACAAGTCAGAAAACCTTAGGTTTTGATAACAATGCATTCATGTGCATTACCACTTTGGAAGTTATTTTTCTTTTTTACCGGTGTGTAACTGTCCTCTCTGTAAATAAAATCCCAATACCACTTCAAGTCTCTGTGGGTTTGGAAGAGGCAGTCAAGTTCCTTCCAGTGTTCCTTGCAGCACTTTTTGAAACAGSCTTTGTAGCCTCCATCTGCTGTTCTGACATCACGCAGTGACTGCATAGCTGATATTCTACYTCCAGTCAGGACCAGAATTACTGACGTGTTACATTTAGACACTACTGTACATTCTCAGTAGTAGACTAAACAGGCATTAAACTAAGTTGAACTTCATTCTTGCCAAGCTAAACCATGAGCTAGTGAAGCAGTCAGTTGTCATACACTGACCTCCCGATGGGGGTTGATAGAAATCTCGAATATTCAGGTGTCAATTTGCAGCTGTCTTGCAGTGACAACTACTTTTTCTCAAACCCTTTGCTTGCTCAGGCAAGTCTTCTAATGCATATGTCTCACTGAAAGTTTGTGAAACATCTTAAATGAAAATGAGCTTACATATTACAGACACAAAATTTCCTTCCCTTCAGTCAGAACATTTCTCCTCTACTGAGTGTGCCCCACAGAGCACAGATTATTTTAGGTGCATCCTTGCACACATGTCTGTTTTTTTAATATAGGAACGGAAAACCATAATGAAAATAAAAAGGATTGCTCTACTGTCTGATGACATCTCATAAATTAGTGCAGGAARTCAGAAGCACACAAAGGTTTATTATTATGAAGTGTGGTCAAATAGAACACATGTATCATTCTTACCATGGGTTCGGCAGGTGTATTGTAATGGCTAGTCAGAGTATATTCCCCTCCATCTGACATCCTTATTGTTTATAAATAAATAAGAKTATCATCTCCTGAAATAGATCTTTGTATAAAGTATTCTTTCAACTAAGGTAGTCTTATTATTATTCCAAATCTCAAATGCTACAAAGATTATCCCAAAACACCACTAGTGTGTTGAATCGTATTATTTGGATTTTGGCAGTGTCATTACAGATAGATCACAGAAATTGAATTCTGTTAAAAATTTTAARTGGATTTTCATAAGATAGACTTGTTAAGTTTAAACTCTCCCCTACTGTGATTATACTGTCCTAACTGCACACAACAGCTCRTTATTTTGTTTTTTTATTTCCACTTTCAGGAATTACAGCCCTACTCCAGTTAATTTACTTTGCAGCCTTATATCAACAGTTTAGCTTTGTAACGATATCACCAAGTCACATCAGGAAGAGTAAAAATTTGAATACACGCCATGCTCTGCTATGCACTACTTCCAAAGAAAACTTTATTCCCTTTAATTCTTCAGCTARGCAGCATGGCTACTGTCAAAAAGATAAATTTTGGCAGCAGGAAGTCTCTGTGCTTTTATATGGTTTACATTTCCAACAGAGAAAAGAGGACAAAAATGAAATTAAAAATGTTTGCAAACAAGCATCTTTCAAAAAATTCACATTCAAATGAAGCTATCTTTGCAAAATTTATTCTTTGTATTCCTTTTTACTCCSTCCTGCCATTCTGTGGCTCATCAATAGACCTTCAAAATTGCCAGCTATCTTTCAAATAATTTATAGATGTTGTCATAAGAATCATGCAGACTGCCCTGGTTTTGGCTGGGATAGAGTTAATTTTCTTCCTAGTAGTTGGTATAGTGCTGTGTTTTGGATTTAGTATGAGAATAATGTTGATAACACACTGATGTTTTAGTTGTTGCTAAGTAGTGCTTACACAGAGTCAAGGCCTTCTCAGCTTCTCATGCTCTACTGGCTGAGAAGGCGGGAGATGCACAAGAAGCGGGGAGGGGGAACAGCCAGGACAACTGACCCCAACTGGCCAAAGGGATATTCCATACCATATGACATCATACTCAGCATATAAAGCTGSGGGAAAGCTGGCCAGGGGGGCCGCTGCTCAGGGACTGGCTGGGCATCAGTTGACAGGTCATGAGCCACTGCTTTTGATTTGCCTCACTTGTCTTTCTTGGGTTTTATTTCTCTCTCTTTTTGTTAGTTTCCTTTTTATTACATTATTATTATTATTATTATTATTATTATTATTATTATTGTTACTGTTACTGTTACTGTTACTGTTACTGTTATTATATTTTATTTCAATTATTAAACTGCTCTTACTTCAACCCACAAGTGTTCTCACTTCTACTCTTCTGATTCTCTCCCCCATTCCACCGGGGGGGCAGGGAGTGAGCAAGCGAGCGGCTGTGTGGTGCTTCGGTGCTGGCTGGGGTTAAACCACCACAACATGGCATGATAAAACAGGCTGAAATCCCAAGAGCAAAGAATAGTTTCAGTTTTTGATATGARAGATGGCTATTGACTGTCTGAATTTGTGTTACAATAATACAACAAATAAATTTTGGAAACTGAGCTCAGATAAAAAAATGTAAAAACAATTCAGTTTAAAATGAAAAACAATTTAAAAACAATTCAGTGTAAAAACAATTTAGTTTGAGCTTCTGTAATCTCAATCTAATCTAAGATCATACCAAAAAATAYGAAGCTTTTTTGAAATTCCATTTCCCGTCAGTCATTCTGGAAATGGAAGAATATGGGGCCAAATATTGCAGGACCCTTGTGGGCCAGTTTTGCATATCCGCTTCCTAAAGATGAAGGAAATATTTCCAGGTACACCRATTCAGGAAGCTGTGCCCACAGTGTAGGTAATTTACTGAGAAAATGTAACCTTACACACAAGTAATTTCAATCACAAAATTCACCATAAACTTTTGGCTAAGCCTGAAGAAAGCTATTTAGCTGGCAAGCTAGTTAGGCATAATTCCTGAACACTATATTAATAGGTGAGTTTTTWAAAAAAAAAAACAACACTTTATGTATTTCCTAACATTAGTTGTGCTAAATCCCCTTCCCCTGCAGGACCTTTTTTTTTTTATAAAGGGGTTTTTCAAGGACACGACAAGACTGAACCAATTAATGGAACTGTTCTTTSACAGTGAGGGTAGCTGATGGCAAGTTAGAGGAACTGTGTTAGAATCATACCTGTCTCCCAATAAAACCCTGCTCCTTGGGCAATGTAAGATGTAATAGAACCTGTCTCCTAGCCCTGAGGTTGCAATATGTTTACTTTTAAGAAAAAAATGTGTCTAAACCCCATAAGTATTTACACAGTTTTTACAGTGTGGAGTTTAAATTTACTGAGGAGCTTCAGGCAAAAAGATTTGATTTTGGGAACCTCAGTGACTTGTCTACATAAAAAGCATTAGTCTGAGTCCCCAGGCTAAAACCTAACCTTGTATGCTACCTCTGAAAGCAAGCAGTAGCAGAGGTTTTGGGAAAAGAGTATTAGAAATAGGAGAGGTACTTGGATTCTTGTCTTCTATATTTTCCCCCTTCCCCCCAGGTTATGGCAATCACAGTTTAGGTATTTTTTGAGCCATCCTCCCTGCTGATGCATCTATTTTTTCACCCTTTTATCATTTTGACCTCTGTAAACTGGGAAATTACTTAACAGAAGACATTCATTTCCGCATTGTGTGAAAAAGCRCTGCTTTCCCTCCTAAACCACCTGCTCTTTGCCAACTCCAAGCTCCTGTGTTACAAGCAATGATAAATCAATAATTCCCTACTGATTTTCTTCACATGGTACAAAATTATATAATCCTGTATTACACTCCTTCTGCACTCATGCCCTTTAAAGACTAAGTGTCTTACTCAGTCCAGCTTACCTGATGTGGAATATTTTCTATATTTCTGACCATCCTTCTTAAAATTCTCTGTACCTCACCTAGTTCTACTGCATCTTTTTTGACAAAGGATGCCCAAAAATTCATTCAGCATTCAAGTTATGAAAACATTATGAATTCACAGTGTCATGCTGATATCTTCTGGTTTGCATTCTATTCTTTCCAGACAATTCCCATGTGCTTTTTGGACTCCTGCTACACACYAAGTTGATGTCCTCAGACAGCTGTCCGCAGTGGCTCCAAGATCCTGTTCCTGATTGTTTCGTTCTTCCACCCAACCTCCTGGGCATTTGCCATCTCTAAATTTCAACTGAAATTTCTCATTCACTCTGTTGAGCTTYTTGAGACTGTTGTGCAACTGCTTATGCCCTGAGCAATTTGCTGTTATATGGAAATTATGTAACCTTACCTGAAATGATGTGATTTATGGTATCAAGACTATGGCATGATACAGACCCCAGCTCAGATCCTTGTGGCATTTCACTGGTAAAATCCCTCCATTGTGAAAACTGACCAAGCCTTCAGCTTGCTTAAGGAATTCTTCAGAAGCATTAAAAGAACAAAATGAGATTTTGTATTTATTTTCAGACCATTTATGAAGTTTTATGAAGTTTGAAAGCCAAATTTGGCTCTCACAGTAGAGTAAGAGGGGTTAACTTTGCAAAAGGTTTGGACTGGAAGCACTGTAAAAAAATATGATAGAGATGAACTAGTCTCTGAGACTTAGCAAAAAAAAGAAAAAAACAGAAAAATCTGGGTTTTTTTAAAGGACTATAAGTGAATCGTGCCRTCTTAGCCATAGAACCTGGGGCCAAAAAGCAGAAGCCTGACCTCTGAAGCCTCAAGGGATTTAGAAGGAGGTTTTTACTTAATTATTCAGTAAAAAGTAAACAATGATATTRCACTAATCTTTAAATAACACCTCACTATATGTCATGTAAAGGTCAAAATTATTGGATTATTCTTATGCTCTGCAGTTACAGAGGAACTGGAAGGACAGTTCAGACCAAGGAATACAAAAGTGCAGGCAGAAAAGTCTTACAATTCACAAAATGGCGTTTTAATTGTGAATGTAGGTTTCTTTGAATTACCAATAATAAATGTCAGCTGCATGAATTCTAGTCAGGCATGAACTAAGAAATTATTCTGATTCTCCCTTTCACAATGTCACATCATGTTGCATCTCTGTTTGGCCCCAGGGCACTGTACTGGGCTCAGGAGAGCTAGATTCAATGGCTGGCTTAGACATAGCCTTATTGTGGAAGCTTGGTTAAATCTCTTAGTCAATTTTCTGGGAATTAAGCACCTAAGTGCTTTTCAAGATCTGATCCTCTCTGTAAAATAAGAAGTAGAGAAATTCATATTCTCATAGAACCTGAAAAGTTAAGAATCTGTCAACATTTATGAGGTGCCAGAAGATACTGACCACAAAAAAACAAACCAACCAAMCAAACAAACAAAAACCACAAAGCCAAAAAACAAACAGACAGAAGTAAGTGTTTTGTTAGAAAGAGCTGGGGATAATTGTCAGATTCAGATGCTATACACCAAGCCTAAATTTCCAACTCTCTTATCTGCCAGCTGAATGTGCTTTGGAAGTCATTCCACTGGACTCTGCTTCAGCTATCCCATCTGGAAAATATTACCAATCTCTTTTTTAAAKCATTTTGAGATCTATTAAGGAAACAGTGTAATAACAGATTTAGTTGATGTTCCCACTGAACCCAAACCTAAAGAAGACATATAAGCTGCTTGGCAGGAACAACATTATTTTTCCTATGAGTTGCTAGTAAGTACAATGTGTAGGGCTTTTTGTCCTATTGAAATATCATGGATAAATCCACAGATCCCAATCATTAGCAGTCAGATGCTATGAGTAAAAAAAAGGTGCCTACATACAGCTCTCAGAAGAACTTTTGATTTTTGCCTCTTCTGATACACTGGCTTTCACAGAATGTCTTCCCAAATTACAGGTTGATGAGGGACACCCATTTCAGTCTTACTGATATGATTTAGTTGGAAAACATATRTAATAAATAACCTGTCCTTCTAAATGGAGATATATTCTAGCTTTCTTTACTTCTAATTTATGATCTCCAACTCCCAACAAATATATCTGAGCTGAAATCCTGGCCCCAGGGAAGCCAGTTCTATTGAAGTCAGATCTTCTATTGACATAAATAGACCATCATGAGCTACTGTAAATAACCAAAATATGCTAGTGAATCTCTCTCACCTGTTTCAGAATTCTTAAGGGCATATTCCAGTTTATACCTACTTAAGTTTCAGACTTAAATTGACTTAAATTTTTCTCTTTCAGTGCTAATGTTTTTTGTAGTGTCCTCAGAATTGTTCTTTTTTTTATTTTGGACAGCTATTACTTATTGAAAGACGCTTTTTTATTCACATTCTGTGAATAGCTTAATTAAAACGTCGTGCTTTTTCACGCATGCCAGAAACACTACAGGCTTAAAGTAGAAACAATTCTAAGTAAAGGCTTGGTTCTCATCCACACGAGTATAAGTTAAKCAAGTGAGATGCAACTCTCATTCATTAAGTATATCAACACAAAGAGGACACTCATGTCATTTTCTTTTGTGAATTATTTTCTTATTCCTCCCCATTTCTGGCATACCATTGTTGGTGTTTCTAAGATGTAAATTGAAGTATGACATTTTTTTCAACATACAAATGTCTAGATGCAGATGTTTAACTCTACTCGCTGAATAGCATGCTGTCATACCAAAGAGGGAATGACAATTTGAACTGACCATTGTTTTCCCAACTGAACCATATAAATGTATAATTTTAAAATGCYAGCAAGAATCCAGTGCTATCAGGAAGGAATCTCAAACACCAGATTAAAAGAATTACCAGGGGAAAAAAAWCTAACAAAGAGCCACTGACCTTTCTCCTATGAATACATTCACATAGCTAAGAATACACGTAGCTGCTTTCAAAAAATTATACAGGCAGTAGTCTAGACTGTGAGGAACAAATAGGAGAAGAAGCTTCTTTATCATTCATAAAGGACAAATTCCACCTTTGTTCACATGGATAACAGGAAGCAGAACTTCAGCTCTGCACCCGTTTCCTTTTAAGCATAATTGAATATGCTATATATTTCCACTGTGCCTAAGTATGGAGCTRAAAAACAGTACTGCCTCTGCATACAGAAAAGCTCCTGAGTGCATTAGTACTTCCTCTAGATCAAGTGCTGCATATCACTGCACTTGAACTCTCTTTATTATGCTGAAATAACAGCCTGTCTCCAACAGGCAAGAATGATTTTTTGGTTTTTAATTTGTTTCAAATTAAGATTCATTTACTCCACCTGAGATCTAAAAGAAACCAGGAGAAAATAATATTCACCTTCCTTCTAACATTTACTCATTTGCAAATGAGTAATACAAATGGTCATTGTGAAGATGTTCTTCATCTTTATAAACATGGAACTCTTTCCTGTGCGGTATCAACAGCCTTTGGAGTCAGCCAGAGAAAATGACACTTAATCAGACCAGCTAACTCAACTGATTTGTCCAGGAAAAAATTGCTTTTATTTATTACACATCACCTTTTGCTTTGAATGGGWGTTCTCGGTTTTACAGAAGCCCAGATCACAAAAGGTCTGTAATACCTGCACAAAGAGCCACTGCATACGTGCAGACCAGCTTGCTGTCTTGTGCAACGAATGCCACTGTTAAAGCAARTGCTAGAACTGAATATTCCGGCAGCTGAGAGACTCAGTAAATTCAAATCATCCTGAGTCTGACCTACTGGGCTTCCATAACTCACACCTGCATCCAGCAACTTGAACTGGTGTAGGAACATCTATTTTGAAAATAATATTTTTTTTTAACTATAAAGAATTATTATTTTTTTACTACATGGTCAAGGCACCATTACCATGTTTTTCTTTAGCTTCAAGGTTTGTATTTCTAATAAACTTATATGTGATATAAATGTTTGAGATAAGTAGTTCAACAGGCAGTAGGGAACTTTTAGTCATTTAGGAGTGGGGCACGTTTGAATCTACCACGTCCATCTGAATGAATGTCTGCAGGAGCTTTGTACCACACTGACTTCAGTGACTGCAGCTCACAGCCTCTTAGAACTAGTTCTTTTTCAAAACTGTACTCCCTATATCGTTTCTAGAGCAGAGAAAAAGAAAAAAAGAGCGACGACAAATGTCAAATAGTGCATTGTGAGAAACCAAACTTAAATTTGTTCGTCCTTTTTAAACATAAAAGGGGTTATTACTATCTCTCACTAATCCAAGACTRGAGGAATTGAAGCCTGGTTGTTTTATAAAATAAGATAACAAAAGTACCAAAAATAACAGAAGTTATTTTACAGTTTATCAGCATGAGCAGGAATATTTTCCTTTTAATTAGCACTTCTGGAGAGATGAACAGAGCAAAGCATCCACAGGAACAAGGTTATCAAAGTGTATGCTAGAAGTGAGGCATCCACCTGAGCTCAGGAGCGTATGGTGTGGTTGAACTTAGTAACAGAAGAATTCTGCAAGCAACAAATATTCTCATTTTGAGTTAAATATGCTGTTATAACCTGGCCTGATGTTGTGATGSTGAGGTTTGTGTGGAGTATGGAAGAGAAGACCAGGAGAAGGATCAACTTTTGTCTCACAGTGCAGAGTACCAAGCCCAKTTTTTTCCCAGATCTCTATTCTTGTCTCAGTTGTTATTTCTACAGAAATAAATTYGGCTATTTTCAGAGAGTGTAAGAAAAAAATAATTTCACTGAGGAAAAAAAATTGAAGCTAGATAATACCGTGTCCTTGACATTTCTAGATGAGCATACCTACTGTCTCAAGCTGGCTACTACTGCAGACACCTGCACTCCACTGTGAGACTGCTCTCTGTTGACCTCCTGAATAATATTGTTTCCCAACATCTGCTAGCTTTGTTCCATCTGCTGCTCTTTCAAAACTTGAAGTTAAAGTCTTACAAATGTAAATATTGCCACATAATGTGGTCTGTAAAAAGTATAAGATACCTTTTCCATGAAAGAAACATAGACAAAACAAAAAATTTCATTCGGGTGCCTTTTGGCACCTTTTTGCCTTTTGGATCCTTTTGGGGATCCCAAGTTAGCATACGGGGAAGCTGACCTACTGATCCATGAAAAAGCCATCATCTCTTTCTTTTGATGGAGATACATGTCACACACGATGGAAACAGGTCTCTCTCACTGCTATGCCAAGTGATGAAAACAGTTTAAAAAACTTTGTCTAAGCTGGATCCTGAAGCTTTCCTGTCTACTGGAGCTCAGTGCCTTTGTCGGCTGTATCACAACCAGAGGCTTGTGAAAAAAGAAAAGGGTGAGGAGGTAATGATATATAGAAAAGAAACACAAGGAAGAATGGAGCAGAGAGAAAAATTGGTGGACAGACCTGAATAAGAATGATATAAAACAAAATGGATTGCAATAAATGATGGGGACTTTTTATTTATTCCTTTTTATCTCTGACTTTGGGAAAACAGCACAATCTTGCTTCTTGCTTCTCGCTTCTCCTCTRTCTAAACAGCAGAACAAATTCCTGTAGTCTCAAAATATCTGACACTCCATAGGCCTTCAATGTAAACCAGAAGCACTCATATAACTCTTCTGTTAAAATTAAATTTAATAAGAAAAAAGCTATCAAAATTTCAGATGCATTTAAAAAAAAAATCATGGACCAGCTGCAAAATAAGCATGGGAAGTATGTCTAAAAGTATCAATGAAGAGCATTTACTGAGAAATTTTCAATATTATAACCTTCTCTTGGAAACTGCCAGTTTCCTAGGACCACAACTTTTCACAGGARAATTCTAACATTCATTAACCTTTTGCTAAGTCTCTTGGTTCCAGTAAGGAATTTCTGCATGACTATCAGAAGCAGAATAGTACCCAGACCAGCTGTTCTCTAAAGGAAAGGTTACTTACTTCTCTGTAACAGCCGTGGTCTGCGCAGCTCACAGGCACASTCCTTCCTAGTCTCACCTGATACGGAATCAAAAAGTTTCACCGCACGAAACAACACATTCTCTAGTAGAAACAGATACAGTTGCATGCCTAGAGACTAAAGACAGAAAACAGCCTGTCAGCAAGTAGATTCAATCCACATCTAAGTTGTTAATTACATACAAGAGTAGGCCTAGACTTAGCAATGTACTTGAAACTAATCTGATGTGCTCTAAGCAAATCAATGTGCCTTCACAGAGCAAAGGCAAGATCCAAACCGGAGTGCAAAAGCCATACAGCCGAGTGACAGTATCCTGCTTCCAGTTACAAAGCTGGCTCGTGGAACACCCTCCACTTACCTTGAGTGAGCATCCCCTGCATTTATTTTGTCATTGGACTCCCAAAGTCTTTAAAAGGCAATAACAGAAAAATTGACTATTTTTTTAAAAAATCTAATTACCAGAGAAAACTGACATGCCAAAAAGGTAGTGAATCTGGCCATGGGTAATATTTCTGTTTCAGATTTGCCTGGGAAACATAGGTAATTCTAGTTAGATCATTTATTTATATCCTTGTCTCATGTTAAATGTAGTAAAAGAGCTGGTAAGATCTCTACAGTAACTACTAATTCTATCGGAAAACACCAGACAATCTAAAGCCCAGTAAACTTTTACCCATTAGGGCTTTATTTGTATATAAAATACTTGTGCGGTGTTAAAATTCAGACCCATTAAACAAGAGCATACATGCCAAGGCAAGAAAAGACTATTTAGATTAAAATATAGTTTTTAAATGAGACCTTCTTGTTCAAAGTCATTACAATATCGCTGAAGTTTAAACTGTATGGTATTATTGTAGACTATATTTCACCCTAATTAAGAAAACTGAAATTAAAACCACTTAGCTCTTTCCTGTAGTGAAGTGTGTTGTGATTTGATTGTACATAGAACTATATACCACAGAGCTTCAGATATAGCAAAAGCCTCCTTTTTACAAGAGATAGGGCACACATGTACATATTTATACAGCTGTACCTCTGTTGTTAGAAGTCCTATAATTCTATGCATGAAGTAGGCATTGTCTGACCCAAGTAGTGAAAAAGGCAGATCAATTTACATTGTAATTAGTGAAAACAAAGATACAGCTTTAAGAACATAACTGTTTATTCAGATCACACTTCAAAATATTTGCCTCCTTAAGTTATTGTTGTTGTTGTTGTTGTTGTTGTTGTTGTTGTTGTTGTTATTTTATTTTCAGCACAGCTCTGTGTTTCTGTTTCCGTCTTCTGGTACTTGTATTAACAGCTTATAGAAAAGAAACAGAATACTAGATGCACGTGTTGGCTTTCACCCTCAGGAATATTTAGTTATTCCATACAAGTCGTTCATCTCAGAATTGTCACACAAGAAAGAAAAAACATCAGAATATCCACCTCAGAATCCTGAATGAACTGACACGTACAACTGCAGAAAAGCCAGGCTATCTAGCTCAGGCATGACATCATGCTAAGCATCAGATTCTAGAAAACAGTATTGGAAAAGAGCTCCAAAGTAACTGAGCCTACCTTCCTTCCAAGGCTCAAATATAATGGTGATAATTACAGAAAATCAGATGAACATTTGGTTGCCTATTACAGTTCCTTGGCACAATTCACACTGCAACATTTTTAATAGATGCATAAGAAGTCCAGTGCATTAAAAAAAAAAAAAAAAACCACTTTCAATCTTCAACTCCATTTTTAAAGTGATGCTCTAGAACATCTTAAAAAAATCTTGAAACAACATTTTTTAAAAAAGAGGTAATCTCTAAATTTTGTTAGAAAAAGGATCTGTCTGAATTTTCTTTTAATTTGATGGACAAGTCTGTCAGAAGTCTGGAAGAGGCTAGTAAAGAATGTGAACCCACTCTTCTTATAATTTTTGTACTGAAATCCTATACCTAAATATTTTCTATGTCGGTCCATTTGTTTCAGTTGCTTGTGGAATAGAGATGAGAAGACAAGAACAGTACTTCCTAAAACTTCAAATGGAGGGGGAGGAGGGGGCAAGAAGGGCTGTCCTAAAGATGCAGCACAAATTACTCACAGCCATGCACTAAGTGGGATATTGAACATTCCTATCGTGGAGATGAATCCTCACCTTTAGGGATTATGGAGTTGAATGACTTTACCCTTAAAACCTCTTCTACTGGTTATTCCTCCATGGGTTTGCTGATAAGAGCAGTGATACCTTCTTATGTGCATTCTTAAACAACAGGTAGTAAATATAAGAGAGCCTAGAGAGAGATGATGAGAGCACTCCCAGATTTGTCACAACAAATCTGTCTCCTGAGGCAGTTAGTCAATATACAGCAACATGGCTTGAATCCAGATCCCCCACTGTATATCAGAACTTTACCTTCAGATGAAATTACAGTAGTCTCTTATTAAACAGTTTGCATTTAAAAGGGATTTTGGTGTAAAAATCTACTCTTTTTCATCTTTTTACAGAGGTCCCCAAACTGAATAGTGAACACCATTAGTTACAGTTTGGACAACAAGTAATATGGCCTATTTCTCAAATTAGAAGTAAAGTGGAACTCTAATAATGTTTTCAACTAAAGGTTGCAAGGGACTAAGAAGGTCGCATCTAAGGATGTTAGCCAGGTTGCCCTCAGTGATTTCACCTCCATGACATGGTCCAGAACACCCGAGTCAAGAGAAGTCCAGCCTGGTACAAATCAGACTCACTTTCCTGTCTTTCAGCCCTTCAAACTCTCTTCCTCAGGCACTCTTTCATCATCGAGGGAGCAGAGGGGAGGCGAGAAAAAACATTACCAAGTTTTCCCTTTACATTTTCACATCAGTCACTGTTTAGGTCAAAAGAGGCTCGGATCTCTGCAGAATGGTAAATAATGTGTATGGGATGAGGGATGTCATATGCAAGTTCTTCACTCATACATCAGTGCAATCCCGTTGACTTCAGCCAAGGTGCTGCATTTGAAGCAAAAGGACTTTTCAAGTCATTCAGTAGTCACACAGCATGTGTTAGTATTTATGCTCATCTCCAGGAGGAATATTTTCCCCTGTTAGCATAGCTGCACAGCATGAAATAAGCTTTCCTTGCACTTCTCCGCAGAGTTGTACCATTTTCAGCTTACATAAACCAGGACTTCTTGTACTCTTGACTGTGTGTGCCCTAACAGACTTTCATGTCTAAGGTGTAAGTACTGTAAGAGCAATGCAGGCATTGTTGATTGAAAATGAAAGGATGCTCAGTTATTTAAAAATGAAAGCCTTTGTACTTCTGTTAAAAAAAAAAAATAATTAAAGGCAGTAATGGTAAAAAAACCTCAAAATTTGTCCTGAAAACATGGGAGAGGGTGAAAGACAAAGAACACTGAACCAACTACTTTGTTTCACTATTATATTCATAAAAGTGGTCTTTTTTTAAGCAATCTGCTTTCAAGTTTTCACCCTAAGAATTGCTATCAGTTCTAGTTGCTACCCAGAATTTACGACACATCACACATTTTTTAAAGTGACTTTTGGGTGTTCTCACAGATGAAATCTTCACCTTGCCATTCTACTTTTTAGGAAAGATTCAAGTCCACCATATTATAAAATTATTCCACAAGACTGTAACCAAAATAATCAAATTGTCTGGACATTTTTGGACACTTGAAGATAAAGTGGTTTTATCCACATTGAATTTATGATCTCTGTGGCAGCTGCCACCTTTTGACAGGGTTCATTAAGGTACATACACTTCCAGACCACCTAATTCACTACAGAAAATCAGTTGGCCAAATAAATTATTTCTTCCTATTCTCTCAAGACTTCTTTTTGGTACCATATTTTATAAAATGGTAAAAACTTTAAATAACCCAAACCTTAGCTTTAGTACCTAAACTAGGTAATAATCTGAGAACCTGTGGTGATTATGACAGTGACATTATGATACCAGATAAAACATAAGTATTAATTAAATTCTTATTTTTGCCTCATAATCAAGATATTATACAGTCCCCAACATGAAAGTTTTATAAAGTTGCATTAAGCTATGTATAAGTATAAATCTATCCACATTCATAAACATCTACACCATTCTGTAGAGTATTAGTCCATATTCTCAGTTCATTTGAAGTTAAACAAGTCCAACAGAGGGTACAGATATGGGTCCTTTGTATCTTTTTCACTATCTTATTCTATCATTAATTAAATAGAAAAAAAAAACAAGGCTTGTAACATTCAAGGAATAAGCAAAACCATCAGATAACATTATCTTTTATACAACAGGATTCCTTGAGGTTTTTCAACATTAAAAATCACTACTTTTCCAGTAAAATGATGGAATATTATCCTGATAACTGTATTCTATTACATGGAGAGAAGCATATGATAAGTATTTGTACAAGATATTCAGCCAGATGCACACCAACATTCACTAATAAAAGCTGAATTAACACAGCATCTGATGAGACCTTTGCCCAGCATGCTAGGCTTATGCCAGGCAGAATCTGAGATAGTACTGCAGCATCCAAGCTAATCTACCATTTACCCAGCCACCTATCGGTTGCAAATTTGAAAAGAATAATAAGGTGAAGCTGCATATACCACCAAGGAAAAACTGCTGTGGTCTGATATCACAGGCAAGAAAAATAGTCTAGACCCACATCTGCACTAGCAAAGCAGCTGAAAACAGGGTATGGTATAGCTCATTGTTGTTCAAAAGTTATTTTCTCTCCTATAAATGGAGAGGGTGTTGATAGTTAAGCCTTGACTAGGTATTTTAAAATTTCTGCCACAAAAATGTCTGCAAAAATGTAAAAATGTTGGAAGAGGTCTGATGAGTTGGCGTTTTTTTTTATGAAAGACAGGAAGAATGATCTTTCGATACYGACAGCCTCAGAAAAAAGATTACTAAATTCAAGGTAGTAGACATAGTGCTTTGGCCCATAATAATTTTTACCTGTTTTTTTTTGTAAAAYTTTAAATCGTAAATGATTATTTCATTCATAAAGACGTCCTATGACATCATCACTACTACAGAGATGAGTGCCTCCATCTTCCTGATTTAAAATTCAGGACTTGTATGAGATTTTATGCGATATTAAAAATGTCATTAAGACATTTCTTGTCCTTCACTATTTCTCTGCTCTTCATTTGTCCTGATCTGATTTAAAGGAAAACCATATGTTCATAGGATATTACAGGTTGGAAGGGACCTCAGGAGATCTGTAGTTCAACAACTTGCTCAAGGCAGGGCCAGCTATGGGATCGAGTTAGGATGCTCAGGGCCTTATCCAGTCTGGTCTTGAAAACCTCCAAGCATGGGGACAGCACAAAGTCTCTGGGCACCCTGCTCCACTGCCTGACTATCCTCATGGTGAAAAAGTTTCTCTTCTCTTGTTGTACTTTATTTCTATCGCCTCTCATCCTCCCACAGTGAAGATCCTGACTCCATCTTCCTGATAACCTCCCCATGGGTATTAGGGGGCTGCTGTTACGTACCCYCAAAGCCATGTCTTCTTTGAGCTGAGCAAGTCCTCATCCCTCAGCCTCTCTTCATAGGGCAAACACTCCAATCCCCAACCGTCCCTGTGGCCCCCTGCTGAACTCATTCCCATTTTACATGTCTCTTTTATATTGGAGGGCCCAAAACTCGATGCAGTATCCATTGCTTCTAATGAGCACCATGTAAAAGGGGATAATCCATTCCCTCCAGTTGCTGGCCATACTCCCGCTTATACAGCCCAGGAGGTTGTTGGCTTCCTCTGCTGCAGTCTCGCATTCAGCTCACTGCCCACGAGGACCCCAGTGCCTTTTGTACTCAGCAGCTCTCCGGCGTGGCAGTCTTTAAGCTGTACCACTGCAAGGGGCTCTTCCTTCCCAGACACCAGACTTTTGCATCTGTCCTTGTTGAATTTTATGAGATTACTGTAGGCTTATTCTTCTAGCTTGTCTAGGTCCTTCTGGATGATAGCCCTGCCCATGACTATATCAACTGCTGGCCCCAGTTCAGTGCTATCTGCAGACTTCAGGAGTGTGCACTCCACCACCTCCTCCATTCATTGATAGAGATGTTAAACAGAACAGATAATAGTATAGACCCATTCAGTACTCCACCTCCAGGTAGAGTGCAACCCATTAACCACCACATTCTGAGTCCAATCATCCAGKTTTTTTATTCGCCTGGTTGTCCACCCACCCCAACCATATTATCCTAACTCACGTACAAGAATACTGCAGAAGACAGTATCAAAAGCCTTGGTGAGGTCAAGATAAATGACATTCACTGCTTTCCCCTCGTTCATGAAGCTAGTCATTTCAACCTAGAAGGCAACCAGGCTGATCAGCCATTACCTACCCTTGGCTTTCCTARCATCAACCCTTACATCCCTATATAGGCAAGGTTTGTAAATTCCTCCTCTGTAGCATCTCCCTACCTCCTTTGTATTGCTGTTTAGTCACACAGGTCTCCTGATGAATCTAACTTGAGAATCAGGATGGAATCGTTCTTGAGCTTGAAGGAAGTTGCCCTTTGAGATCTGCTACCTTTCCCTAACTCCTTTGCCCTTCAAAGGTGCCTCCCATGGGATCCCACCTACCAGGTCCCTGAATAAGCTAAAGTCTGTTCTCCTGAAATCCGGGGTCTGTACATTTGCTACCCTCTTTTCTCATTCCCCTCAGGACCTTGGACTCCACTATTTCATGGTCAATACAGCCAAGGCTACCATTGATTAACACATCCCCAGCAGGTTCTTCCTTGTTAGTGAATACAACATCAAGAGATGCATCAACCCTGGCTGCTGCAGGAGATGCCAAAAGGAAACAGAGTCCCAGCAGCATCCTTGGTCCCCTGCATGTTCCCTACCCCATGAACCACCCTGTGAACTGCCGAATACCTGATTGCAAGACATGCTCATGCAGCTTCAGGTTGTGGCAGTCGTCAGGCCCAGGCAAAATGCAAACAGGAGCCACGCATAGGATGGGTCCTTCTCCCCAGCCTTCAAGCTTGCCTGAATGCCTCCCAAGCATGAGTCACTTAGCTCATGAACACTGTCCACTTCACCCTCACAGCAAAACCACTTCATTGAAATACAGAAGGAGGCTGTACCACCATGTGAGTGAGAAGGGTTATGAAGTTTTCAAGAGCATTCTTAGTAGATGTCACAGTTGGCATCCCAGAGTCACTGATTTCACTGCTCTGCACATAGATTAGCTTGACATTATAAAACTGCATCCTTATAAAATGAAATGTAAAGGAACAGAAGGGTATGAGCCTTTCTATTTCTTGTGTTTGAACATTGCAGATTACTTTTTGGGAGGGGGTGAAGAGAAGCACAGTGAATGGTCAGTACCTATTTAATTATCTGTCCAAGTTTATAATAACAGGTACAGCTTGCAGTTCTTTGCCTTTGCCAAATTCAGTTAAGTAATAAAAATAATTCATTTAAGACTGCTACCACAATCTTGAGTATCTTGTAGTCTGGGCTTCCCCTACTGCCCCACTCTTGCTTCATGTTGACTCTTGAAAACTACTTCCTTAGGGAAGTACCTTCATGGGCTGTGTCTCTGAGGAGATATCCAAGTTTTGTTACCATTAACTAGCTACCTACATTTCCCAAAACATGCACATTCCTCTTCCAAACACTTCTCTGCTATTCTGAATGTTAATCCTCTATGCCTTCTCTCAAAGAAAGTAATCACAAAGCCACCATGAAAGTCCCAGAGTGCATGTTGATTTTGCAGATAACCACCATGGAGCTGTGTTCAGCACAGATTTTTCTGTAGTTTCCCCCATTTCTGTAGCTACCTCCATTCCTGTCCACAAAACAAAGAAACAACAGATTTATGGTGCTCAGAGCCTTCAAAGGTCACAAAGAAGGACAGAATTTTTCCTCAGGGAAGGAAAGAATACTCAGTGCTAAAAGGGGACTAACGGGAAAAATATATTAAAAGCTTTGTGCTAGGAAATGATGTAGGGGTAAGGGAAAATGCTTGGAGAAGGAAAGACTTGCAATTTGAATTTCAATTGCTAACCTCTACTGYGTGCATTATAATTTTAGTTAACCAAAGAAATGAGAAGGCATATGAAGCCATGAGAATACAAGGAAGCTGTGTGAGCAGAAGTGCCAGTTTAAGTATTGAAGCCTAATTTCATACCATAGAAGTTAAACTTTGCACAGCAACTTATCTGAGATTCAGCTATTTTCCAACAGTGGTAAACAGTAGATCAAACTCATGCTGATAAATTCAATGCTTTGTTGTATTTTCAATAATAAAGATATGATCTAATTTAAAATAATTTAGTTAATTCAACAAGCATTCCAATATCTAGTCAGCTAAACAACAATAATTATGAAGTATCACAGCAATCTGTTTGTCTTATAAAGGTTGAATTCTGCGGCGGATAAAAATACACAAAACTCTCCTTTGAGCAGGAACCGAAATGCAGAACGAACAGTCTGTTTTGAATCAACAAAAGAAATAGTAAATTGAGAAAAATATCTCAAAATCTGAAAGGAACTATCTATTGAGTGATCCCCAAAGCAGCAAAAAATCCATTGTTGACAGTGTTTGCTGGCAATAAAGCTCTCTTGGCTCTGTGAAATGCCTGAGGACAACGTTTTCACCAGGAAGCACACAGGTTTCCATAACCTCTCTGTGGTTCTGCTGCTGGAGGACGCATACTGGGGAAACAGAACTTTAAACAGCGGGACAGTACAGAGGCAGAGGAGTGAAAAGAAGTGGAGACAATGAGCTTCTGTTTGGCCATTAATAGGTACAAAACCCTCAGAGAGGTAAATCCCTAGGAATTGTTCAGACGACTTCTGCAGCCCCCAGGGACCTTTCTGTCTAAAAAAGAAGAACACTTTTTATTACATTCTGAAGCAAAAGATTTGGGTCATTCCTGAGAGACTCATTTGTCTGGGGGAAGCAAGTGAACTATTTGTGGCTTCTCTGGTAAAAAAAGGAAAAACTTATTTCCTGAAGACTCTCTTTCTAGACTTTAAATAAATACCTTAAACTACTAAGCCTTATACTAGTCTTTCATGCAACTCAAAAATGAAAGAAAAGATAATCATAGTCTGAACAACATAAATTGTTATTTTTTTGTATTAACCTTTCAATTATTTTAATCTCATGAACAACAGCTTTTAGATAAAAATTTTCTGGTTAACACTACCTTTACTCTATGCTCCAGTATCAGTGCAAACCACTTATGTAAGTGACCTTCAATGCAGTACTTGCTTATGCTGTACCTTGCTGGTGAAAAATAATAATTAAACAAAAAAAAMCTTTGAAAGTTCTAAAAGCAATTACTGAAATTTTTACTTTGTATTGCGAACACGGAGTGAATCAATCTGATTGCATTCATACAGTACCTACAGATGTAGATCAATTATATAATTTCATCAAAAGTTGCACCTTATGATCTACCATCCAGATTATTATAGAAACACTATAGTATTTCTTTACTATGATTATTGTCACATTAGAAGAACCAAAAACTTTACAGAGATATATATGGAACAATAGTGGATGTAGAAAAATAAACAACTTCTGACCACAATATCCTTGATAATTATTTCTATGTATTTAGGGTTCCTTTTCCAAGTCTCCATGTACCAACTTGAAAGAACTTATTTTCCAATCAGCTTTAATGTATACCATTTCCGGGGCTCACGTCTGTTTCTGGAACAGTAAAACAAGAAGGACCAGGTTTTTGCCATGCACTGTCTAACAWATCTGAAATTAAATCTCCTCTCTTTCCTGACAATGCATCATTCTGCTTGACAATATATTTGCACTTTAATTTCTATTTTGCAYTAAACAGTTGTAAAGCTGGTATGCACAACAATATATTCAATGATGATCAGAGAAGTAGCTGAGATGGTTTAGGGCCTCCAGCCTTTTGTTCATAACAATTTCCTCATCRGAAGTTTCTGATCTGACAAGAGAGAGAGTGGAACAAACCAGACACATGCTCTTGATTCTCTTCAGGGTGAGGTTAGGCAGCTTGCAGAAAGCTATTCAAGCCAACTGGTTGATGCTGCATGGACACAGGTGAGAACCTGCACATACGCTCTGCRGTTTAGTCATGCAGGACTCTTCTCCCAGTATTTTCAGCCCTTTCTCTAATCATAATCTGTCCAAAGTTTCACTCATTTTCAAGCACAGAATTGAGAACTGAAGTTCAACATCCTACTTTCACATATAAAGAAGTAATTTAACTTCTTGTGACCATTCATATGAGACTGTCACAAAGCAAGGAACAAATACAACCTGAATGTTGAAGAAGCTCAGTTCCCAAAACCATGGCTTCTTACTTCCAAGCAATAAGTCAATGATGTGTAAGAGAAGAAACATGGGTTTGTTCACCAAACTTTAGCTATTGAAAAGTTTTGGTTTACATAAAGCTAATCTAGTTGTTAGGATTCCCTCTGCAGCTGTAAGGGAAGGCAGGCATCTCCAGAGTAAAATTCATTTCATCTTGTCCAGGTGCTATCAGCTGTCCATTAAGTTAAGGTGTGAAACCAGTTTTCCATTTTTAAAGTTACTTAAGATGAATGTCATATCATGGGGTAGCAGTAGAGGTTTTTGAAATATTGATTAAAAAATCATGAATTCTTGCTTGCAAAATTCAACTTCTTGATACGTGCAGCTAGACAGATAGGGAATCAATACAAAACAAATGCTACAAAATCAGAACACTGAGTAGTTATCCAGTGAGGTATTTCAAGAATGGCCAATAGGTCTTGAACTTTGCGCAACATAATCCTTTATTGTACATCAAAGCAGGGCTATAAAGCACTGGCATTACTCTTGTCTGAATTGTGATAGGGTGTGAGGCTGAGTAAAAAGCTGAGTAAAAAAATATATATGTATATGTTATATTGAGAGAGAGAGAGAGAAAGGTAAGTTTCCATCTCTTTGTTGTGGTAACACAGGATTTGTTATGCAGTTCAGCAAGAAAAAAAAAAATGTATTTCTAGGGTTAAGAAAGAGAAATTAGAACCAGAATATTTTACCTTTTTTTTGTTTTTGTCCTCCTTAACTAGAGGCAAGTTGTGGACTTAAGTCCCAGAGGCTAGGAGCAACTTCAAACATTACTTACATAATTAAAGAAGGTCTGATGCGAAGATATTTAGAAAATATGAAGGCATGTATATAAGCAAAACACTTTATAAAGTGTTTTGACTACTGAGCAATAATATAGTACAAAGATAATGAGTAGACTTACTGAGTGTTTGTTGATGTACAATTACTATATCAAAACCATGGTGTAACATAGACATGTTGCAGTTGGAGATTGAAATACAGTGTCCAGGGCACTTTATTTACAGCAATGATGCTAATTTTTCCTTTGAAATTTGTCTAGTCATATCATTCACCCTAGTGATTACTTAAAGTATTTTCAAGTACGGTTGTGTTCACATTTTTTAAATTTACTTGCTGTGATATTCATATTAAAATTAATGGAATGACAGGAATATTTTCCCAAAACATTGATTTTAAAGAAAATTTTGGGGGGTTATGAAAACAAATTTTCACATGAAAAATCATCAGCTTTGGCAATAAATCACTGTCAGTGATGATTTCAGCTAATGTGATATTTCACTGAAACCAATTAAAAATGTGTTTTGGTTTTTTTTAGCTGTGAGGGGAAAAAAAAAATCACTCTTTTGTACTGTGGCCCGTAACTGACAGCTATATGGGTAAAGCGACGAGAATATATCTATTGCCACATAGGTACACATTCATGCAGAGTCTTCCGTATCACCCCCAAAATTTTATGTGTATGCTATGGCTGAAGAAATAATTTTAAAATAATTCAACTGGCTTGCTGAGTTTTACAAAATATTATCACTGTATGAAGTACAAGTAAGCTTAAAAACTGTAATGTGGGATGATCTTTGCAAYGGAAGGGCAAATCCACGTTCTCCTTTGCCATGTAGGTGTGTTTAACTGTAAAGACTGGACACCTCTGATCCCCAGCAATGCTGGCTAGCCTAGGTCTTGCTGCTTTTTGAAAAGTCCATGCTTGTCAGATTTGCCATGAGCCTCCTGCTAGTTTCCTGCTAGATATACTCCACTTTGTCCTCACCATAGTCTTCTCCATGATGAGTTTGTAAAACTGCAGGTGAGAGAGACTACTTAGATAAGACCTTTGCCTGAGGTGGCAAAATTCAGATAATTTGGCTTGAGATGAGGAGGAATTTACTCATGAGGGAACAGGTACCTGATATAAATATGAAAAGAATTTCTATTTCACCCCTAAAAGGGGTTTTATTTAAGAGCATCATACTTTATCTTTGTGAAATATAGACATATTTCACAATATAATAATCCTGGCATCCCAGGGGTCAGACTTGGTGTCTGATGGTACTAGACTTACAAAAAATCATAGAATCATAGAATCATTAAGGTTGGAAAAGACCTCTAAGATCATCGAGTCCAACCATCAACCCAGTACAAATGCCCACTAAACCAAGTCC
>JASVER010000005.1:9773771-9852759 GCA_030449065.1 Oceanodroma leucorhoa | reverse complement strand
CCAGGCCGGTCGTCTTCCCCTGGCCCTGTTCAAGCAGGAAATAACAACTCTTTACAGGCCTCACTAAATCTAGAAAAGCTAAAAGGAGGCTGATACATGACTTATTCTGCTGGAAGGGAGAAGCGAGAAGGAAAGAGAAAAGGAGGTAGAAACAAACAGTTGGCAGTTTCTAGCCATGACACCAAGGGAGAAAGAAAATAACTGTTCCCAATCTCTCCTGTCTTGCCTCACCCCTTCTTGAAGCACATGGATGAAAACACAATAGGGAATTTCCCAGCTCCAGTTCTTCCATGTATTTCTGGCCTATCTGTTGCATTCTCTGCCTGCTCACATGGCTGCCTCCTAATTCAAGCATTTTCTTGCTTGAAGCCAGATTTCCTTACTCCCCAGGGTTCATCTCAGTCAGAAAAACTCCTTTCATCCAGTCTTAGTTGCCCTAGGCCTATGACTTGGTTTTCTACCTCAAACTGAAGCAAAGTCTTCCCAGCCCCCATCTGTGATGCATTTCTCCAGCCAGTCCCAGCCTCCCCTTTATCCCTGCTCCTAACGCTTAGCTCTACTCAGGAACATTTTGGGTTAGCATTTCCCTACACCCTCACGTACACAGCCATAACACATCCTTCTTCCCTACACAAGCAACCCCAGACCACAGGAGCAATTTCTCCTTTTTTACTGTGTTTTCCATAGGCAGGCTTCTTGCCCGTGTCTCTTCCACAGATCTTCACACCAGTGTAGTTTTTGYCTCCTCTAAACTGTAGTCAGGCAGTTTCTCTCTGTGCTCTCTCTGGGCCCCAGTTTTCTGTCCTTCTGTGTGGTCCTACTGCAGTGCAGCCCTTGGACTGGAGCATGTTCAGTCACTCATTGAAGCTGGCCAATGTCTGATGTTTGAGAGGGACTCAGGATAGTGAGGAACCAGCGCAGACACCGAGGAATGACTGTTCAGAGATACCGGTTATTAAAATCACTGCAGACCATGTACAAACCATGGTAATTTGAAAGACAACTTTTGAAACATTTGCACAGGAAGAGGTAAATGCCTATCCCCGGCACAAAAAGCTGACTGTGTGAAGAAATTCAATCCATGCTGTTGAAGTCTGACAGAATTACAAGCTTGTTAAATGGGGCCATAAAATGGGAAATTTCAGATGTTCTTATTTACAAGGTAGAGCACGGGGAAAAAGGGGAAAGGAAAGGGGCAGTGTCAGCCTTGCCTGCGGTATCCAGAGTTTTATCTTCAGTGTCTATTAACTGTGACCTTACAATGAAATACCATTGTCTAAAATACAATGACAGTCTGTGAAGCAGGCATGAGGTTTCAGGCTTCCCTACTGCTTTAAACTAGGCTTACCTTGACTCTCTTCTGAGCCCAGTGAAATCTTTGTAGTGTGKCTACTTCAGCAGGGGAGGCAGTAAGTTACTCCGGTTGTTCCAGTTTCAAACAGCATCGGATGTTCTGCAGAGAGAGACAGTGGATTGAGTCTCCTCAGGTGGAGAAAACTGAGCCCAGACCTTACACATTTAGAGGGAGTGTCCTAACAATAAAGCTGGAGGAGATGTGCCTTTAAAGAAAAGCATGCCTCCTACTGCTGCGTGTGGTCTCTGAAAGAAAATAATTTTCTAGGGGGGAGAGACCTTGCTACAATGCGCCAGACACCAAACAACAGACACCCAACCCCAATTATGTGGAACAACCACATTAATTCTTTTACCCACTCTTTCATCCTTAGATTCCCTACCAGCTTAGTCCAGGTGGCTCCTCTTCAGTGTGCCAACCGTTCCGGTAGCTAACAATATATTTTGGGTTTCATTCTTCTAACAAGAAGCTAAAATATCAGATATTGCAAATGTTCGTCGGTCTCACTGAGTACCATATTCATCAGTGAAATTAGGACTGAAACAGATTTGCTTAGCTATTGCTTGAAGATTGTATTCATCTAACCTACATTACACCTGCATGCCTGTGCCAAGAGGCAGGCTCCAAGCATCAGACATACTTATCTATTAAGTAATACTGGGCTCAAAGACTTAGCAGGAATGACACAAATATGGCTTTTTTTACATTTACTCAAAAAGAGCCTAGTATAATCATCATACTTTTCAAAGAAAAAARAAGTAAGCATTTTAAAGACCTGCTGTAAGTCACTTCTGTGAAATTTAACTCTTATTTATACAACAGATATTTTCTGTTGCTTGAAAACTGTTCCACCTTTACCCTGGTTATATTCCCTTTGAAAATTAAAAAGTATCTTCTATCCTACCCTGTAGATCGGCTAAATTTTCTAGCTATTTATTTGACCTTATTTTCTTAAGCCACCCTTGAAGTTAAATTTTCCTTTTTTGCAATATTAATATGTAGTGAATATCAAGTCATCCAACAATGCATTAATGTATTCCAATACACTCCCTTTGGATTAAAAGGAAATATGAACTTTCCATTGTATAGGAATTCTCCACAACCTYGGCTTTATAAAAGAGAAGGCTGATAAAATTGTTGATCCATTAACTGTACAATTCTTTCATAAATACAACTGTGGCAAGATGGGATTGTTTTCCTACAAAATCTATATTAAGGTACCAGCCTGAATGGAAACAATAAAACAAGCACCAGGGRCTTTGCCAGACTGAATCCCACTAGTCAACTGTGGTTAAGAAAGAAAATGAGTAAGACTTCATCTAAAATCAAATTATTTGATGAGAAGCATGTGAACCACAGCATAGCTGTATCTGAATACTGAATGRTTTAATGAACACTGTAATTCAGGTCACTTGTTCTTCTCTCCCATGGTTCACTGTGCTCACCCTTTTGACCAGCCCACATGATGCATCACAGAAGATGAGGTCCAAAGGAAACAAAGGTTTTGTTTCCTTAGGACAAGGACAAAGACAACTGTAAGGAAGACAAGTTTTTACGGATTCTCTATGTGTGATGAAATAATTTCACATTTTAAGAAGTGAAAGATCTAAGATATAAACATCCATGAATGCAAGCTAGGTCTACTCATTAATAACCTGCACAGGCACAATGGAACCGTATGGCAATTTTTGTAGTCAGAGACTAAAAAACAGCAGTAGACACCMAGGTCCTCAAAAGCTTTTTCTGAATCAAGCATTTTCCAAGCAAAACAGACCTTGTGTTAGAACAATGACATCATAGGCATCACTAAAAGTACCAAAAAGCTAAATTCCACATGCAATCTCCCATCACAGATGATGTTTAGAACATGTGATCTTTGTATAAATGGAATATCACTAAAAGCACAGAAACTTCTTTAAGTTCCCTTGTTCAATGACCAGATRTGAGAGATCTCCAGTCACAATACCTTTTAATTTTTCCACTGAAAAATTGCTATACTATTTGAATATAATAGAAAAAGCAAATACAAATCATCTAAATACAGATATTTTTGGAAAAATGGCAAAGCTTAAAAGATCTCTTTGCTTTTTCAACTTAAGACATCCACTTCATAGAAGTTTTAAAAGAAAGCAGAATTATTTCACACTTGCAGTGGGTAGCACAACTTGTATGGTATATGTACATGGGCACAATACAAGAAAATAAGCAGCAGCACACAGATAACTCCAAAACACAGCATACGATCCTGGATAATATATTATAGTTCAGTTAATTTATTTTACTTACAGCACAAATGAGAAGTCAGAGACCCATTCTTCATTTTGTATTCAGTGTCATGAAAATTATTCTTGACCTGCTGCACTCATATCAGAAATAAATTTATTAGTAAACTGAACAGTGATCCAAAAGATATTTGACTGTGTTGCTCATATTACATCTCCTTAACAATATTACACTGAGCAATAAAAGATTGAATCTTAATACATATGTGTAACAGGATTGAAACGCAGTTCATATGCCAAGTCAGGTCGTGGTTTTCTTGATCTTATTGCTTATGAGTACAATCTTAGCATCATGTTAATATAATCACCATATAAAAACTATTTGCATTACACATAAATATTAAAAATTTTAAGGTTGAGAAGTCAAACACTAAAGTCCTGGAAAAAGACAGAGATAACGCTACCTGTGTAATAAACTACATTATGGAATTATGCAACACTTTTTTAAAAGGATCGGCATTCACTATGGTGCATTTAAATGAAAAAGGAAAAAAAGTTAAAAAAAAAGTTCATACAAGGAAGTTAAGAGTTCCACTGACATTTTAAAGTTGGTATCTGGACATGCTGATTGACTATGACTGTGTGAATTTGTATTAAAATGTAGAAGCCATGGCTCCAATCAAGGGCACCCGTTCTAATTAATTACAGTACATCAGGGAGAAGAAATTAAGAGTTACATTGTGCCCAGCTGTTATGAGGATTACATGAGGTTCAAAATGGGCTTCCGCCATTCATACAATTATCAGGAACAACCACTGATTGCTGTGCCCAGGGGAATGCAGAAACTGCTTGGTTCAATTAATCAGTTRTCTGAGGAGCAGGGGGCCAGGAAGTATTGCAACCTCTGATGGTGATACCAGAGCTCAGTAACGTGGGAAATTCTGAGGTACAAGGATGCAACACAGGAACAGRCTGAAAAGAATAATGGTTGCTAAGCTTCAAATTAGTTCCAGGGAGAACCTAGCTGTTCATGCAAAAGATTGGTATTTAAATTTATGGATCTGTGTCAGGAATTTATTAGCTAATAAGACAAGGTCTGTTGAGGGGAAGAGGACAGAGCCAACAGAAAAAGGAAGGCAAGAGAAAGATTATTTGGTGGAAGAGATTAAGTGAAAATGTAAAAGAAACTTGGAGAAAGTCTGCAGAGGAGAAAAGACTTTTCAGAGTGAAGRCTCTAGAACCTAGTTTGTTAACACCACTTGAGTCCAACAGATCTCTGCCTGAATGGCCTCAGGTCCTGAGGGGCTCAGCTATAAATAAGAGAAAAATGATGCTTTTATCTGCCAAACAGGTTCAATGCACTCTCATCTCTGTTGCCTCTTGGGAATCCACCACTTGTGGAGGGTGCCCATGAGCTCTTGCAGCCCCACACAAGGCAGAAAATTACCAGGAAGGTTTAAGGTTATGATTTTAGCACAGAGAGGCTCCGTGACTGTTTTTCAATGCAAATATTTTAAGGACATTCAGAAAAGTTTAGAGAATGACAGCTTGCATAAATCTGTTCACCAGGAGGAAAGAAGTACAGGACAGATAAGCCTAAGTTAGAAGAACAAGCAGACCAAAATTCAGATATTGGATTCGTCTTCTTGTCATATGTGACTAGATATGCACATTATAGAAATTAAATAAGCAAGTTGCCGACGATGTGGGACAAGGATTAAAGACAAAACTACATACATGCCCAGTTAAAGCCATTACAAAAAATAAAATTTTGCTAAAATATTTGATTCCCAGGATTTTAGTAGTTTTTAGCTGAAAACTCTGTGAAGAGAAAGGAAGGTAGAGAGAGAGAGAGAGAGAGAGAGATCTGGAATTTGCACATTAAAAAGGAAAGACCTTAACATCCTCCACGTCTTCAACATCAGGCTTCCCAGGAAACCTGTCTGGCAGCATTGACTCAAGGATGAAGACCCGTTTAGACAGAGCAGATAAAGTAGGTGCTGCCTTTGGTTTCTGGTCCTAGCCCTTTTCTGAAGGTTCCCACTCTTAAAGCAGAGATGGCTGCAAGAGCAAGGTGTCTGCTCCTGAACTGCCACAGCCAACATACAAACATTTTAACTTAACCTGAGATCAGTCATCTGACCAATTTCATCTCAACTGTAGAAAGTAAGTGAAAGATKAAAGCAGAATTCAGGACTCACTGATAACAGATCACCAGCCCTCAGATTCCAACCATCTGGCATGTCTGCCTGTACCACCTTCTATAAATCAGCCCAAGATACCTTCCTTCCACTGTTTGAACACCAATATGAGTACACAGCACCTCAGCTTTCAAGCTGAGGTTTTTCTGAAAGCTCTTCCTGTAGATCCTGTCACCCTCTTTAGCTTTTCTTCTAGCCCCGGTCAGAGGCAGCCGCACATGAAATTCTCACAGCYACAATTTCATTGCCAGACATAAGATGCACAGGCATAGGCTTGGAGCCTGCACTACAGTGAGCGATGAAATCCTTACTGGAGCCTTTCTCAGAGTACATTTTGACCGAGTTTTCCTTTTCACAAAAACCAGGACATGGAAGATGTTTTCAACCCAACATAGGACTGGGATGCGGCCACGGCATGCACTCAGGTCCTGGCTCCCACAGTTCAGGCATATCCATAAGCAGCCCCATTGCTTTTTCAGTGAAACATAAAAATATAAAGCTACTTTAAAAGTTAAAGTAGAAGAGTGCAAAACTTGACTCAAACTCCAGTGTGGGAGAATGATAATTTTATATTCTTGATACATCACCAGAGCTTCCATTGGTTCTGGATTAAGGGTGTAAAATAAGACATATTTAATTTTGTTTTGTTTAATTGTTAATAACTATGGGAAAAGACATGCTGAAAATATTCAGTATTTTTCACTTTTAAAAAATGTATTTTAAATATAGCAAAATTTATTTTAATTGAAATAAATGTTGATGTTTCTTATCTTAGTACAGCTTTACAAAGATGAGAAATTCCACTCTTTTTTCTTTAATGAGCTTCATTGGTCATGCTAGCAAACATTACTTAACCAAAAAATTTATTTTCTACAGTGGAGTTAGGTTTCAAACATTCCCGGAGTATTTAATTTTCTKCCCCTACTAATATTCAGCTATGGAGTTTTTAAAAATGCACACATTGTGTTTGTACAGTGTGTAAGCAAGACAGACACAATAATTATTGGCCCTTTCCCAATTTGTTCTGAGTAACAAAAAGGTGAAGACTTTTTTTTAGTCTGTTTTTATAGGGTAGACTTACTATATTCTTTATAGTAGAATACTTTTCTACTTTATAGTAGAAACTAGCTCTTACCCACATTGTTCCAAATAAAGGTCACACACATGGGTGACCAGAACTATAGATAGTAGTCCAATGTGGCTTTACTGCTATCCTGTACACTGACACTGGTAATTGCCACTACAGGCTAAAGTATTACCATTCAAGCATGAAAAATTGAAAGCCTAAGTATTTCACTTGTCCATCAGAAGTGATACGGTATTTGAGAGTGTGACTAATAAGTAGCTAAATTACAGATTAATGAGTTGGGTGTCTAGTCCATGAAAGGACCAATAAAGGTCTCGGGAGGACCCCTGTGTACTCAGTGATGAGAAAGTGCAGATCAAGAAGTATCAGATGGTGTCTTAAAGGATTCATAAGATGAACTGAGCACAGTGCTGTTAATGACTGCACCTTGCATGTCTATTTAGTGTACAGATAAAGGACTGACCAAGCAAAAATTATTTTCAAAAAGTGATTGTCAGAGTGTTTGCCATACAACACAATACAAAATAAGGGATTGTTAAATGTATATAAAGGGGAGTCATGGCTCAGTCTCATGCTGCTGGACACATCTGTGTGCTATCTGATCATTACTATACTTACCACATTATGCTTGCCAAAATAAGGAATATTCATGACAAATATAATATTGAGCTGATATGGTGGTAAAGAAACAGGGCAAAGCATCAGTGGGGCATTGCAGTTACTATTGTCTGGTAGGCAAGGAAAATGTGATAGCAGCCTGGATCCCTGCAGCCCCAGTACTAGCAGACCTCTGGAGAAAAAAGTGGTCAGCACTTCTTCCTACCAGAAATATCTCATATATCTAGGCTCATATTTGCCTTCACAGAGCTTCATTATACTCATGACTTACATTCATCCTGGGACTGTTTAACACAGTCAAAGCTCCCAGTGACACTTTCAATCTTCAGTCCCAAAACTACATCAAAAATTGCTATTAATTCCTGAATGCATGAATTTGCACTATAAAATGCTTCTCTTTCTTGTTTTATTGACTTTGGGGCAATGATTGTCTTTTGTAGTTGGACTTCAAGTCAATAGAAATATGCCAAAAAGCCAAAAAAGAAAATAACACATCACTATATCTGGCTAGAGGTGGGAAAAGAAAGTAAACAATAAAAGTTTTCAAAAATACAGCGGTTTGGCTTATGGATGATCTTCTGAAACAATAGTTATTGCATAGCTGACTAACAAAACTGTCTCAAAATGGTTTTGTAAATACATACTCACATATCCACGTGTTATGGGAAAAATCTTAAAATACTCTAACTACAAATTAGACACACTTGAAGCACTTATAAACTCATAAAAGTTATCAACTTACATTCAAGAGGCTGCCTCTGAAAATGAAGTTAAAAAACATTGTTCTAAGCCAGATTTGAATMATCTATTCAAAGGGAAATCTAATTTGTATTCCACTACTTCACCGTGTGAATGATTTGTGATAAGGAAGAAGGTTCAGAAATTTATGTTCGATGCTAAATCTCAATGACCAGTTCTGCAAAGCACAAGAACTGCCTAGCACAACAGGCTGACTCTGTCTTAAATTCCTTCTGCTGTACCTTTTTTCCCCTCCCAAACACTGGCAACAGCAAGACTGGACAGAGGCTTAATCCCTGGGACGAAAAGACGTACTTCCCATCACCTCCCTGCCTACACAGGCACATGCACATACACACAGTCTCAGATAGAACAAATGAAAAAAAGTATCCTTCTCAAAGCCACAACCTAAAACTAATTGGAACACATTTTCCCATTAAAAAATTAATAATAATATGATGGAGAATGACATTCACTTTGAGTTTTTATTACTATTTTAATACTTTTTTTTAAGATCAAAGAAAGAAATGAGCTAATGTTGATTATAATATTGATTATGATGTTCAGACAAAATTTCTCTAACTGGCACATGTTTTATTGAACTAGCAGAGTAATCTTTCCTCATTTTCCTTTTTACACAYGGTTTTTATATGATATGGATAGCTGAGAGGTCGTAAGTATAAAATGACTCATAAGGAGAATTACTGATGCTGGTAAATTGGATAATACTCCATAGGATATGGCAAAGTAATTACTTTCTCAAGAACTCCCCACTCACCTTAACGTGCACTGATAATATRCTCTGTACATTTATTTATTAAGTCTATGCTTTAGCAGGTGGATGCTTCAAATTTTTCTTTTCAAATGCAGGTACCATCCTGTATAAATATTCCATTTTCCTTCCCATGTAGAAACGTATTTTTCTTACTGCATTCACTTGAAAGATTTATAAATGAATAAGATGAAGCAACATTTAAAAATGAGTGTGGAGATCTCTCCTCTGCACACCAACAAATATGAGATTAGACATTTCTCAGTGGAAGCAGTGGATTATTTGGC
Organism: Oceanodroma leucorhoa; assembly: GCA_030449065.1. Classification (NCBI taxonomy): domain Eukaryota; kingdom Metazoa; phylum Chordata; class Aves; order Procellariiformes; genus Oceanodroma; species Oceanodroma leucorhoa. The sequence goes on along the minus strand of JASVER010000005.1, from coordinate 9,843,480 downwards.
AGTTGGTTGCCAAGGATGAAAATGGTGGAGATCTGAGGTAGGTCACAGATGCACTGGCTGTAAACATTGGCTTATCCATTGCATACTCTTTGTTTACCTCTCCTCCTTTATTGCTTATAAATATTTTAAATTTTAGTGTCTTTCTAATTTGATCCACTTGCTCCTTGAGGCCTGGTCCTTCACTTAAATATCTGTAAAGTGTCCTTAAAGGCTTAACAAGCTATATGTTCTGTGGTTCACGTTTTACTGACAAAAAATACATTTTATAACTGCAGAATTTCCTAGGTCCTATTGATATGTACCCTCATGGGGTGTTATAATTCTGAATTAAACTGCAGATAGACAAGAAARCCTCCATTTGCTGAGTGTGTGAGCCAACACAGGCAGGATGCAGGAACAACCACAAAAACACGGATGAAATGCAAAAAGCAAATTTATTTCCGTTACCTCGCGAACCAGGGGATCCCCAAAGCAGCACCAGGCAGAGGCACACAAGTGGGAAGGCGGACACCACAGAGCTCGGTCCTTGCTAGAGGATCACCGAGCCTGCAAGTCACTTGAGCATATTTAYAGTCCTCCTCACCACTCTTCTGTTATTTTCCCACAGTGAGCAAAAACGTCATTTGTCCAACTTTTTTTTCAGTCTTCTCCCTCTTCCACATTGGACAGACAGATGACACCTAACTTCTCCATCTGTTTCACCGGGCCATAAAAAAGACCCAGACTTGATTAAAATGAAAGTCACTGTCTACACAGAGAAAGGAAGCAAAAAAAATGGCAGTTGTGAAACTCATGCTAATATGAATACAATTTCTTCCTACCCCATCTCATCCATCTCCTTTCCTCCTCTCCAGTTATGAGGAATCCTGAAAAAAATGCAACAACGTTTTTGATTGTCAGCATTTTTGAGAGTAGATTAGATGCACAGAATCATTAAAATGCAAAATAAGTGAGAAAAATGTACTGGTTTTGAAGGCTGATCATGTTCAAGGGCTTAATATAGACAAGATTTTTCAAACCCAGAACAGCAATGAAAGGGAAGAAATTGTTAAAAATCAGTGAAAGGGGCGCTACGGACCAGGCATTCCAGACAGGAAATGCTTATTGTGGAAGGTAAGAACTCACAAAAAATGTGAACATATTTTTTTTGACTGTAAGAAACCAATTTTATTAGTTTAGAATATTTTCTGCAGATCTTGGATAAAAAAGCAAACAGCAGCTGTTTTCCAGATTTTATGCATAGAGGAACCGAGGCACAGAAAAATAAAACATCTGCCTTAGCTCACCTACTGTTTCAGCAGAAAATCCAGGAATTGGAGTTCAAGAGGTCTGAGCTCTAATGCAGGCACTGCTAGCCAAGAGGGACACTGCTCTGGGTACATAGAGTGTACTATCACTAAAGAAGTTTGTATTTTGATTTTAGAATACAAGACTTCTGTTTTAGAGACCAAACAGGTCTCTAATGCTTTCGGATATGTTACTAAAAAAAGGAAGATGAAATGGTATACAAAAATCTAGATTTGGCAATATTCATAGGCTAACCGATAGTTCAAGGAAAAATGTTAATTGGACCCTAAAGGAAGCACATGTGCCCTCAAAGGAGCAGAAATACCCACACATAAATATCAGAAGATAAACAGTAAGTGGAATTTTACAGAAAATACAAAAAGCAAAACTAAAATCTATCCAAACAAGAATAAGGTCAACAGCACAGATGTTAGTATGAGGGCTGAAAATGGCCATTTGTTAAAAGCATTGTGCAATTAGCAAAAAAAAAAAAAAAAAAAAAATTAAATAATTGCAGGTGACAATGTTAAATGCATCACCTCCAAAATGTCTTGACATTCCTATCTAAGAGAATTTTTATAATGTTTAAGAAACGGTAAACCAGAAGAATGGGTAACAAAATATCCTTAAATATTCTAAATCTGACATACAAAATAGACACAGAACTATACACAAAAGTTGCAAAGTGGTCTGAACAGGGCAAAGAGCCCTCTGATGCTTTAAGAAGTATAGGTGAAACTGAAATCCTAATACGTGAGCAAACTGTCAGCCAGGGATGACTGGGAATAACTACAGAGATACAAAAAAAAAGCAGTAGGAGAAGAGGTTGAGATTGAGCTAATTTGGATGGAAAGTGCTGGGTCTTAGCAAGAGAGTAATGCTCCAGTAAAGCAGTAATCACCCAGTAAGGTAGAAAGAGTACTAAAAAATAAATGTTTAATTTGAAGTATTTTCAAGTGGAAATTTTTCATTCATTTTTTTTCTTCACACACTGTTCTGATAGAAAGCAACTTGCTTTYTTTTTTTTCCCATTTTTAAAATTTCCTCTCTCTCCCCAACTTTTTCCCTGGTCTCCCTTCACACCAGACACACTTCATGTAACAAACTAGGGGACGGGAAGGGAGAAAAGGAAAGAGGAAAAAAATCACAATTACAGACAACAGAAAGGGGGAAAAAAAAAAAAAGGAGCGASACATTCTGACTTTTTAAAGATATGCTTCATTTGTAATAAAACAGAGAAAATCAACATTCATTTAAAAAACTACAATGTGTGAAAGCTTTTCATGAAACTATTTGTTAATTTTTCAGTCCTTAACCTAAGACTTTGGTAAAAAAAATGCTGAATCTTCAGGCAAACAGAGTGAGTCACCTGTTGGGTAAGAACGAAGGAGTGCATGGGATACGTGCTGGTATTAGCTACGTTTTGATCCAGATTACAGTTTCTTAAATAACTTAGAAAATACAGTGAACAAAAAGTATCGCACCGTAAATGCACAACTGAACAAAAAAATTTTGCAGGACCAGTTAAACAAAACTTACTGTCAGAGTAGGTTCAGCTTTTCAAAGGGAGTCTTAAGGTCTATCCCGCTTTGACTCTACTCAATGTTTTTCTTAGAGATTTGAATGATGAAACAGCAGAAGGCTTGCAAATATTTTGTCACAGATTTCAAGAATATAAGGAAGGAGACATGACAGCAGCTAATCAAACCCCACCAACAGTTGCAGAAGGTGCTAAAGATTGCAATTATTTTAGCTCGACAAAGTCAATTCTCAGTTTCAAAACATTGTAGCAGTACATTTAAAAGAGAAGTTGACTGACAATTCCAACTTTAAGAAATCCTGAAGAATAAGAAACAAAACGTCCTGAAAAGAAAAGTGACTGCAAAACTTGCTGCTATAGATTTCAGCAGACCATGAGAAGTGCAACAGCAGCACAGGAGGATGCCTGCTCCCCCACCTGCCCCTTGCAGGGACTAGATCAAACCCGAAGCCATGGCTGTCACACATGCTGGCCTCAGCACAAAGCTTCCGAACAGCAAAACAGTTTGGAACCTGCCCACAGGGCAGGTCTAGAGGCTGTTCTTGCAAGAAGAGCAGGTCAGAAAGGTTTTTCATCCACTCAGCTTGTTAATTTCTTTAATAATAGAGAATGAAAGGGTGGTATTTAAAAGGACAAGCTTAAGTTGAAAACTGAATATTGACACACAGTCTGTGTTGCACTATGTGACATAACAGTTCCTAACTCACGGGCACACACACACATACACACACACAGGAGCAAGCAGCAGGCACAGGGACTAGCAACAGTGGGCAAGTAGCACCAGAAACATGACTTCTATGTTACTTAAAGAAACAAAATACATCTACTATTTCAATACTGAAACTAAAAAGRGCATTTGGGCCTGCATACACAGATGCAGACCATCCATACAAACGGCGCATACATGGATTACAAGGGCAGAATTTAAAAGAGGTCATAATAGCATATAGATGTATTATTTACCCTTCTTCTCTAATCCCATGCTGTTTTTAAATAAGAAAGGCCAGACTTGCTACAAGTTCTGCACAGGGTCATTGAAATCAATGAAGATGCACCAGCTGACTTCTGCTGATGTTTAAGATCCATCAGGTAAAGCCTCCAAAGGCTTTCCCCTTTGGAGTCCTTTCTTGAATTAGTCTAGAAGCCATAGGTAGCAACAAAAATACTTTCTGGCAGAGAGTCTTTAAGCATGCATAATGTACTAGATACACTTCACAGGTTCTACCAGCTTTTTGCAGGACTTCTCCCTGACAACACCCACCAGTTAGGCCCTCAGCTAGCTTTGCAGAGAGGGGCTGGGTTAATCAAAGTCATTATGGAATCCATTCTTCTTGTACTCTCATATATGGGCCATTTTTGTCATTAAAAATTTAAATTTGAAGCTCATAGCAATTAATAATGAGCTCATTTACAGTTATATAGACTCATCATCACTGTAGCTGTTGACAATTTGTAGTGCTACATTCTTCTCAGCAAATAAAAGATCCTATTGGAAGTGTCCTGTCCTTCCACTTACTTGCAATAAAAACTTCTTTTTTTTTTTTTTAATCTGAAAAAATCTTAGTTTTCAAGTTGTCCCTGGTTGGACTCCAGTTCCCAAAAGCTGGGCAAATATGTATCATTTCAGCAATTGTGAAAGAAATCTTGCACATACATTGTAATTGGTAAAACATCTGAACGCCAAATTCTCTGGGACTACCTTTTGCACCAAGTATGTTCTTCATTCCTCTCACAGCTCCTACTGTGCAATGGCCCTTCTGTCAGAATGAACACAGTTTTGCTGGAGCCCAGTGTTGCTCCTATCAAACAGGAGTTTCTGCAACACCAGGCTGAAAACACATGCTCCCTGTGTGAGAGTGCACAGTTGTGTGTATGGAAATATCCTACCCCACTTACATGAAGATGAAGGAAGGCAAATGCAGGGGTGCAGACGGAACAAAAATGGAAAACCAGGAGTCAGAGAGAAAAGTCAAACAAAAGCTGGAGGAGAAAAGGAAGGAGCAGGCTATTTTTTATAACAACCACTTGAGTAAAGGCTACCCAAGAAACTCATTTTGAACCAGGACACCTGAGATTCCACATTCCTCCTTAGCCAAATAAAAATCTGTAGCTTGGCTCTAAAGCATGCGCTTGTGTGTGTCAGAATGGAAGCACAGGTATAGACCAAACCAAAAAAAACACATCTTATACAGAGAGAAAAGCAATGCAACACCCAGTCCAAATGGTTCTGCTGGGCTAGCAAACAAAAGTCCAGAAAAGTCAAAAAATGGCTAAAAAAACTCTAGGAGAAAGCTGAAGAGAAAAAAATTGCAACCTCCAGTGTTCCTCAAAAGACCCTAAGCAGATAGTGCTAGCTGCTGAGATAAATCCTTCAGATATCCTGGCAACAAGGGAAGAGGCCGTAAGTCTCATTCACTGCCACTTGAGTTCGTGTTGCTGGCAATACAGATGGAAAGTTTGGTAAGAAACATCTGTAGCTTTGTGAAACCACGTTAGGCTTTGAGCAGAGCAGCACATGTAGGTGGAAGAGCAGGCAAACCCTCTCTATGACAGTTCAGAAAAATTCTGAGCACTGTGCAGAGAGTTCTGCTCTGCAGCTGCACCCTACAGACCACTACAGAGATTAGGGCTCGATCTCAGTAAAAAAGTTTGTCAAGAATTCAAGCAGCACCGTATCATTAATCTCACAGAAACTGATTCAGCCTGACTGCAGAGTACTTATACCCCATGAGAAGGCAGTAAGAAACTTAATGTCCTTCAGAATACAGATCGCAAGCATCTACAATGGCCAACACCTCCCAAGTGGCTAATCAGAGCGATTCCAATTAAATTCGCTTTCCAAAATTTATGAGTGAACCCCACGGATGATGTTTTTTACATATCTCCACATTTCCCACATTCCAGTCATCTCTAGTCCTCAATTCCCATAACCGTGCACATGCCTTAAGAACAGTATGACTGAGGCATACTAAATAATGAATGGGATGAAGATGATGATTGGGGAAAAAATTTACTGTTTTGTACAATGTAAGAACTGGAGGATAATCAGAAGAAAGCAGTATTTCTCCGTACAGCAATAAATGAACCATGGACCTCATTGCCACAGGATACTGTGAAGGCTAAAAGGATTAAAAAAAAAAAAAAAAAAAAAAAACACCAAANCAAACACCAAAATCAAACCAAAACCCAATCCTTAAATTAATGGAAGAGAAATCCACCAAGAACTAAACACACTTTTGGATATAACTTCTCAATCAGGACCCCTACAAATTGTCAGAGGATGGATCACGTTCAAGGGGAATTATCTGTATCTTAGTCCTACTGTTGTAACTTTATCCCAAGTATCCGTTATTACACACACACATTCACACACAGAGCAGAGACATGCTACCTGGCTAAATTGATGTGTGGTTTCACCTAGTACAGTAGTCCTTTTTATATGCCACTGTCTCCTCCCCTCTCCCATTTGCCGACTGGTTTCCCTTAAGATCTTGCCACCAGCTCTAGCAATACCAGCCAGATTTAACTCTTTAGGGGGGACACCTCCCTGGGTGGGAGCCAGTGGTCTGTATGGCACAACATGAAGATGCCAGTATCATATTTAAAAGCACTGCTGACCAGTACATCAAACGCCATTCTAAATAATCCTGCAGCCAATGCACACCTCTGCTTAACTCCATTTACAGTAAGCATATTGTAATTATGCATACCTAGACTACCTGGGTGCATTCACCACTGTTTCTGAAAGGTCAGGATGTTTAGTAACTCATCATTTCAGCTAAAGAAGAGAGGCCTRTAAACTAGTTTCATCCACAAAATCAGAAAAGTAAAACTTAGTATCTCTGAAGAAGCTCAGGATGCAGCACTGTAGCTCTCCTCTGCCTGACAGGTAACAAAAGACCAGTTTCAACACCAAGCCTTCCTTCGTTATCACAGCTATACACATTTGCACAGAGGAGTCCAAGGCTAAAGGACAGCTTTGTAGCTGTCTTCAGTATCTGAAGGAACAGAATTGTTTAGTCTTTGACTGGTTGCAAACTGTCCCTAGAAATTAATCCTCTTTTAGAAACTAAGCAACAAGAAGCAGCAACTTAAGCTGTGAAGATGAGGTGGGATCTTACTGAAAAGATCCCATAACTGTGAGCGACTAAGTGAGCAATGTCTGAAAGCCGGTACATAACAGGCTGTTTATGTTTTTATTTCTAGTATGGTGATGTAGATGCAACACACAGGGAACACACAAACACAGTGTAAAATATACAACTTTGCTTTTCATAATTGCCAGTACAAGGGGGTACGTAATACACTACGTATTTGGTTCCAGGGTATAGTAGACATTAATGTTCTTAAGTTCTTCTTTTTTTCTTAGATAATGTAGTAAAGTAATTTCTGCACACACGCACATAGATGCATGATCTAAATAATGCTCATGCTTGTCTAGTTTCAGAAGTGCATTACTGATAATAAAATGTACATCAGATTAAATTATACCCAAACTATATTTTTGATTTAAAACAGATTCCAGTGAGAAAGTTTGCTTTGATACGAAGCTATGGATTGGCAAGTGCAAGTGTCATCCTATCCTCAAGCAACCTGGTACCAGAATAGTATTTCTAATTATAAATACACTCCCTGCTGTCCAAATCAGCACAGAATCAGCTCTTTCCTTTCATAGTACAAGACGCAGGGAAAGCTGTCCTCATTATGGTTGCCTACCTCCATCTAGTGACCAGAAAAGGTACACAAATTAACTCTACAACAATCCAATCATTAATTGTTTGCCATTCGTGGATAAAACTTACAAATCACATGAATTTTGCTATGAATTTTCAAGTGGTGAAGGAAGTTTATCTTCTCCCAAATAAACAGAACAGATTGCCTCCAGCATACTCAAAGAAATGCTAGTGTATTTGTGCAATGCATGTAGGACGTGCATCTCTTACAGAGACCTGGACAGGTTGGAAGGGTGGGCTAGCAAGAGCAGTATGAAGTTTAACAAAGAAAAGTTCAAGGTCCTGCACCTGGGACAAAATAACTGAAGAGCCCCGTACAGGCTCAGATCTGTGTGTCTAGGGAGCAGCCTTGCCAAAAGGGARCTTGGGATCCTGGTGGACAACAAGCTGAACATGAGTAAGCAGTGACCCGCAGCAGCAATGAATGCAAATTGGATCCTGGGCTGCATCCGCAGGGGCWTTACTAGCAGAGATAGAGATGTGATCTAGAGATGTGATCATCCCACACTACTCAGCACTTGTCAGGCCACACCTGGAGTACTGTGTCCAGTTCTGGTTCCCACAATTCAAAAAAGACATAGACAGACTATAGAGGGTCTACAGAAGGGCCACGAAAATAATCAAAGGGCTGGAGAACCTGCTCTATGAGGAAAGACTGAAGGAGCTAGATCTTTTCTCCCTGGAGAAGAGAAGGCTCGGGGGGATCTCATCACAATATTCCAGTACTTAAAGGGTTGTTACAAAGAGGATGGAGCCACATGGAGAGGACAAGGGGCAATGGGTGCAAGTTGCATTGGAAGAGGTTTCATCCTGATATAAGAAAGACATTTTTCACAGTGAGAACAATTGGTCACTGAAACAACCTCCCCAGGGAAGTGGTGGAGTCCCATCAYTGGAAGTTTTCAAGACACAACTGGACAGAGTGCTAGACAATCTCATCTAAGCTCCCTTTTCCTTTAAAGGTTGGACCAGATCCCTTTCTGTGGAAACCAGTGACACTGYGCCAAGAAAGCACAGGCAGAATTCAGCCTTCTGCAGTTCTGCAGCCAGCAAGAAAGGAGATGTAGGAGCTTGAGAAAAAAAGGAGGTAGGAGGAGGTGGATTGGATTAATAACATGAGTTCTATTCAAAAGAAGAAAAACAACAACTCCTTTGAAGTCAGGAATAATATTGTAAAAACAGACAATCATTTCAGTACCTAAAATGTTATAGGGAACTTCCTGGTTTAGGCAGACTGCACATGGTAGCCACAAATGTCATCGGGGTCAGCAATCAGCCTTGATGAAAAGTAATACATCTCTCTTGTTGGGGACATGGACAATGAAAATATTCAGGGCAGCATGTACAACATAACTTTTACTCAAGACATAAACACATATAGTACTCAAGACACAAATCCTTTAAGATAGTGGATTTTATGCACACTATTTCTACTGAAGTGTTGTGGTTTGTTTTTTTTTTTTTTACAACCAATAACACCAGAAGAATTTTGATCCACAGCATGACATGCTCAGCACTCTTTTGAACAGTAAAATTTTATGTCCATGAAAGTGTTTAGTTCTCCGTAGATATTATTTAGAGATTTCTGCATAAGTTATACTTTACCCGCACCTTTCCTTTTTACTTCTGCCATACTTGTAAGTTTTTTAACATCCACTCATCAGTTTAGCAGAGATGCAGAAAGACCATTAGGGCACAGAGAAGACTGTGAAAGAAGTGTTTGCTCTTTGGGGGAAAAAAATGAAAAGTAGAGAAAGAAATACATCATCGGCTCTTGCTTTGACCTCTTAGTCTGTATCTTTAAGCTAAAATCATCCCTTAAACGTACAGCCTGAGCACCTTCTGTGGGCATGCAGGTAGTCTTTGAGAGAGAAAATTTACTTCATTTGCACAGCATGGGGTGGTAGCAGACCCATTTCGCTACTGCTAGAGCATCCAAGAGGTTAGAGTAGTTCCTTGTGCAAGAAATCAAAGGGAAAAGATATACCCCTACAGAATATGCCCCAAAGCTTGTCTAGTACACAGCATGCAGGGGAAGCCCTGGAAAAGTTGTAAACACAGCAAGGCTAATAACTATGTTCTATATTTAGCCCTGTGGTCTTATGCTTTGCATAAGCTATGTTACCCTAAGAAAACCACGGGAAGCCCTGTGACTCAGATATAGCTGACTGATAAAGCTCCTTGTCATTACCCCCTGCTTTTAGAAGCATACCCTTTATTTGGCATATAGCCGCAATGGCTACACAGGGCAAGCTCAGATGAACAGGGCAAAAGCTATAGGCTTTGCTCCTTCTTATTCCTTCCCTATGGCATTCACAGTCTGCTTTCAGAGCAGCACCCCTGCCATAAGGAGAAGTGAGTAATTAAATCAAGCTAAAAAAGTGCATTTGGAAATTATTTCCTCTTGTCCCCATGCACATATATCTATACTCAGATCTGGCCCCTAGCTAAATCTGTGCCTGAAGATCTTGACTAATCCCCTCACAAAAAGATTTGATTCATTACTGGATTAAGGGGGGTTTTTTTACTGATAAGGAATTTAATAACACACCTTTCTCTCTGCTTTCTCTATAGGAATTCAGATAAGTGCCCCTCTCCATAGATTTCATTCATTTAAGAGACCAAAAGGTATGCTCCTTACAAATGTGTGTGACAGTAACCCTGTATAGCATGTAACATGAAGTTATTTGTAGAAAGCTACTGGAATCAGCTACTTCTGCAAGATTTTCTACCAAGATGAACTCTTTCTGGCCTCCTCCAGACGCAATGTAAGTCCTAACYCTCACTTAACCAATGTAAAACCAGGTCAAGGAAAGAGAGTGAATGTTCACAGCTATATTTTTCCTTTACCATGCAATGTTCTCTGTGAAGTCTCAAAATACGGTTGAATGAGCAGAAAGACTTGCAACAAATACCAGAATCCCATCTCTTCACACCAAGAGTCTCTTTAAGAGTGTCCATTCAGAGGGATTCTGTTGATGGATCAAACCTGCCCACATTACAGAAAAGGACATCAACAAGCATCCACTCTCTGTTAATTACAGCAAGTGCTTTTCATTTTCCTTTAGAACAACCAGGCATTTCATTCAAGGTACATGCTTGTTTTTTCATCACTGAAAAGTCCTTTTTAATCAACATTCTCAAAATAATTCTATTACTGCTCATTTATGAGGCATGAACAACTTAACCATTTAATCCCACATTAGGCTGATCCTTCTTCTGCACACCCTGAAATAAAGGATTGGCTGAACACAGACTTCTTCATCTAGTTCTGCAAAATTCTGTGCCACTGCTTACCTCCTCCAGGGAGGCAGGATGACTATCTAGCCCCTAAATCCTCACAGCCAAGCTCCAGCTTTGGGTACCATCCATAGCTAATTGTCTTTCTCCCTCTCCCATACCTCATCGGCCTCTTCACACGTATTTTTGGAGTCCTAACCATGCTTATGTCACCTTAGACCACTGAACTCAGGAATTTCCAGAATTCTGTAGTGGTTTAACCCAGCAGGCATCCAAACACCACACAGCCGCTCGCTCAAGTGACACRCGGCAACCCAGATGGGTTGACTTCTGCGCTGCCAGTTGTTCTGCTTCCATTGCTGCAACCACACCCACAGGGCATTTGCCACCATCCATGAGTCAGTATAAAGATAAAGTACTGGCCATTTTTCTCATTCAGCAATATCCAAAATCAGTTGGATGGCTGTCACCTCTGCAAACTGGCTCGATTCACCTTCTCCTTCAGCAGTGAACAGGGCATATTGCTTCTCATTTTCTGGTAGTTTATTATACAGTGAGGCCTCTTCAGCATGCATCACCTCCTCCTCTGGGGACATTCCAAAATCTTTGCCTTCTGGCCAGTTTGCGATCACTTCCAAGATTCCTGGGYGACTGGGGTTTCCTATTTGAGCCCATTGTGTGCTCAGAGCAACCCACTACTCCACGTAGCATCGGTTGCATGATGTGTAGAGGGGACCCTCCCTTTGAACATCCAGCCCAGCACCGGCAGTCGGGGTGCCAGGAGGAGCTGTGCTTCAGTACCAACCACTTCCGAAGCAGCTTGAACCCCTTCATATGCTGCCAATACCTCTTTCTCAGTTGGAGTATAGCGGGCCTCGGATCCTCTATATGCCCGACTCCAAAACCCCAAGGGTTGACCTCGAGTCTCMCCTGATGCTTTCTGCCAGAGGCTCCAGGTAGGGCCATCCTCCCCGGCTGCGGKGTAGAGCACATTTTTTACATCTTGTCCTGCCCAGACTGGCCCAAGGGCTACTGCCTGAACTATCTCCCGTTTAATTTGTTCAAAGGCTTGTTGTTGCTCAAGGACCCATTTGAAATCATTCTTCTTCCAGGTCACTTGATAGAGGCATACCACTTGGCTGCCTTCGACTCCAGTTCGTATTGAAGTTCTAGCATATCCGGCACGGCAGCACTCAGTGGCGGCGTGACTTCATTCAGGCCACCGTAGTCCACTGTTATTCTCCACTCTCCATTAGGCTTTTGCACTGGCCATATGGGACTGTTAAAGGGTGAGCGAGCCTTGCTGATCACTCCTTGGCTCTCCAGTCGACGAATCAGCTTATGGATGGGAAGCAGGGAGTCTTGGTTAGTGCAATATGGCTGCTGGTGCACTGTCGTGGTAGCGATCGGCACCCGTTGTTCTTCAACCCTCAGCAACCCCACAACAGAAGGGTCCTCYRAGAGACCAGGCAAGGTGGACAGCTGTTTAATTTCCTCTGTTCACAAGGCAGCTATCCCAAAAGCCCACTGGAACCCTTCTGGGTCCTTGAAATACCCTCTCCTGATGTAGTCTATGCCAAGGATGCATGGAGCCTCTGGGCCAGTCAAGATGGGGTGCTTTTGCCACTCATTCCCACTTAGGCTCACTTCGGCCTCCAGTACAGCTAGCTCTTGGGATCCCCCTGTCACTCCAGAAATACAAACGGGTTCTGCCCCTTTATAGCTTGATGACATCAGGGTACACTGTGCACCGGTGTCTACGAGAGCCTTATACTCCTGTGGGTCTGATGTGCCAGGCCATCGAACCCACACAGTCCAGTAAACCCGGTTGTCCCTTTCCTCCACCTGGCTGGAGGCAGGGCTCCTCTAGTTCTGGTCATAGTATCCATTACTCACTTCTTGTAAATGCGAGTCAAGAATTTCTTCATTATAATCTGAAATAAAATCAGCCCTTCTACTCTGTCTGGAGAATTGTTCACTGGAAACTGGACCGTTGTGAGACAGTTTTTTTCTGAAAACTGGAGCAGCAATTTTCCTGGGAGAACCCCCTTGTGTGATTCTTTCTCCTTGTAACCCACATACCCGTGCCTCCAGGGTCAAGGTAGGTTTTCCATCCCACTTCCTCATGTCCTCTCCATGGTCACACAGGTAAAACCACAGAGTGCCCCGGGGTGTGTACCTTCTGTATCCTCTCTCTTGAGCAGAAGAACRCTGACTCCTAATGGATGAGATACTGGTCCGTACAGGTGGAGAGTAAGACATATCCTCTTTGAGTTGCTGGACCTCCCGAGACAGTTTCTCCACAGCCGAGACAAGGGAGGAAGAGACAGTTTCTTCGTATTCCCAGAGTCTGGCAACCACATCATCCACTGTTGGTGCTTCTTCCTCTTTCCAGCACAGTGTTGSCAATGAACTGGCATACGACGCTGGTGCGCTCTGTACCACCTTCCGCCACATGGGTCACGTGCACTGAACTTCATTTGGATCTTTGGGTGCTTGCTCATTGTCCAGGTCACTATAAACCACCTCTGGCATGCCTAATTCCCTCAGGTACTGGATACCTTTCTCCATAGTGGTCCATTTGCCTGGGCGATATATAACATCTTCCTTGAAGGGACACCTTTTCCTCACGCCTGACAATAGTCGCCTCCAGAGGCTGAGGGCTTGTGCCCCTTTTCCAATCGCCTTGTCAATGCCCCCTTCCCTAGAAAGGGATCCCAGCTGTTTGGCTTCCTTCCCCTCCAATTCCAGGCTACTGGCCCCATTATCCCAGGATCAGAGCAGCCAGGTAACAATATGCTCACCTGGATGACAGCTGAAATCTTTTCGTATATCTCACAACTCACTCAAGGATAGCGATCGGATGTCTTCCGTCTCGTTTATGAGTTCTTCCTCTTCCTCCTCCACTCCTAGTGATGGCCCTGCTTTTCCATCATCCTTTTCTAAATGACCTGACTTTCACTTCCAAGATTTCTTCTTATGTATAGTGGCGACTGATACCAGCGCAGGTTGGTCCTCTGGTTCAGCTGTAGTACCTGTTGCAGGGGTTGGAGTAGCCGCAGTGCCTGTCGCAGGGGTTGGAGTGACCGCAGTGCCCGTCGCGGGGGTTGGAGTAACCACAGTGCCCGTCGTTTTGTCATCAGATCCGGAGACCTTCTCTCYCCCCTGAGGGCTCTGAATAGTGTTGAACAGGGCTCGGTAGGCATGGGCCAGGCCCCAGCAAGTTGCAGTGATTTGTGTCTCTCTGGAATTGCCAGGGTGACAGCATGCTTTCTCCAAATATTTTACTAGTTTTTCAGGATTCTGCACTTGTCCAGGGGTGAAGTTCCAAAACACTGAAGGTGACCACTCTCCTAGGCACTTGCCCATACTATCCCACACACCCTGCCACTCATAACTATCCAGCCTCGGGACAGATCTCTGGGTGGTATTCTTAAATAGTTGTTTAACCTTAAACAAGGCCTGAAACGCATTCAGGAGACATAGCACTAGGAACATGCCGGTTTGAACATCCCAAGGGTATTCAAAATCCTCAAGAGCTGTTGTAATCAGCCTCGAGAAGAAGGGGAAGGTGAAGGAAGCTGTCTCCCCCATAAATTGGCTCTCCGAGAAGAGGTAAAAAGTGTAATTATTAATAGTTTCCAAGAGATAGCTCCCGAAGTACAGGGATGATGGCAGTGCTGAGTACAATCTCATGACCAATAATTTTATCATACCATAAGCCAGTGTTACAGAGCACAGCAAAGAAATAACCTTAATCCATCTCCCAGAGGTGACAAACCCCATAGAAATACTGGCAAACAGCAGTATATACAACCTATAGTGCTACATATACAGCTACTATACAGTGCTACATAACAAAACTCCAAGAACAGATTCAACAACTCTGAGAGCAAACAACCCAACATCGTGACCAGCGACTACTAAACTGATATAATGAATGCTTGTAACAAATTTGTTTTAACCCGCTCGGGTCAGATGTGTTGATATCTCAACCCTCCGTGCCCCACATTGGGCGCCAGAAAGGACTGTAGTGGTTTAACCCGGCAGGTAGCCAAACGCCACACAGCCGCTCGCTCACTCCCCCCCCAGTGGGACGGGGAGAGAATCGGGAAAAAAATTTTGCAGATTGAGATAAAGACAGTTTAATAGAACAGAAAAGGAAGAAATAATAATAATGATAATATAATAATGATAGAATATACACAATGAGTGATGCACTATGCAGTTGCTCACCACCCGCCGAGCAATGGCCAAAGCAATCGCTGCTTCCTGGACCCCCCTCCCATGCATATACTGAGCATGACGTCACACGGTATGGAATACCCCGTTGGCCAGATTACCTAGCAACAACTCAAAACATCCGTGTGTTATCAACATTCTGCTCATACTAAACCCAAACCATAGTGCTAGGAAGAAATTTAACTCTATCCCAGCCGAAACCAGGACATGCACCTTTTTTGGAAGTATGGGACTTCGGACCTAGATGTCCATCTCTGGAGTTTCATACTACAGATTTCATGCTGAGATATCTGAAGAGAAGAAGAATGAAGTTGCACATCGGCGCTGCGTATCAAGGTTGTGAAAAAGAGGAACAGGCAGAGGAGAGACTGAGCGGATTGAATACCAGGTCTCTCTGGTGTCTGAATTTCAGCTTTGAAAGTGCCTGTGTTACCTTCAATCTGTTGTGGCCCGGGGC
This sequence comes from Oceanodroma leucorhoa, assembly GCA_030449065.1. NCBI lineage: Eukaryota > Metazoa > Chordata > Aves > Procellariiformes > Oceanodroma > Oceanodroma leucorhoa. The sequence continues at coordinate 9,827,981 of JASVER010000005.1, read as the reverse complement.
TATCTGTAACGTTCATAAGAAGAGGTGCAGCAGAGTGCCCTCAGTAGAATGCATGCTGTAAATAAAAAGACTGATCTTAAAATAAAATTTTATGGGTGTGTGTTTATATGTTTAAAAAGTACACCACTAGTTAAAGTACTGCAATGCTGGGGAAATTTTACTATTTGACACAAAGTATGACAATTTGTCAAAGCTGCTGGTTTTGCAATCTATTTCAAATTATCATATGACTAATGGTGATGAATTGTAACACTTAAACATTTTACTTCTTCTAATTTACTTTAGTGAATTAATCGCAGTTACATTAATCTACCCAGTCACAGGATAATGCCAGTAAGGATAATCCTTACTTGATTATTCTCTGTTACTGGAACAGGTTTGTTTTTCTATCATGTACAACTCTCAYGGAGGGAGTCTTTAACAACAGATTTTTAATTTTCCACCTTATTTTCATTACGTTTTCTTTAAAAATTGCAGTGTATAATTCCTTTTCCTCCTATTTTTTCCAATTTATCTTTTGTGCCATTAAAAATAAAGATAATTTTAAACAGAATAAGAATGACATATTTTCCTCCCATTCTTGTTACCAAGTGATTTTTAAATTAGATTTCCCTGTTATACAAAAATGACAGGCAACTTAGACAAAAATCTCTGGAAAAAAAAAAAGGTAAGATTTAAACTATTTTATTAGTTTAAAAAATGTCAGGAATTAAAATTGGCTTATCCTACTCTTACCTATACTGCACATTATTTCTCAGATACCCCTTAAACACTATGACGTAGGTGTCCTTATTGAATTTAACATTAAACAACATAATCATAAAAATCAGTGCATTTGCACTGAAATCTTAAAAGTTAATCAAGATTTATGTTCCAAAATGGAAATAAACATTCATATGATTAATAGTCTTTAGTATTCTGAATCGATTTTTACCTGTAAGTTTCCTTTGATGGAGAAAGAAAATCCCAAAAGCAATTTAGACTATATTTGCAACCAAATTTCAGTTCGAAACGTCCACTTCTCAAAAGCTGGTTGTGCTCATGAGGACTTACCGACATCCCAAGAAGGACAAACTCCAGGGTCGCAGGATTCTTGAACACACTACATTTTAGCCACAAACCACAAAGTTATGTTAGAGATCCGCTGGAGAGGTCAGACTTAGCAAAATCTACGGAGAGAGATCGAGACCTGGAGGCCCATCATTACCACAGCTACATCCTTAATCATCCAGGCCAACAAGTCAAGCTGAACTCTTTCCTACAAAGTGCTAAGATATTTAATCAAGCAGCCACAAATATCTCTCATTAAGCTTTCATGTCAAACTACTTAAAAATAATCAATCTCACTTACATTTTTCTACCAGCTGCATTTACAATGACCACATGCTACCCCAGACAAGTTGCYACATTTCTGCTTGTTCTCCACAGCTTGCCAGAGCCTTGCTTTTCAGCTGCTGTTTGTAACAGATACTCAGCTGTAATCTCTCTCGTCTCCTTAAGGAAGCTGCAAGTTCTTCCATAGTTAATGAAAATCAATCAGACTGTTACCTCTTTCATGTACATAGAAACAAGTTCTTCAGCTTAAAAAAAAAAAAAAATTAATGGGGAAAATGATCTGCCAGATCTTAAAACACATTTCCTAGAAAAATCAAATTCCCTGATTTAACCTCCTTTCCAAGTATAAAAGTTGCTGCTTTAAACCACCAGTCCCTTACTAAAGAGTTTCTACTATAAAACCGGTGCCCAGTGAAAACAGTATTCTTGCTCTTAATGTTCAACATAAGGAAGAAGCAGGCCTGTGGTAAGCTGCTGAAGCTGATTATGGCATATTTTGATACCAGTTCTCGTTCTGAGTAATTCCGTAAGATGGACATAGGAAGGATTTGCATATTTTCTTATTCTTCCTTTGAGCTTTTGGACTTCAAGTATTCCTCTTCCCAAGGTTTGTTTGCACTCCAAGGAAAGACTGTTTCAGGATCCCACAGTTCAATCTAAAAGAGTAAACAGGACAGCTAGAGAAAGTGGTTAAAAGAAAAATCCTGAGGTGAGCTAGCCATAAACACAAACCCAACATATTAATGGCCAAAGACTGCCTCATTCCGTGTGCCTGTCTCACCCAAATCAAGGCAGTGAATTGACTGAGCATGGTAAACTCCTTAAAAAGAAAGGATACAATTGGGTTAACTAAATAAAATTTTTCCATATTTCCCCATGCTATTGATTTCTGTGGAATTTGCTGTACAGTCAGCATTACCTAGGAGGACTGAGTCTCTCTAGTTTTAACATCATTTTCTGCCCAGTGGTGTATTTTAAGGAAGGGGAAAGGGGCAAGGGGATGTATGATTAAAATCAAAATACTTTTCTTCTCCTTAAAATCATTGCCATTTCTTTCTTTTGATGGCTCAGTTTAAAGGAAGGAAAAAAACAAGTGTGTGCCTGTTGTTACACTGCCTTTGTTATCACCACAGTCACTGCCGTAATTGCACTTTCAACATCCGTGTCTGTCTCCACCGCTGGCACTATTACAAGAATAATTATAGCAGCTTTGACTCCACTACTTTTTCCCAGCCTTGTCTGTGACATGCATTTAAAGTGTTTTATTCTACCTGCTTCTGGGCAAGACCAGGCACTTCCCTGTAGGGGAGTGAAAGACCCAATCCACCTCTTGCTTTCTTCACAGCGTGGCCAGCCTGAGCAAGGAGCGAGGCAAGGCAGAGGCATTACCTATGAGCCTGTCTTCTTCACTGCTTATGGACCGCGCAGGGCACAGCTGAGCCAATACATTCAATTGCCAGTTACTGCTGATTGCACTGGAGAAACTCCTCTGCAGAGCAAGGAGGAACTAGGGGATCAGTCTCAGGTTCACCATTAAGCGTGCGATGAATTGCTGGGCAAAGAACAATGCTATCACCTTTCACTTAAGTTATGCAACGTCAAAGGTCTGGTGGGCCCATGTGGTGCAGAAATACAAATTTCAGTAGCCAATGGTGCAGTGGCTCCGCAGTACAGGTATGACTTTATCTGTGTGCCAGACAGCGGTAGCSTTGGGTATATGTCCTAAGAAAAGCTTGAAGTTGTATTTAACTCTGTGACAAGAGATCCGTAATCCTCCGTTAGGAATCTTCATCAAACAAACAGATACGTAAATATAAGTTACGTTTGCCCTTTCAAAGTTCACATCTCTTAGCCTTCTACTTCTTCCACTATGACTGAAAACACATACAAGAAAGAGTAACCTGTCAAACAAGGTGAAATTTGTCTACCCTGCCTTATTTGAGTTAACAGTAAGGGACCCATGAAACAGAACAGCTTTGTTAATGGTATCCCATAAACAGGTGATCATAAATTTGTGCCATTTTACTGCCCAGAGTGAAAATTAATGGAATTGGCAGTTTGATGTGAAAGTACATGAAAAAACCTACCAATTTGTTAATGTTCTGATGCTTGGTTAGAACAAAAAAAACAATTACCTAAAGTAATTTGGAGAGTTTTGAAGGCTAAAGCTTTTTCACTTGATATTTGAAAGAGTAACATATAAATAATATTAACACACTTCAACATTTGCGTAGGTCAGTTTTCACCTCTGCCACAAAGAACCAAAAAGAAAAAAAGACTATTTTTGTATACAAAACCTTATAATTCTGAGATTGAGATGGTAATTTGACTCTTGAAGTGCAGAGAGCACCGGAGTTTTTTGTTTGTTTTTGTTTTTGTCAAAGCAGGTTAAGCACAGCAAAGAAAAGGCATTTTTTCCGAGAAAATGAAAATGCAGAGCATTCCATGCCATAGGTATGCCTGTAAATTTTAATTTACATAYGAGTTTTAGAGAAGCCTCTTGCTAATTCACTTCTTTTTTTCTCCTGGAGAAGAAGGCAAAGAAGTAATTCATGTACGTAAGCAATGGAGAAGATGGAAAGCTCAGGAAATTACACTCATCAATGCAAAAGCAAGGGAAGAGTTCTGGTCCCCGAGTTCAGATTAATTCAAGGGTCAGTGACTTCTTTCAACTTTCTTTTGAGCGCCTTTCTCCTTAAAGTGTCCATGAAAAGTGGAACTGTGTAAAGCAGCCTGCCTCGATATAAACCAGATGGTGGAGATGGAATATGAGCAAGCTGCCATCATGAGGGCTGTAAGTTTCCACAGTCTACTCAAAAGCTGAGGTAAACAAGGGAAGGCAACCCTTTGATCACCTCCRGCAACTCTCATACACTGCACTTCAGGGTGTTGCTAAAAGCCAGTGTAGAGTTTATAAAACTTAACTGATAACACTTTAAATCCTGTGGATTAAAACTCTCAGTCCTTCTGACAGTGGCACCTCTTATCACAGGATTAGAGCAACAAAAATGCAGAAAAAGCTATTTGCGCTTTCAAAGTTGTTTTCCTTCATTAAAAAAACAAACCCATAATCCTTCATGATGCATCCAATGCTATGCCTCCACTTCTTTTTCAAGTTCGCAGTTACTGCAATACAGTACTAACACATTACTTCCTTTACTCCTACAGACATCCCAGGAATTTTTAGGAAAAACTTTAGTTCACTTTTGTTCTCCTTTATGTCTCCCCAGGAGGTCCATTCCTGCTCATTTCAAATAAATTATCTATGCTTCAATCATGGACCAGTTGAAGATAATTCTCACATACATATAATGATTGAATGAAGTATGCTATAGATGAACAACTGATACAAATCCTCTTTTTTTCTTGTGTTACAACCTATACAGTTATCTATTTTTTGTCTCTCAACTACATGTTTCTAAACAGTTTGTACCTTTCTATGTCATTCCAAGAATGTCTTCCAAGAGAAAATATCTCAACAGCACACACAAATTCTAACCATTGAAAGAGCAGTACATCTGTAAAGGTCATTATACACAGTCATCACCTGCTAAGAAACAATAATCTTTGTATGTAATGTTACTTGTGATACCATTTATTCTATTTTTCATAAGAACAGGTAGTAGTAGAGATATGCAAACAGTTCAGAAACACATGGCTATGTTTTCTGCTCTTTCACTCATTCTTTGGTCCAATTCCTCAGGTACCAACTCTTTTACTAACTTGCTCCAATAGGGACTGCGTAGTAGTTTAGACCAAGGGATGCATGAGTTATGGTGTATTCAGTCTTACTACAAGTTTATAGAATAATATTTGAAATACACGAACATTTATAGCAAAGAACATAAACTACAGCGGGAAATTACACCTCCTTCCAAACTCCTCTGTGTATTTTACTTCCTTTTCTATTTGCTTTTCTTTTTTTCCCAGATGTTACAATTGCCTGTTAAGAATTTGACATACCTCTTTGCTCTTAGCACTACCCAGAATTTTTAGATCATCTCATTACTCATCGATTTCTGGGACGTGAATACTCTCCTGATCAATGTCAAATAATAAAGGTTGCCATAGTTCTGTCTGGCTGACATGAAAATAACTAATGATTTCGTTAATAAGATAGATTAAAGGTAGTGATAATCAGTGACATCCTATTCTGTAGTGGCGTCTGTATTGATGCATCTCTGGCGCCTGAAACACTAAACAATTTTCTTTTATTAAATGGAGTTAAAAGAGATTGGCAATATCCTGGCAATATCCTCCTGGTATGTTCCAGGGAGCTCCTTCTAACACTGTAAGTAGCATGTCAAACCCAATACTGTTTTCCTAATCAAATGTTATTAACACTAAGTGTTTCAGTGGTAGAGTACAGCAAGGTGTCTGAAGGGCTGTACTGTCTATTTTAGGTTCAATTTCATTTGCCATTTATAATAATAATATAAAACATAGCCAGAAGCTTTTCTTTATCTTGAAGCAGATTACATCATTAGTATCTTCTAAGTATGAAATCATTCATTTTCACTTCTRAGTGAACCACAACAGTGTTAGGTGTAGGGCTTTGGCGTGTGACTAAGAGCCACACATACACTCAGAGAGAGTGCGAAAATGAAATTCGTCTGGAGAAATTAGTACAAATGGTGCCTAGACATTTGGGATTTTAAAGTCGAGGGTAGCAAGCGCAGAGGCTAAGATCCCAGCTTTCAATGAGATACACACACAGATCACAATATTCATAAATTCTGAGTCTAATCCCTTGCAGCATTGGATCTGACCTTCTGCTTCAGCTGTCATGGCTGTAAGTCAGTGGATTGCCTGGGTAGAAGCTAGGAGCTCTGCCTTACAACACAGTAACATTAAACAGACTTCCCTTGGCTTCTCTTCATAAATAAATGCAAATTGGAGATGTAATATAGCTCGAAAAAAGAGTCAATTTAGTAATGGTAAGGACAGTTCCCTTATGTTAACTGAGTGTCAGGCTAAAAACAAGAGCAAGTCCTCTTGCAGTCAAATTTTAGATTAATTTTACCATTTTAAAGCCTTTGATATCCACAAGAGGGAGCCTGGGTTGTTCAGCCTGGAGAAGAGGAGGCTGAGGGGAGACCTTATCGCTCTCTAGAACTACCTGAAAGAAGGTTGTAGCGAGGTGGGCGTTGGTCTCTTCTCCCAAGTAACAAGAGGAAACGGCTTCAAGTTGTGCCAGGGGAGGTTTAGATTGGACATTAGGAAAAATGTCTTCACCGAAAGGGTTGTCAAGCATTGGAACAGGCTGCCCAGGGAAGTGGTGGAGTCACCATCACTGGAGGCGTTCAAAAAACATGTAGATGTGGCACTTTAGGACATGGTTTAGTGGGCATGGTGGTGTTGGGTCAACGGTTAGAATTCATGATCTTAGAGGTCTTTTCCAACCTTAATGATTCTATGAGTCTGTGAAGAGCCCTTACAAATGCAAACGAATTTATAGAACTCATATGCTGAGAAATACAATAATATAACCCAATCACTAGCAATTTTACTAATTCAGGGTCACCTAATTAGTTATGGATGTGGACAMACATTATCATAGTGATGTCCACTGAACCCATAACATCTTAAAGTGTCATGTGTTCCTTGTTAGAACATTATTTGGCAAGAAAAGCTTGGTTTCTGCAGAAATAGTACTTGCTGTTTAATATTCAGTATATCAGAAATGTCCAACATATCTAGTGAATAAATTGTGGTTAAAGTTACAGCAGACTGGTCGATATACGCTTATGAATTGCTAGTAAAGGCCAGCTAAAAGCATTTTAAAAATATAAATCTTTTAACATTTACTTTTTAACTTCTAGCAAATAAGACGCGTCCATTTAGTTTTCATATGTCTTTGCTACTTATCACTGTAACAGAGCTATCCAGTAAAGGAGGGAAGMGTAGCAGAGAGGCTATGGGTAACCTACAACAGCAGAGAATGTTTTCCAATTTCTGATCAGAGCTGACATCTTAGGAGGAGTCCCAGCTCTGCATCAGAACTGCGTAGCCCAGTAAATGTGATTTTTGCCATTACCAGGAGAAAGCACCAACTTTGCACTGACCTGTGCAGTGGTCAGTGACTGCTGCCTGACCTGTTTTAGCTTGAGTGATGGGAAACCTTGGTAAAGACCAGAATGCCCCAGGAAAGCAGTGTGCAACAAACAACAGCCCCCTGGGGTAACAGGGCTGGGGGAGGCTGGGGGACATCTTTCAAACTTCAGCTGGGAAGCAATGAGAAAGAAGCAGACTGTGTGTCCTAGTTTCGGCTGGGATAGGGTTAAATTTCTTTCTAGTGCTATGTTTTGGATTTAGTATAAGAAGAATGTTGATAACACACTGATGTTTTTAGTTGTTGCTCGGTAATCTACTACTCAAGGACTTTTCAGCTTCCCATGCTCTGCCAGGCGCACAGGAGGCTGGGAGGGAGCATAGCTGGGACAGCCAGCCCAGCTGGCCAACGGGGTATTCCATACCATGTGACATCATGCCCAGTATATGAATGGGAAGGGGGTCCAGGAAGCGGCGATCGTTTTGGCCATTTTCTTGGCAGGTGGTGAGCAATTGCATTGTGCATCACTCACTTTATATATTGTATCATTATTATATTATTATCATTGTTATTATTATTATTCCTTCCTTTTCTGTTCTATTAAACTGTCTTTATCTCAATCCACAAATTTTTTTTTTCCCGATTCTCTCCCCGTTCCACTGGCGGGGGGCGGGGGGGGTGGGGAGTAAGCACATGGCTGTGTGGTGTTTGGCTGCCTTCCGGGTTAAACCACTACACTGTGCTAAGAAAATGTATAAAAATAACCACAGGCAGACCATATAGCCAGGAGGAAGAACCTCCACCCCCCATGACCTTAATACTCCCAGAGAAAGCCCTGGGATGCCGATCACTCTTTGTTTCGCTGAAAGAAAATCTAGGTACAATTCAGATGTGGCTGGTCTCCCTCCAAAGAGACCAGAAGTGATGAGGGTGAGACATTCAGAGCATCCGGACTGCAGGATGCAGCACTGTGCACATCAAGAGATAAGTATAGAAACAGCCAGACTGACTGAAAGAAGGAATTCACTCGATGTAAAGCTTTATGTGCCCTAATTAGACAACTTGTTTGGAAAGCAGTTCCCTGCTTATTAAATGGAAAGAGGTAGGCAGGTAAATCTGACTTTCTCCACTGTGAGACAGCATGAATACCTTGCCCAAGGTCACATAGAAAGAATGAACTGAACCCACCTCTTTCAAGTCCTATATAACCATATATCATTTAATGAACTTACTGTTCATGACACCACTATTCATATTTCACTGATGCTGTAACTGCTGCTCAGAGGTGCTAGCTATCATTTTGTGAAAATTTCCCACTTTGTTTCCTTCCTTTAATTGAATACCACTATGAGAGTAAAACTCAACTATGTACAGCTGTTAAACCCTTATCTCTGATTAGAATAGAGAATACTTAAATGAGCAGAAACCTGTAGTAATACACTCTTTAATTCTGAAACTCTGCTGAAAACTCTTTTCAGTTTCACCTTATTTGTGAAAAAATCCCAATCAACATATTGTACATGGGTTAGTTTTCTTAACATCTCTGCCTACGCATGGTACAGCAGATTTGACAGGTTGGACCTATGTGATTTAATGGGGCCTGTTCTCTCCTCATGTAGCTAAAATAAAACAGCTTTGCTTAAGGGTTGTGCTGGAAGTCCCTGAGGTCAGCCATACCCCAATTCTAGATTTGTCTAAGGGACAGACACATAGCTGCCAAAAAGCAGCTAAATTCTCCTTGGCCTGAGGCTGCACTACTAAGACTAGCAGGACTGAAACTCTTCTTCCTTCAGACTGTGGAACTGCTAGGAAAGCTCCTCTCTAGCAGCTAGGCTGTAGCACTGAGCTGAGGTAAGACATGTTGAAAAARCTGTACAAATCTTGCCTTTTTTAAAAACAGATGATTGTTTAGAGGAGACACATAAAAGCAGTAGGATGCTCCTAGCAGGACAAACACATAACAGAAGGTCAGGTTTATAGACATTTAAGATGAGCTTCAGTGAAATAGCTGTTTGCACCATCCTATACCTTCACAACCTACAGCCTAAAAAGTTTTTGCTTTTAGTTCCTATGCATGCACCATTTTGTGAATCTGAAAGACAGGAACCATGCTCATTTCAAAAAGCGACAGTAGACATAGTTTGAAGGATACTGAGGAAAGGAAAAAACCCAAAGTCTGCATTGCTCTAACTTTGTTATCTCTGTTCCTTGTCAATCAGCATACAATACAGGAGGACGTGAGAGTAACCTTGTAATGGACGATGCCTCTGGTGTTGTGCACCTATATTGTATCGCTTGCTTACTTTTCTAAAAATGGGGTATTCAGTACTAAGCCCTTGACTAATGCTCTTTGGTGTGAGAAAAAGGTTCCTGAGTAGCAGTTTAAACATTAACATATCTCTAAGAGCCAGGTGGCTTCACCTCATCTTGTGAAGTCCACACAGGTAACGGATCCTGTCCCAGAGGATAACTCATCATTAGCTTTTACAAGCCAGGATGGGCTATAAGATTTTCCAAACAATTTAGGCTAAGATTTGTTATGATCAAAACACTGTTTTCCTACCTTTCTGGCAATGGCAATAGCAATTTCTTAAATAACAGAGAACTTACTTTTAAGGAAACGTGGCTGAGCAACACAAGATTCTGTAGTGTTCTGCAAAGCTCAGAAATTAATTTCTCCTTCTTCTCAGGAGTGGATGTAAAAGCAGCTCTCCTTGAATTCACTGTGGCACTGGCATGTTCCAGGCTCCAGATTCTGCCTCCACTGAGGTCAATATTTTCCCACTCAACAGAGCTGCAATGAATTGTACACGTTGAAAAAACATGGCATGCCAGCTGAAGTCAGGAGAGAGAGCTGAGCAATGACTCCAAAGTTTGATTATCAGCATTAATTTATAAAAATGGGGCATGCAGTGAGAATGTGTCTGTATACCACAAACTGTTTGTCTTTTATTTTGCTGGCTACTATGGCCACGGTCACAGGAGGCCATAGCAACCACAAACCTAACATAGGGGGAGAAGCTCAGGAGTTTCTATGATATCTCAGAGCCAACATGCTTATATGTATGAAACAAAGATTCAACAAAAAATGTAAAGAATTGAAAATATTAATACTGAAATAAAATTTGTATGAAAAGTGCTTTCAGCTGGGTACACATCATGACAAAGCGATTCTGGATGTGGCCAGGGCTTTATGGTCATATACACTTTTTTTCTAGTAAAGTAAAAATTGGATGTAGCTACATATGTACTTTTTGCAGCTATCCAAATAACAAGTTTCACATATTGTCTCTACCACATGTATAACCCCACTCAGCATTAATAATTAGAATAGAGAGTGAAAAGAATTAAATGAGAACATTGTGTCAAAAGGGGGCTGCAGTAAAAGTCAGTCATTTCCTTTGGAATTCACACCTATTTGAATGTGTAATTTTACACAGATGGAAATTTGCTCAAGTTTAATAAAGAACAGCTCCATAACAGTGACGTCATGAGGAACAAAAGAAAGCCGGTGTGGTTTACATGTACAGAAATTAAATCACTAAAATACTGATCAATAAAAATTTGCATGAGCAGTGGGCTAGGGCAGTTATTTTACCATCCCTTAGGCTTTTGCATGCTATTTCAAGTCTTCTAACCTTCCTTATTTAGACAGCCTCACATGGACAGGACATGTGAGCTTGTGGCATAAAGCATTAATGACCCCAATGACAACAGTTCTACAGAATAGCAGAGGACTCGCACTTAAGTACTCTTGTCTTTGGCCCTGGTTCATGAAGTGACATCCCGTGTTCTTAAACTCATCTCTATTCTGATCAGCATTTAAGAATGCATTTAGTTTTAAGCATATGCTTGAGTAATACTGAATTTGCAAAATCTAATTTGCATGGTCCTAAATAGAGATAATTTCCCRACTGTAGTCCCAAGTCTTTAAAATAACAAACAGCTCACAGAGATCTGTCCATGCCTAAGTCACGCACTGTTCATAAATCACACCACAAGGCTCAAGTGCACAGTATTGCAGAAATACAAGTTCATATTCTGTAGGCAGCAATTTATTTTGTCTTGCTGTGTTACCACCAGTACCTAAAACTGACTTAAGTTACCTAAGGCTTTGTAAAGCCAGCCTTCCACAGACTATCCCCCTCTGACGTGGTTCTCTTCCGCCATCCTGATGCTGMGGTTTGACTATTAGGCGACTGAAACCCATAGATAAAACTGCTCAAAATATAGCTAGGCTATTTTGTTCCAATGATTTCTCTATACTGTTTCTTTAGAAAGCAATCAGGAAATTTTACCTTTTGGCAATGCACTTTCAACCTAGAATAGGGGCATGAGATGAACCAGGAAAATAATTACATTAAAAATCTGTAATTCAACCTATGAAATCAACTTAGGGGGCATTTACAAAAAGGAAAAATAAAAGTTCTATTTTCCTGAAAGTTTCCAGAAGCCCAAAATTCATTTTTTGTTGATGTACAAAAAATGTCTTTCCTTCAGACCTGACTCCCTCCACTTATTTATGTATTTGGTTTAGAGTCTTTGAAGTCATAAACTCATGTTCACTTATGTTGCTATGTTACCAGTAGTATACATGGTTACTAAGGCAATAGGTAATAGCACTGCATATATGTGTAATATGTTAATAATGTTAACGTTAATAATGTCAACACTGAGAACAGCATTGGAATAAAAACTATTAATTTATCTGGAAAAATTCTAGTTTTTTACTATTATTCACCTTTTCAAATGATAGAAGTTTTATGATAAAGTGTTTTGGTAATCCCTTGACAATGAGTTATTTAGTTCTACAGTTTTCTCATTGTGAATTGCCAGTGCCGTTTTTTGAGCTACCTAGTTGCATGTTTCAGTAAACTCCACTCTCCGTACTAGAAAACCAAGTCATCAGTTCACAGCGCAAAGCATTCATGGAAGTTAAATTGTGATAGAGCTGAGTTAGGAGCACTTTGTGAGAGTAACTATTTACTTACAACATCCCCTGAAGGATTGTTAATCCCTGTAATCCACATTTTGGAGAGAAGAAAAGAATTGGTGAGAGCTGTTAATCTCAATATTACATCTTTCTGCGATTAAAGGATTCTGAACAAACCTCTGTGCTAAAAGAAATTTAAAAAAAAAAAGTGAGATTACCGTCTAGGATAAAAAATCAGTGGTACCATTCAGTTGAAGGTGTGGATGTAGAATATTATATAGAACAGTAGTTTCATTATCCTGGCTGACTTAATTGACTTTACAAAGGTACCCCTGCAATTTTAATTTACTGCACTTAGCCGGTGATCCAGCTTTCAGACAACGAAAGCAGAGATAACATGAGCGGGAGTAAGCCTGAGAAACAGAAGCATCACCCCACCACTAGATTTAATTTGATCCAACATCAAAGATACTCATGATACTCTGACAGATGTTTGATTTCAGAGTGTAGGAGACAGAGCTAATCAGTCTAATAATCAGTCTCCATTGTGCCTCATTCTGTACCCAGATTAAAAAAATCTATAGTAAAGATAAAACACTGGTTATAATACAGGACTTAGTTCTGCTTATTAGCCAGTAAATTCTGTTATGACACTAATTAAAAAAAAAAAAAACTAAAACATTGTAAATATGAAGCTGATCAAGTTGTCTCTTGATACTGCAAAGATACTGACAAATGGTACCATCACCGATGTTCCAATTTAATAGTGCTTGTTGCCAACTCATATAGCTGAGAGGTAACTGAGAAGTAGGACTATGTTCTGGACATAGAAGGGCTCTGCAAGAGGTTTAAAAACCATCCACTAAACACATTTTTCCAGGTATAAAAACTTGTCRTGTACAGTAACAATCAGCTCTTGTACAATTTTGGCTTGCATTCCTGGAAATAAACAGCTCAAAACAATAGCAAAGTTCTGAGCTTTGTACAAGTAGAAATATGAGAGTGACATAACACTGTGAACATGTGGATCTCTACATGCATTCTTACCTCCTGTGAAATAATGGTTGCCCTGGTTTAGAAAGAAAGGTCAATTGCCAACTTTGTACAACTGCAAAATGACTGCCAGAGTCCCTGAGGAGTTTCTGCAGATGCAGGACAAGCAGGACTGAGAGAACAGGGTGAAAACTCCTTCCATCTCAAGGCAAACCCACAAGGACAGGCTTGTGGAAGCCCATCCATTCAGCAGACTGTCACTAGAGGAAGTTTTAAGGTARTGACTGGGGAAACTAATGGCAGATCTTTCAGAACTGCAGAATGAAATGGGAGGGGAGAAATAATATGATGACAGTATGGGAAATCAAATCTATAAATGTTCTAAACAAGACATTTATTCATTTGAAAGAGGGGCATACCTCCCATTCCCTCAGTGAAAGAGTATTTATCAAATCAGGTCTTTTTGGTCATTTTTTTAAAAAGAGGAAAAGCATCTGACTTGGCCACAGTTATATCCAAGAAATGATTCTGACTTGTCACTGCAGATTCGGGTTATTTACGTATTTCATTACATACTGACAATAAAAAGTACACTCCCGAACAGAATTATGGCAGAAATGTGCTTGGGAAACCAGCAAACTCCAGGGAGAACTATGAATCCCCAGGATATCTGTGAATGATGAACTGTGTATTCGATTCTTAATTATACTGAAAGATATGCAAAAATTCCTTTCACCTGTATCTATAAAGTTCAGGATTGCCTACACAAAATTTGCTCAGGCTCCAAAACATTCCTTTTGACAAAGGTATGAAACAAATCAGCATCCATAAATTGGCTCTTGATCCATCTGCTCCAGGAACACGGTTTGAGACAGCTGCACATTCTGCTTATGGATGGTCCATGCCCTTTTATTTTGGAGATCTGTTATCACACACCTGAGAAACATGCAGAGGTCTAAAGGATGGCAAAAATAACAGATCAACAGAAAAAGGCTGTTGTCAGCTCTGTCTGACAGAAATTACTCCACATTTTGAAGATCTCAGGCTCTGTGTCTGGCAGAAGCCTAAGTGAGTGAGTAGCGTTTCACTCATTAACACTACATTCTTTAGGTATTTTAAATGCCACAGGTGGGCTCGGTGTTTTCCAGTGAATATACGAAAAATCAATAAGCCTCCACAGAAACAAGTGAGCACTAAACTGTGTAATTTTGCCCTCTAGATCCATTTGTGGATGTATATATAAACAGATGGAAAGGAAGCTGTTTTACAATGGTGTAGCAAAGTGATTATTATAATCAACATAACCAGCTGATGTGACATTCAGAAGAAGAATATCTTACAGTTTGTTTACTAATTTAAATAAATTCAGTGTTGCTTTAAATTAACCAGGTGGCAATCTTTAAGCTGCGTTTCAGACATGGCGTCATAGAGCTCACATCAAAAACAAGAACGTCTTTCAGGTCCAATTTCTTGCCTTTGGATCCCATTTCAGTTCAGCAAGCAGAAAATTATTTCAGGATGAATTAGCAGCGCCTGCACTCATTCTTTTGTTAAAATAGGAAATTACCAAGAGAACAGAGTTTTAAAAGCTTTATGGAGGTTGACAGTCATCACTAAAATTCTGAAACAAATTTCTGCAATTTCCATTTAGTTCGTTGATGTGCTACTTCATGGCCTTCTGGCTCTTATAAACCTGTCTTCTAAAAAGGTAAAGTATCATTGATACAATTGATACAGTGATACTTCCCTTGCCCTCAGGCAGTTTCAGGAACTCCTAAAATGATAGATGTGCTTCCAGCTCCCAAGGTGGGATTTGTCTATTCTCCATCCCAAAGCATATCACTTGAAAATATTTTGATTTCAAGTTACCTAAATGCTGTGTTGTTGGTTTTTTCCAAAAGTCATCACAACTGCTGTGATGGTCTTCATGATACAGGCACATCAGCAGGAGCAATTAAATACTGTTAAAGTAGTTCAGCCCCTAAGTCACACTGATACCAGTACCTCTGAACTAGTATATTAAACAGCATCAAGACATTGGGCCACAGTTATCCATATTATTTAATCATTAGCATACTCTTTGGCATAATTTTGGCCCATGACAATGCTCACAGACAATGCCTGGACATAGTTCAAGGGACAGCACATCCGGTCRTTCCCAACAGGCAATTTGGACTTAGCTATCCTGTTTTGAAGCAGAGAGGGAAAAGAGTACCACTTACCCTCAGGGCTAAGGAACAGTCTCTCAGCAGTATTAGTGACAAAAAYAAACATGGCTAGAGTTAAAAAGCCAATCTTCCTTACAGCACAAGTCCCAGAGGACTGGGATTGCCTCTCAGGAGACAATCAAGACAGCAGGTGAACTGCACAACTTGCAACATACTGTAGAAGCCTCCAATTCATTCAAAAACATGAGACACAAAACCAAACCCCTATCACATAATGACTGGACAGCCAGCTCRGGGCTCCCATAGCACCCTGGAACAGTGGTCAGGGGATCCTGCTCCCCTGGGAGGGGAAACGACTGACTTGGGCACAGATGGCCACCTAGCCTTGGGCAGGAACCTTGATCCCCTTCAAACCAGTGAGCAGCCTCCTCTCAGGAAAATGAGCAAATCCCTACAGATTATTCAAGTAAAGGAGGTTTTTCTCTCTCATTAAGGCCATTATACCACACCAAAAAGAACCCAAAAAGGTTATTTGGAAAAGAAAACGTGAATCTGACCCAGCGTTCTAGTTTTTAAGGTGCTCAGCTGGGAAAAGGCAATCCTAAACTTCAGGCTTTGCTGCCTGGACAGCTGATCTCATGACTGATGCAATCTCATGACTGATGGAAAACACTGAAACAGCCCCCGTCACAGGCACAGGTTTCTGTCATGCTCCCCCCAGGGTTCCCGCATCCTCCCCTGTCTGCGTGACTCACAAGGGCACAGTCGCACACAGGCTTCTTTCTTCTCTCCGGCTCTTTGAACCTGAACATTCAAAATACCGTTTCAGGAAAACAAGACAGTGGACATCAGCTCTCCCAAACAAAGGAAGAATTAGGGATGAGGTTCGTGTCTCTGAGAGCACCAGCCCACCAGCCTGCCTTGGTCCCGGTTACAAAGAAAGGAGCACAAAGCACTCTGGTTTGCACACACAGCCTTCCCTTCCCTACCCCAACAGCCTAAGCTCCCATAAGAGAGGCACAACCGAGCAAAACAGCTGAATTTTTTCATTTTGTAGCTCTTGATGGCATCTGGCTCTGTCCTGGGTTGCCCTGAGCCCACTCGGAGAAGCCCGGAGCTGCCTGCCATGCTGGCACAGCAGCTCGCCTGCCTCACGGGACTGCCTGCCACCGGGAAACAGCACCCGAGCTGCACCAGCAGCAAAATCCAGACTCATTTCAAAGCCATCCCTTTCCCGCCAGCCTTCACTGTCCTGCTCTGCAGGGATTTGCTGTCTGTTCACCTGATCAAGGCATTGCGTGGGTTTTGCTTTCCTTTGGGAACAGTACAGCCCTCTTGCCTTGCACCCCTTTCCATGCATCTCTGCTTTTCATCCCGCTCTTGGGCAGTCTCCCAAAGTTATAGGAAATCGCATTATTCCCACGAGGGAGTGGGGCAGGACGGGACGGTGGCTGCCCTGGGGCACAGAGATGGTGGGTGAGGCTTCCTGGGGGGTGAAAAGGGGGCAAAGCCCCTTGATGCAGTCAGGGCCCAGGCTGTGCCTTCAAACCCCTAAAACTCACTGCTGCCTGGGTATCCCTCCTTGGGACCCCTTCATGGTCTTGCATAGGAACAGCAGCAGCAGTAAGTGGTAGCTGACCTTGCTGGCAGTGCAAACCAGGGAGACAGCAGCTGAGACACCTCCACATTTTCACCTCTTGAACGGTCTGTCGAGGTAGAGACAAAAGCTCCCTGGAGGAGGAAAAATATACTTCAGTGCAAAACCATATTTTCAAGGTCAGTCATGAAGCTTCAAAATACTATTTTATGAAAACAAAGTGAAAAAGAAAGATGTACCAATATGCACAATTCACTCTGTGTCAACAAGGACAAAACTGTTATTGAAATCTATCACAAGGGGGTTAATAAGCTCTACCAAATGCTAAGTACTTTTGTGTTGAATGCACCATTTGAAACTTTCAGGGTGAAATAGCATCCTGGAAGATGTGCCTGAAAAATTCCCCAAAGCAAGGAGTAAACAAAATACTCTCTGATCAGTTACTTGTCGCATGGCTTGAACAGCTGCAACCACTTTGTCTCCTTAAGGGTTACCTGAGCAGCAGCAAAGCACCACAAAAGTCTGGGTGCTAGTCATTGCAGTCGTATGGGGTACCAGGGCCCAACCTTATTTTGGATCCACAGTACAGGAAAAAATTGCAATAAGCCACTTCCTGTGTGCTATAGATAAACATAGATCAGTCTGCCTGCAGGTAACCAGCACAAATGGCATAATACAAGCATTTTAATCATAAACTAGACAAATTGTGCATGTATACATTGTGATGCACAGTGTTGTTTTAGGGTTTTTTTCTTTAGAGAGTTTTTAAGTATCCTAGCTATAATGCTTAAGAGTACAGGATTTTTTTTTCTTAGTGATTTTTTGTTGTTGTTCGAAATATAAGAATAATCAGAGATTAAACAAGCATTCAGAGAAGTTACAGAACTTTTCCCACCTCCTGAGCCAGAATTACATCATTTTCTTTTCAAGATACTCTAATCAGATTTCTGAGTTCAGTTCATATGAAACAAGAACAGCAAACCAAATACCATGACTATCTGCTTTGCTGTAAGGGGTTTTAAGGTTGCATTAGAGGTTGTAAGAGAGACAATGAAGAAGAGAAAGAAAATAGTCTGTCTTTTAAAATAAACCAAGAATGGTCACAGAGCAATAAATGGCACAAAAAACAATATGTCAAAAGGGGGACAGAAAAAGAAATGCCAACAGAAGCACACTTACACTAAATGTCCCCTTAGCACAGAGAGAAAAAGCAAAGGCTGAACTTGACAAATCTGAAAAATAAATTTGAAAATAAATTTGACAGCCTTAGACAAGAAATGTAAGATGACCTTGGCTACACTGATTTGAGTAAGCAGTTGTAGACAGATGGCCAAAAGAAAAAAATCTGGGTACTTTCAAGTATAAAATATTCCTGGGACTGTAGAGACAGTGTTGCTGATTATGAATGAGGTCTGAAGAGTCAAACTAGATGTTGCAATGTGAAAAATGCCAAACATTATCTTCAGAAAACAATCTAAAATGTCTCATCGTAGTCTAAACATAAAAATATCTGTCACTGAGTAGAAGATATCCAACCATAATAACTGAAATTCAGAGAAAACAAAAAGTAATAGAGCCATTGTCATTAAAATACTATTGTACCAAGGGTGTTCAGGGAAAGAGGATATGAATGACAGTGGAAATTTTATCATATATTATATATATTATATCTCTTTCTGCAATTGAATTAATGCAGAAAAATCGCACAGTAGCATTGGAAGTCATTATATATTCATCTTTAATAAAAAATATTGATTCTGAATAAAGCAGACTAATTGCTAGCGATTTACAGTGGAGGGGAGGGCTGTGACTCCTGGCGCTCTGTTCTAGGTGTCGTCAGCTATGAGGTACATGAACTCTTTTGTCTAACCTCCCCATAAAGTCTCCTTATGCCCAGCCTTGCAATGATTTCACTGGGCAGTTTTCTTAAGCAGCACTATAAGCCCTGTTTTCTTTTGAAACTGCAGGAACACTGAAGTGTTTCTTCTGTGCATGTCTCCCTGCTACACTAGTAGCAAACTCATCACCAAGTCTGTTTGGATTTTACAGACCTTCAATGACAGAGGCTTTCATGTTTCTCAGGTTGTCAGCAGATAGTTAGATCAGCTGCAAGATAGATGGGGTAACGAAGGTATTATCACATTGCCTGGAGGTTTGCAGACTTCAAATAAATTTGAAATCATGGCTTCTGTTTTTCTCCTGTCTACCAAGAACTGCAAAGGGCTTTTTGCACTGGAGAAATGCTTGACTTACAGCTTTCATTTATTAATTAGAAATCTGCAAAAATAAGAGGATTATTTTTAACATTTGATTTGCTGAATTTTCCTCCATAGTAGTGAGCCCTCACATTTAATCTTTCATTATACTCTGCTCATTCAGTCTGTGGATGATGTGCCATTATTGTTAAGTTTTTTCCTCAAGAGTGACTTGCATTACTAAAAATGTGCAACAGGAAAAAAAAAACAATTAATATTTCATCTTGCATGTGTTGCTTGCTCTTTTGCAAAAAAGGACTGCAGAAGTTGCATACTGTGCAAGTATTTTAAACTTAATGAAAGCTCAACAGCATATCAGAAATAATTCTGCTTTTTCTTTGATAAAAAACACATGAGAATTTGATTTGGGTCCCTATAAAAAAAACTGAGGTACTTTTCACCACTAGACAATAACTGACCTTTTAGGTCAAGCTCCCTTAGATTTACTTGTAAGGCAACTGCTTCATTCACATGTATCAAATGTATCATCAGTTTAAGCTCTTGGCCACTGTATCAGAGTTCCCTTGTTTGATTTGGTCAGTTTGATTTGGTCAGTTCTGAATGAAAACTACTTTCAAAGGTTTTTTAATGGAAAACATAATTTGTGGTGGTTTAAATAAACTTTCTATTCTATTTTGCATTATAAATCTAAAACTATGCATTAATCATAGTTGAAATGACAATGACCAACTATAGCTTTCTGATTGTGAGTACTGAGATTGTGAGTGCTGTGAAAATCCATACTCTCAGATGACTAAAGGAAAATAATGTCTTCAGATATCAAACCGCTGAAGGGTCCTGGACAACCTTCTCCACAGCCCTACCAGATGGTACATTTCAGTTTCTATTAAAAAAGGACTCCATCAAGAACATTAAAGCACTTGGATAGGGATTATTAGAATGTAATAATGGTAAAATGGTAAATGACCCATACTTTTCCCATAGCTGATCAGTCTATGGAAAAGGAACCGCGGAGGTACACATGCATGCCTGCACCAGCAAACTGTGCGGGTAAGGACTAGTGCTAGTTCGAACATGAAGAGAAATGAGAAGTATGGATAAATACCAATCATGGAGCCTATTCCAAAAAATAATTAACAGTGAAAATCCTACCATTTGCTGTGGGTTTGACATCTAATTCTGGTGGTAGGATGTATGGTGGTATGATATAACCATTCTGACTGAAATGGCCCGAGCCAAGGTTTCTGCCTCATTTTTCTTTCTGGGGGGATGAGGAGGAGAGGAAAATGGAGGATGGGATGGCAAGGGGAGGAGACAGCTACAATTTCAGCTCCATTTCTTGAGCATAAAAGATATTCTGTATTCATGTGAACATAACATTTGCATTTTGAGAGGAAAAGTAGCAGCGATAGAAGTTAAAAACAGAATGCCACACATCTGTAAGTCATACTGGATTTTGCTACCGTTAATTATGAACATGTATCTTGTATATATGTTCAGAACTAAAAATAAAAATCATATTTTGCTGTTCTGACAAACTCTCAAGCTTCTTGGAGCAAACTCTGTGAGGTTTGGCAGGGGGGTGTCCCTATAATTCTTACCAGAAAATAAATAGCCGTGTTTCTTAGGTCCAGGAGCTCTCTCCAAAACTGTATTTGCTATACATTTTACATATTTATAAACATATTTGTATTACAAATTAAATATTCTTGTAATTATTTCAGTTTCTTTTCATTTGTACCATCCGGGACCAGAATTTCCAAGTAAACATACTTGTGCTTTGAATTCACAAATTAGAGTTTTAGTACTGCTCATTTTGAATCTTTGTTGCTGTTAATATATTTGAAATTGCTTCTGCTCTAGAGAGGGGCTTTCTTACAGATCAAAAGCCTGGAGAAATTTGCAAGTAAGTTATTTTGGCTATAACAATCTCTTACCCAGCTGTAAGCTCACTCGTCTGCATTTTTGTTAGCAAACCAAGATCAAAATACACCCAACATTAGCAATTTCTCAAAAGATATAGCTGTTTCATAATGACATCTGAACATAAAATTGAATGCTGTATCTATGGCATAATAGTACAGTGAAACACCCAACCTGTCCGTGAGTCACATTTCTGATGGTTGGGCCAATTTCTATATGTCGAGAGCTATGAACAGTTACTGTCTGTTACACATTTTCATTTAAGAGAAAAAAATCTTTTCCTTGTAGCCCATAAACTAGATTTTCAAAGCATAAGACTTAATTTGACTATACTTTGTTTTAAGGTCTGCCGTCAGACTGGGATATAGCGGATGTTTTTGTCTGGCAAGAAAATTAAAAAAAAAAAAAAAGGGTGACCTGTTAAAACCAATTATTGTTATCTAATACAAGCCATTGCTCTTCAGGGCATGAGCCAACCAAATCACTTTGAATAGGAATAAATGTTCAYTGTTTCCTTCAGCTAAAACTCCAGATCCTGCTCTTGCTCGAGACAGTACATCTAATGGAGACATCCCATGTAAAATACCTGTCTCCTAAGAAAACATGACTGATGAGGTAGTCAAAATTCATGTTTGCTTTATATTAACTTCTCTCTAGCTTAGTTGAGGCAATGAATCCTAAAGTGTCACTAACTTGTGCATTTATTTGTTTTAAATTGTCACTTTTTTACTGAATTGATCTTTTCTTCTATTTTTTACTAGAATAAAAAGGAGACTAAGGTCACCTGATTTATCTTCTTTATACAATTCATACCTTGTAACAATTCAAATCTAAATTAGAAAATCACAGCTGTGTATTACCTTTTACCTGTTATATCAATGAAACAAGTGAAAAATCACGTTTGACTCCCCATGTTAATTCTGTTCTCTGTGATACTGTCTGGAAGAGTTAGTGCACCTCATCTCTTTGTTCCTACTAGGCCACTTGCACCTAAATCGATCCTCTTTTGATCTGCTTGAGAGGACAAATTAAACACTCCATGTAGTTAATTATATATAAATGTCCCAGATAAAATAATACAAAGCATTATATAAACATATACATAAAAATAAATACATGTATTTATTTGCATATCTGTAGGCATGCCTTGAACATGTTGCATGAAGATACATAGATACTTAGGAAGCAATAAGGATTTGCTTATTCTTGGAAGTCAATTAATACATTATTTTTTAAAATCACAGTTAAAAAGTAAATGGTGCATACTTTAGCACTACCTCCGTTAGGAATATCCAGAATTTTTAATTACAACAGCCGTGATATCCACAAATGCTCCTCCAACAGCATTTGAAAGGCAAAAAATTGTAAAAAGTGTGTAAAATAAAATGGAAAGTTGAGCTCTAAAATTGACTGCCTAACAACGTATTTCAGACAGATGCACAACGAACTAAATCAACTCATCTGCCAGCTTTGGGAAACATGTGGCAATTAAGACCTATGCTAATCGTGTGCGAGAAAACTGACTGCTTCACACACACACACACAGCCCTTACACATATGCATATGCTGCTCTCCATAATTTTCCACTGAGGAAACTGAGCTATTGAAAAGATTCATTTTGTATTGGATATTTCCAAGTCAAAATGGGGGCTTTGTCTTAAAAATTTGGTGACTCCATTGGCACCATCAGAGGCTTTACAATCTCCTTTTTTCAGGTTTTTATTTACTTTGCAAACCTCTGAACGGATCAGAGTATGACATTTACTTGAAACATCTAAGTGACTCCTCAATGAGTCATTCTGCAAGTGACTTTTTCCTTCAGCCTCTCTAGAATAACCCAGCCCTACATTCCAAAAGTGAAATACAAGGGAATAATCAGCTGTGTTTCCCGTCATTATGATGTTGACTTTCATTGCACTTCCACACAGAGGTCTCAGTCAGTGATTACAGCTCTGTTTTACTGAGCATTCACCAAGTGTAATACATGAAAATGTAGTCCCTTTCATTTTTCTCATAAGAAATTAGTTCTTGTTTTCATTACAAAGATACGTAGTATTCAGTTGCCTTTTTAGCATTTAATGCAAAAACAAAGGGAAAACAAACAACACAGGGCTATCAAGGACTGAAGTGTCTCCATCGACTCAGGAAATACAGTGGATGTACTCTGTCGTCATTCTTTGCCTTGCAAGACATAACCTCAGTTATTCATTCACCAGAATTAAAGGCTATTAGTCTCTTTTTTGCATTATCTGTATTTTACTGCATAAAAATACTCCTTTGAACATAGAATAAAATTTCCTCTTTGTGGTCAGAGCCGTGCAATTATATATATTTAATGTCTAAATTCTCAGAGTCATGCTCATTTCTAATTCCCCAGAAAACAGGATAAACATCTGTAGCATTAATATCTGTTATCCACCTTTAAAAAAAATTCATTGATTATGTCCTTCAAGCACTGACCTCAAATTGTAGCAAGCTTTATCTTAAAAAAACAACCCCAAAACAAATTTAAAGAAATAGTATTTTCTCTCRGAATCTTTTACAAAATATCTTTCTATTTCCCAAATAACCATTTACAAAACCCACCCCGCATCTTCCTCTCTTCTCTTCACTTCTTTTATATTTGTCTCTTCCTCTTCCCAGTTCTTTCTATTTTCCTTTGTCTTCTACTCTTTCAGGATAACTTTCACTGATCAGATTCTGCCCTGATTTAAACTTTGGGTGGCCTTGCCACTTTTTAATCAGGATACAGAGCATGAGCATCACAGTTCCACAAAACCTGCAGGGAACAGGCTGCACTGCAAAGTGACTTGCAATGAATAAAATCGAGCTGCTGGGGAAGGGGAGTGGGGTGCAAAAATAGCTCTTCTTTTTCTTCCTGCAGCAAAGGTTACTTACTTAGATTCTACACTGAAGATCAGCATCAAATATCTCGTTATGTCCTTTGGTCTGGATGCAAGAAACATTTAGATACCTGCTTAACTTTAAGCACACAGTTATTCAACAGAGTGCTTTACTTAAATTGATTCCTCACTGTCCCACTCTTGCATAAATATTCTTAATTACTTGAGATTAATTTAAAGTGCATGTATCGGTACTGGCTGAGATTCCATGGACTTACATTTTTGGGAACTGCCATTTCTTACCACAATTAATTTAATGGAAAATTACAAAATTAAATAACTTGCCATTTTATATTGCAGCCTATGAATTATTAGACTTCAATTACAGTTGCTTTCGGTTTTTTAATCATTCAGGTYAACACTTACAGTCTTAAGTGTTACACACATTTTGAATATTCCATCTACTGATGGTTCAAATTAGCACTAAGCCAAAAATCTTCCCTGGCACTTTATGAATTTTAGAGCATTCATACCAGAAATGACCTAGCGAGCTAAATTTGTCATTGTTAAATCCTTCATGTGTTGTGCCTATAACTGAGAAAACAGCATGATGCTTCTTCACAGAGGTTTCAGACAATTCTCATGTAAGGAAAAGAGGCAGTACCATAAAATTTTCCATTATTTTTCTCTCTGATGCAGGGACAGAAAAAGTTCTGGCTAGGAAGTGATGCATTCTGCCAGCTTTTGTCAGAGTTGGATTATATACTGAATACGCTTTGATCTTCACAGAAAAATGTCACCTTTGCTTTCCTCCCCAATATCCAGCAAGTAGCACTCTGGCCACCTAGGGATCAAACCAAGAAGCTTCTTTTTCGAGGAAAGTCAACTAAAGCTGGTTTTAGACCATGCAAGGCTTAAAAATAGTCAGATAAAACAAGAATTTCAAAACCTCAAGCTTAAGGTTCCTCTTGATCCTTGCTTTGTGTCAGCTTTATGTGCTAGACCCTGTTCATCTTTGTTGCAAAGCCTTCCGTTTCCTTTGATCCTCACCTCTCTCTACCCAGCTGGAAGTCAGAGCACCACTTGACCTGGTGTTAGAGAGTGAGCCGCAACAGAGAGAGCTCTGTTTCCCCAGGGAACGTCCTGAGTCAAAATCCTGGCTCCAGGAGAATGTAGGATTTCACCTCTGGCATGACTATCTTCTCCCTTGTCACAGAAGAAATTCTGTAAATGTTAATGGTTCAATATCTTCAAGTCAATGACCCCCACAACTTAAGTACTTCCTAATACTTAAAACTGTGAACACATGCACACATATGTGTACATAACATTTTTGCGTAATATTATTTCCAGTCTGTGACCAGCAATCCAGACACACCCAATATGCAATTTTTCAATATTTAAAATACATTTTATTAACACCACATAGTAGCACAAAGACGTCTTCAAAGGTTAGGACTCTCTCCTCTTTGTTACAAAGCAGGCAGAGAAGTAGCAAGGAATAAAATAKAGCAGAAAGCTACTGAATCCAGAGCCTTGGAGAGGAGGTGAGAAGGAGCGTTTAATGCATCACGGAAAAGTTGAGAGACCTTTGTGCTATAAGTTATGCTGTTCATAAAGGTCTAAGCTACACTCCCTTTGAAACTCAACTGTGTGGTCGGTCCTGAAAGCAACTAGACTGAAAAGTGTGAGGTTAGTCCAGACAATTTTACATTTGCTAGGCTGAGTGACTGAGAGTCTTAGAATCTGCTTTTCCTAAAATCTCCAGGCCATGGTTCCTCAAGACTGCTAAAGTAAAAGTTGTGGGACTCACTTTCTCTCATGCTTTGTTGTGAAAAAAATGAAAGATGCAATATGACACAGAATTGGGAACTCCATCTAAAATCCAAGAATGGAGTAATGCAAGATTTTACATGCACCCTTCCTCCACAAAAAAGTCTCTACAGTAAAACTAGTATTTAAAGGTCTTCCCTGCTGATTCTCAAAAATGGAGCCGTTCATTATCCAAACTACTGCAGTTGCTTGAGAAAATGTGTCCCAACACAAACAGTCCAAGCAGAAGCCACTTCACATCCCTGATATACCAGTTGAGACAGGTTGAGCCCAGCTGAATAAGATGGTAGCTCCTCTGGTCTAAACACTTCAGCTGTGCTTGTGAGGTATGARATAAATCTGAAGCTGTTTTACCAGACTGTGAACAGAAACAGCACTTCCAGGATTAACAGGATATTGGATTTTTTTCCACAAAGCAAGTGAAAATTCTTATTACGTAATGAAATGCTTTCTTTCTGTCCAAATATTAACTAAAGACTTCACAAATTACAAAGCTTGATATAGTACTGAATGCATGATTCCCAGGGAAGCGAAATTGGTCATAATATAGATTTGAAGAAGATGACACAGTTTAAGGTGAATGCATCTATAACCATTACATGCTTGTGAAAAATAGCACTGTGTTTCTTTCACTTCAGGGAAAACATTGAAAAAAACCTCTTTGAGACTGTAAGATCAAGATTTTCTCGGTTTCATTACAAGAAATTATAAATTCTACAGATTTAGGAGCTTAAATGCCTGTAGAAATGCTTCAAACTTTATTAAAACAGAACTAAAAAGCAAGCAGGAACACCATAAACCAGAAATGCCATAAGACAAAGAATTCTTCCCCTAAACTCTTCCGTTGCTTATATTCAATATCTCTCTAAGCTTCATTCACTAGAATAGGACACTTGCGCACAAGCCAATTGGGGATAATGACGTAACACAAGATGTGAGTGCAGTGTTATTATCTATTCAAATTCAGAGATAAGAACGTAAAGAGCATAGCAGGTCTGGCCACAGGCAAGCACCTTAATCAGATTTTCTAACTCCTGCCTGCATTGCCCTTATTTATATCATGTAACATATGCTTGAGGTGGCAGAGACAGCCCTATTCTGACGATGTTTAGTGATCTGGGAGCCCTTCCAAGAAGGTCAGGTCTCTGCTCCTCCCTGTTCTGTGAAAGGTCAGCAGCTTCCCTCAGCAACTTATCCTTTTGGATCCAACTGGCTTTTTTCCATATTTGGTTAAAGCTGGACAGCATGAAAATGAAACATATTTGATTTACCAAAGAAACTTGCTAAATTTATACTGAAGTTTGACCTGAATGTTTAAGTTTGGTTCATTTGCCAAGGGATAAAACCAATTAGTCATACAGCTTTACTCAAAGCGGTTCTGTTGTTACCATAATGCCTGATTAACTTTCCAAAAATAAAAAMCAAATATTTTTTCCCTCAGTTCCAAAGACCTGACATAACCCCCACATTTCATGAGAAACATGCATGTCTTTGATTCCTGAGTGATTCTCAGGATAATAAGATACATCTGGTTTACACAGTGACTAAGTACTATAAATAACAAAGAGTYTCAGCCCAGTGAAGCAACTGAACAGCCAGTTACCAGAAGAACAATGCTCAGACAATAGTCACTCCACCTCTGACCTCTCAGATCTCAGTTCCCCACTTACACGACCCCAAACCAACCCAGACCCCCCTGCTACCTTTTTTTTCTCCACCTGTGTGTTCTTGTTTTCATCTCATCACTATCCTCAATGCCGCTCACAACACGGTCTCCATCATGGAGATGGAACTGCACAGCTAGAGCAGGACCTCGAACCAGAGCTGTGGAACTGGACCTCCACAGATGTTTACCAGAACTTTTTAAAAAAGAAGTCTAGAAGCAAAAATTTCTAACTAAATAGCATGAACCAGAAGGAAAACTATGTTTTATGCCATCACATTTTCTTTCACTTCTACTAACCCACCCCCTTCTCTCCTGATCCTAAGTTCCTCCTCCTACCTTAAATTGTGTATATGTTTAACACAGTTTGGTTATAACTTGGACGCTTGGTGCTGCTTAGCTTGGTATTTGGTCTCTCTGTGTCAGATTTGACAAAGTGCTTATATACGTGAAAGTCTGTCCAGATTTTTCAGGTACATCTGTCATCCAACAAAGTCGTCTTACAAATCTCACCTCTTTTGCATTATCCCATTATTGTGTACAACATGTAAACAAGAGACAGAGGCAGGAACCAAAAACTTCTTTCTGCCTCCTACTGGCCTAGGGAGAGAAACTTCTCATCTCTTCTCCTTCGCACTCTTTGTTTCATAGTGACCAGCTGCAAAGAGCACATTTCTCCCATGACATGTTTAGGATGTTCCTCACAGAAATAGGACACGTGATTTTAAACAYTTTCTGACTAGGAGGATGTGAGAGACTGAAAGAGTTAACGTGAAGTTGATGCCTCAAACATTGCTGTAAATGGGTCCTGCAYAGCAGTGATAAGGTGCAAATGAGGAGCCGGATAGCAGGAGAGGCAGGGCAGGTTAACAGGACAGGCAGGGCGGATAACAGGACAGGCAGGGCGTGCCAAAGGTTGCGCAGCTCCCTGTTCTGCCCAAACTGAACATCTCACCATTATACAGCAAAAATATCTGAGGAAGGGGCTCACGACCACCTGAAGACCACCGAGAGACCCCTTGMGACCACCCCTCACTACAACAGCGCCTGCGCGATAAAATTCTAGAAACTGGGTGGCTGATGCAACCGAGGGGTAGGGGACAACTATAAAAGGACACCAGCCCAAGGAGCCGGCGCGYGCCCGCCMCCGGAGGATTGCTGCACCCGTCATCGTCGTCATCGCGGGATCCAAGGGTGGTGATATCTCTCTATCTCTCTCTCCCTCTCTCTCTTCTCCCTTCTTTCCTTTTCTTCTTCTAAACGCTTTTATGGAACCCACATTGCCTATCACTACGTTTTTGAAGTTTGGGTTTTTATTGTAACGCTTTCCCAGTTCAGCTTGCTTCTGCCTTAGATAAAAATACTTAAACYGATCGTTTGGTGTCGTTTCACCTTAATTTAGCCCGAGGGAATTTCGAAACCTTTACGACCCCCTGGTCCGATCAGGCCGGTCGTGACAGAGGACATGGATCCCATTTCCCATTTTCCAGATGAGTGCTCTGATCACAAGATTGTTACCCATAACCACCACTACAAGAAGCAGCAGCAAGCCCAGTCTGTGACCAGGGAATTTCTAATGGGAATTTGTCTCAATAGGCAGGCTCTTTAAGTGTGAATTTTTCACAGTTCTTTGATATAAGTTCCTCATGCACGTGTAAGTCTTGTTGCATGTGCCTAGACTTGTTAAACCTAAGCCTTACTGAGGGGCCCTCAGCTTCAGTCAGGACAGAGGGGCTTGTAAAGCACTCCATTTTTGTTTATCAAGGTGTAAGTAACAGGAAACCAGTTCCAACCATCCCTGTCTATGTGCATTGGGCAGTATTCTTGTGTGTGCAAAGTCTCACATTCTGAGCTTTTAAGTGCGATGTTTGTTTTCCTGTAAAGCATTTTACTGGGCACTCAGAATTTTAATTAATCATTAACTGTCTTTGCAACTCATCAACCTCTTTCACAAACACTCCAGTGACCTTCTTTATTGTGCTAAATAGTAGGAAAATTTTATTTCTCAGTGAACAACTGCAAAAGAATACATCTTTCCTATGCCTGTTATACTTTCAAGAAGCTATTTATTGATCAAGGCAATCAAGGTGGATTGATTAAGAGGTTTAGATTACTAATACTTAACTGAAACACTCAGTTCCAGCCACGGAAATTAAATTCAACTGAATCTAAGACTGCAGAATCAGGGCCTGTTTTGGCAGTTCTCACAGCCTGAATCGCAGCTGTCTCAATATTTGGTATTCCTCTGAAAGCTGGAGTCCTGGTGTGAGAGCTGCTTCCACAAAAACAATGCACAGGTACTGCCTAGCATTTAGAGTTACCAGGTAAACATATAAACATGAACGTAAAAGAGATTGCACATTAACCAAATTCAAAATTAAGAAAACAATAGTATTTTATTTTAAAACCAACCTCAGTATTTTGGTGTTATTTTTCCCTTGTGCTAAGAAATGAAAGAATCATTTGCCCTAGTTTCAGCCTGCCCTAATCTGCCATTCTGTAGGACTATGAAAAAGAACACCATTTTAAGTGGTAGCTTTGAAGATCATGCTTATCCAAGCCTAGATTTTTTACCCCAGGTTCTAATATTCAAGGACTTCCTACATCCCCAAGAGTATCTTCAGAAAATTTGGCACTTTCAAGTTAATCAGACTCCAGAAACATCGAAGAAATCGAGAAAGGCTGAAAAAAGGCAGTTCTTCATATATGCAATCCCTATCATTATCAATTAAGATTTGTTTAAGAAAGGAACAAACAACTCTGATATTTTAAATTTGTAACTGTCTGTTTCTTCCACTATCAGAGAAAGAAACCTAGGAACCCACRGAGCGATAGACAGTAAAAAGGAAAGAAAGTCTGTGTCTTCCTGTATGTATATGTAAATAGATAGCTGGGTGAATACAACTACTCCTTTCTAAGTAAACATGCTTAACTGTAATTCAGATATGATCCCACATTTGCCAAATAAAATGTGAATTCATTAGTGGAAGGACTGCTTTTTGTACTGTGTGGCTGGGGAAGATTCAAATGGACTAATTGCACAGTCTGTAATTCCCAGGGATTTGTAAGGGGAACAGATGTCTAAGTAGTGAGAATTAAATTATCATACCAAGAATTGCTGTCTGGGTTCCTCTCTCATGTGATCAGAAAGACTTTGGAAAAAAGCAGGCTGCTTAACTCATGGTTGGCAAGTGCAAGACCTCTGACTTCATTTACAAAAAAAACCACCCACATAGGCACACACAAAACCAAAAACCCATACCCATCCAGGACCTCTTTTTCAGTGCTTCTTATAGCTGCTATTTGTCCACGGGTCTTATGTGACAGAAAGAACAATCAACACACATCCATTGCTTGTTCTGAAAAACACTGTGTTTGGATTTTATGTATCTTTTGGTACATGTTGATTTATATAAAGATAACAAAGAAAACCAAATACATCCTTTGGAATCACTTTGATTTCCAATCCTGGCATCCAATAGCTTTTGTATTATCATTCATATCTCTTATCATGTTGATGCTAGAGAAGGGAAGGTAACTCAGTGCTTATGCTGCTGGATCCTGTGTGCCTGCACAAATGTCACCAGGATGTCAGATATGCTGCAAGCCACAGGATTGTGCAGAGAAGGAGGGGAAATCAGGAGAGAGAGGTGCCAATCTTTTTCCCAATGTTCATGCAACTGCCTCTGCAATTCTTCTGGGAGAGAAGTTACTCAAAAGGATTTTATTTTTTAGCACTACACTAGTGGAGCTTTCTTAAAAATAAAACTTTCTTTGGAGGACTGAGAGAAGATGGGGACTTTTTGACAAGAAACACAATTTTTGTTTAAAATTATGAAGTAATTTCCAAAGCTGACATGTGCAGACAGAACTGGTGGGCTTCTGGGGAGGATGGGGGGGATAAGTGAGACAGAGATGGGGACAGGTGATGTTAAGAGTGTGGCCCTGATAAAAAGAAGAGGGGAGAGGGGGAGAAGTACTTTCACGGAGAAAACTAGATAGCTGTAAGGTGTAGCATACCTTGAAGTTACAACTTGTATCATATGTCACATGGGTGTTGCTCAAGTATTTACTCAAGTATTTACAATCATTTGCTGTGAAAAGTAATAGGATCCCCAAAAGCTTCAAAAAGCCTTTGAAAAACTCTTAAACAGTAAACAGGYAAAAATAAGCCATCCAAAATTGGTGTTTAAAAATCAGTCTGGTATTAATGTATAATGTATTTAAGAAAGATCCCTAGATTCAAAGAGTTTAAAGACGAATAATTTATGCTTCAGGTCTTTTTATTGAGGGGGGTATTTCCAAGGCATCTATCAAAGGAAAATAGTTTTAAACAAGACATTACAGCAGTAGTAAAAACACTATTCAAAATGTAGTTTTTAAGAATATAGAATGAGAACACCTGTGTGATGAGTTTTTCCAGAGTAAGCCACTGTTCCAACAAAGTTTAAAAAGTAATCACCTGATAACTCACATAGTCTTGTAATCAAATAAATCTTTAGGATTTCTTTCTAATACTATCATAAATGTTACATTTCTGAATTTTATTATTAATTAYCTTTAAGCATGCTTAGTGAAATAAATTCACCAAAAAAACCTCAAAAATATCCATGTTTCACAATATTATGTTCTAAAACTGATTTCAGTGCTTCTAGGTTTCACAATTTAACAAGTCTCATAATTATTTTTTTACTTCCCTTTAGCACACAAACTTCTTTAGGCATAAGAACAGGTAAAGGATAAGCCTGTAAAGTAAATATTGCATCAGAGCCAAGGGACCCAGAAGCACTTCCAAGCTCCCACTTTCCGGAAGCCCAGCCCAGGTTCAGATTGTGTCAGGGTGAGACCTGAGGACCAACCATTCCCCTCCCACCTACTCAAGACCTGGTTCTAGTCTCAAGTCCAAGGACTCTCTGTCTTATTCAATGTTTCTTATTCAAAGCTTTTGAAGATGAGGTAGTCTTGACACATTAAACCTCAGAAAAGTTTTTAACAGTCATCCCACCCACAAAGGAAAACCTCTGAAGTTAGGTTTTCAGAGAAGATGGCTGTCTTAGGTCAGATATATAAAATACCTTGGGGAGATGTGGAGACTTTGAGCTAAAACCCATTAGATAAAAGTTATACCCATATCTAGTGAAGTGTTTACTCTAGCACAGACTTTTAAAGCTTACTTTAGAGTACTATTAATCTATCCTGGTGAAATAGAGCTAGTTCCTCTGTAGTCGGGTACATGGCCATTGATTTAAATTCCTTAATTTCCAAAGGCAAGTTAGCCTGTCAAGAACAGATATAAAGATAGATATAAAAGAATAGATATAAACAATAAATATAAAGAAGATATAAAAAATACGTATCTGAGGACATATGCTATATCACCCAGGAACAGATTTAATTCATGCCTCTGAATTCTTCAAAATGTTTCTTGCACTTAAATGTACTGTAACAGCTAACAAATGCTCATTCAGCTAAATGAACATACAATGTCCTCAGTCAACACAGACAAGGTCAGATGAAAGACAGAAGCTCTGCTGAATAAGTAATGATGAAAGTTCATGTGCTGAGAAAGACAACTGGTAAAACCACTGAGGAATGAAGAGAGACACTTACCAAGCGCAGCTCCTGGTTGCTTGTGTAGGCAGCGGGGAAGGTTCTGCTTTGTAGGCATGCCCATATGGTGCAATTTAGCACCATGAATAAGCACCTAAGCTCTGAATAAGCACCAAAACAAAACAAAAAAAGCAAGAACTCTGTTGCATTATGACTATGCTGTATCCAGGCTAATTAGCCTTGCTAGTCAGCAAAGCTAATTTACTCTGGAAGAGCATTAAGTTGCTCCTGGACCCCAGGTGGGGCCTTTGCAGCACATTGGACAGCCCATGACACCACCCGGACATGCCAGCTCACGCAGACCTGGCACGGGGATCACTTACAGGAACACAGCCTGCAGCCCTCTCCTGTGATACAGCAGAGCCTTTACAAATCATTCTGTTGATGCCACTTTGCAGCCCTGAAGGTACAGCATAGAGAAGATACAGGATCATACCCTGCAGAGAGAAGCTCTGGCCTCGCTAAAGTGAGAGGGTGAACTACCCGCCGACTTGAAGCAGGACAGAATTTCCCTTTCCTTGTAGTGAGTCCCAAGCTGTTCAATTCAGCATCAGCTACTCTTGTAGCCATAAGACTTTACCCCTGAGTTCACTCCAGCTGGAATTTTTTGCCTAATGTATATGGATTATCTCAGGCACATCTGAAATGCTCTGACCCTTGGGGTTGAGAGGCCACGAGATCCATTTCATTCTTGCAACACCTCAAGGCTGTTTTTCAGACAGGAAAGAAAAGGAAAATTCTTCAGGAGAATCTGCATGTAAAAAGTAGATGAGGAGAATGTAAATGTTGCACTGGCCTGAAATATAGCTGGGACAGTTCAAGTTGGCATCTGTATAGTTCGAAAAGGTGCCAGAGTAACCACAAACGGCGGTGCTTTTTATTGTGCTGCTTTGAACTTTGAACACCCATCAGCAAAGTATCATTTGTACCACTACTCTCTCATTTTCTCTCTGTATTAGATTTATATATATTACCTTATAGTGCTGATGGACAGAATCGGGCCTTTGTATTTCCTCTCTTTTCAAAGTATTGCTTTTTCTCATGCTTATGGAATAGGTAAAAGTCCAAAAGTCAGTTCATTTTCTCCTCCTGCTTGCCTTATTGTATGTTTGTGTGCTTCAACTGCCAAAGTATATTTAGCTCTCCCAGTCTATCCCTGTTCTTTTTTCTCAAAAGCAGCTTTTTTGTGTAAACTCTTTCATCAATATTCCCTTGAGCTATAAATTTTAATCTTTTCTAGTTTAAAATTGCACTGGAAAGGTCAGTCTTTCCACGTGTACTGCTTAGCACCAGCACATCCTCCAGTTTCTTCTAACTCCTTCCCTGATGTCAAAGAGGTCCGCCAACCTCCCATTTCATCTTTAACAAATAATTATTCCAGCAGATACATATTTAATCCTCTCACACAAAGATTTTTGCTAAGCTATTTACTTTCTCTGTAAACTCATACGGTGGGGGGAAAGCAACTTAGCCTTGCTGGTATAAAGAACATTTCTGATAACACAAAAAATGGTGTTTGAGGTGAGGGTGCTGGTGCCAGGAGATGAAGTGGTGATAAATAAAAGCGTAGAAGGTTATTTAATGTGGTTATCTAGGCTTGTATTCTAACAACTGCATGCAATATAGAGAGAAGGAGGAGTTTATCAGAGACCACAATGGCTTAAGAATCCTATTTACCAAATAAAAACTATGTAGTCAAAGCTGAGACCTGACAGACACACAAAGAATCTGACTTTCCACACACATCACCCAGGTGTGGCATTTTTTTTCCTTTTGCCAGAAGTCAGCTGTCAACAGCATCACTGTCTACGCCTTCCGTGCCTCAGGTGAGAGCTGTTCTCAAGCAGGCTGTGAGATAATCCACAAGCGAGAGGCTAACCCCCATCAATGGGTAGCTGCTTCGTGGTATGGCATCCAGAAATGTTTGGCATTTATGATGCCATATTGTGATTGAAAATTCAGGGTTTCTTGTTACCCCTTAGAGGGCTCATATGCATGCCAGATATGCTCAACTGAGACTTACGGATACAACCAGAAAAATAAACATTTGAGTAATAATGGAAATTTGCCACGGTGGATTTAAAACAGTATTTGTATGGCATTTTCAAAATATCAAATATTTCCTACACTAGAAAGTACACAATCAGGTGTTCCGTTTTGTTTTTTTTTTTTTAGGATTGGGAGGGTCAAATCCACCCAATTGCTTCAGCCAAAAAATCTAGAGTAAAATGGACAAAATAAAAAAAAAATTGCATTTATGAATGAAACATTCCAATTTCTTTTTACTTAGAATCTTTGTACAAGTGGATCTGCGTTTAATCATGAGAAATGAATGAATGTGATCAAAATTTTCAAAAATAATTAATTTAGTAAAAAAAAAATGATGTTTTTTTCAATTGTTTGACTTGTCCAGTGGCCTGAAAAATTAAAACTTGTTAAAATAAAACTGAGCTCAAACGTTAAGAAAATCGACTTCATATCAAATGAATACTTTCTTAATATATTTAATGAAAATGTCATAATCCTTATTAGAAATGTTTGTAGTCCAAAAATAAAGAACATCCAAAAATCCACTTTGTTTTATGTTTGTTTACTTTCTGCCTTACTAATGTAACTGCAGAACATAACAGCAAAAGCTCTTACAATGCCGTATCTAGAAGAGTTATCAGGTGTACTAATTTGACTAATATCTCTCTGGATACTTAGTCTTAGAGATTTTTTTCTTTGAACTTCTCGTGTGCTTATAAATTTAATAGGTAGTTTCTCAAAGCAAAATTGGTCCATATCTGTTATAAAGTTGCCTGGGCTATGCATTCATTCTACAAACTGTCATAACCCCTTTTGCTTTCTCTTGCTTAGAAAAGCCTTTGATTCATGGGGAACGTTTCAAACACTAAATATTAATGAAATGGAAAATGGAATGATCCCAACCAGTCAAAAATGTCTGTTGACTGTACATTACAAAGAAGATGCACAAGCAACAGTGAACAAAACAGACCTATTATTTAGAAAACTGATCATAGCATCTGAAACACAAGTCCACTATCCATCTCAGCATTATACCTCAGTAAAGTGCCAGCAGCTGATTTTAATATTGATAGTTTACTGTACATTCTTAGCCTACTCCTAAAAAAAAAAATATCTGGACTAGTTATTTTATTTTCTGAAAAATAAACCCACACATGCATATGAAAAACTTGTTCATTTATCCTCTACATTCATCTGTCACTTCCCTCTCATCTAGATATCTATAATTCATTTCATTATAGAATTGCCTATTTTATGATAGTCTAGAAAATTTACTTGKTTTTTTTTTGTTCCTGCAGTCTATCTTAAGGAAATATAATTGTACTCTATTTGAAACATCATTTTTACCTCATCAAAAGCCCTTCACTGCCCATCCAGCTGGCCTTAAAACATTTTGCAATGTTGTAACTAGAGATGAACAAAACAAGGATCAAAGTGATAAGAGGTAGTTAAGTGAGCTCTACTCATGGAGTACCCAAGTCATGTCCAGATCTAGATTTCTTCAGATATGGGGGAATGTCCCCCATACAAGGTCAAGTCCAACAGTTAAGCTTAGTTCACTCATAATGACTGGTTATCCTGCAACACTTAGTACTACCAAGAAATTATTCTCTTAATGGCTTACTAAATCCTTTCCATTAACTTCATAGGGTATAATCTAGATTTTTGGTTGAATAAATAAAATGACATGTGTTAGATGTGTTATAAAGTAGCTTTTTGCACAGCATCAAAGCATACACCAAAAAATAGGCTGCTTTGATGCCACATACAACCGCAAGTAATAAGGTTCTGAAATGAATTCATTGAAAACTTACCTGGCAGGTGTGAGCCATTTCGCTGTGGGTATCCCCTGTGTTCAAGACAATGCATTTAGGAAACATGAATTATCTTTCTACAATCTTGTCTGCCTTAAAGTATTGTAGATGGTCATCACAGCATTGTAAGTGCGCCCATGAAACACTGCAATTGGGAGTCTCTCCATCACTCAAAGCACAGGAACAGCAGCTGAAAGTATTGCTATTAATTTCCTAATGACAAAACAGTATTATTATTATTTACTTTGAAGACTTCCCCCAGTCAGGCCAGAGCAAAGAAGTGTAGAGAGGCTTCATAAGTGACAGTCTTGAAGCAAAGAAAGAATAAGTGACATGTTCCAAATAATCAGCTCTTTCAAATCCCAGTTTTAATTGTAAGACTACCCCACCCATCTCTTTTCCAAGTGTGCTTCTCCCAGGGTAATTTTATCTATATCTGTAGGTCTGGATAGCGTTGATACAGGCAGCTCACTTCTTGAATGGAGAAGTAACACCAAGTCCTGGTGTATCATCTATGGCCTGTCTACCAAGGGAGCTCTCAGGTTTGGAGTATTTCAGCAGTGCACATTGACCTTTGAGGAACCAATATCAATGACTTAAATCATTTACAAAAGTCTGTGTTATAGATAAAAGGGAATGCAAGAAGTTCAGGTGAGATTTTGCTGAATTTAAGGTCTGGTGGAACATTTGGCCTACATTTTTAGTTCAGGAGATTTACCCTTCATCTTGTCTGAAGGTTTACATGGTATTGTCAGTGCCACACTCGTGACAGCTGTGAGTCAGATCTCTGAAAATAATGAAAAAAGCTTTAATATCAGGAGGATTTTTGTTCAGAAAAACTGCTTACGAATACTAATGGTAGCTTGTAAGCCTCTAGGATGGCCATAGGTCATGTTTTTCAGCTTTTTCCCTGCAACCACAAGAGACAGAAATGTACTTTCTATGTACAAAGGTGACCTTCCTACCCAGTCCTATGAATCTAGTAGCTGCAACTTTAAAAGGAATATCAAATACAGAACATTCTGTAAAAAATTAAAAAATAATGAACACCAACCGAGTACAAAACCTTTACATGTCGACGTCAACTGTGTTTATGACACTATGAGTTACTTATTTTACCAATGTTTTCGCATTAGGTAGTGCCTGGAGGCTAACTGAGATGAATTTCCATTGTATTATGTAAAGTAATATAAGAGTTCAGAAGCAACAGAAAGAGTTGCGACAAGAGCGGTTTTATTGTTTTCAATCAATGGCTGACAGTACTCCAAACTGAAGTTATGCTACCACCTTGGGATGGTTTTCTGTTTTTTCCTTGCATGCCTCCATAACCCAGGGTAAGTCTCCATTTACTTTATGCCACACTGAAAAAACCTTCTTTTGGGCAAATGGGAATGTACCGCACATGCACATTCAAAATTTATAGCTAATCCACATTGCCTAGTTAACACAGAAAGCTTCAATAATACCGGAAAAATTGCTATAGAAAGAAAATAGCCTTTCCTACTACGTACCCCTTTTCTCTGGTGTGTGCTTACTTTCTGCTTGTCCCCTTGGGTCCTAAGGTCATTGGTTTCAGGCTTCCTTGAAAGAATCTTGGGGCCAGGGAAGGGGGAGGGTGGGGGGGGGGGGGGTGTCTTGTGTGTACAGCAACCATCAGCATCCTCAGTCCTTCACTGGGAGGAGTATGATGTTCATGATGGGGATCCCAAAAACCCACTTGAAGTTATCTTTTTATGCTTTTTATCAGACTCTGCTTCTTTCTCATTGCTTCCCAGATGACATTTGAAAGATGCCCCCCCAGCCCTATTACCCCAGGGGGCTGTTGTTTGTCGCACGCTGCTTCCCTGGGGTTCTTTGGCCTTTACTACATACGGTTTCCCATTGCTTAGGCTAAAACAGGTCAGACAGCAGTCGCTGACCACTGCACAACTGTTAAACCAASCTACAACCAGCTCAGGCCTAGGCACAGACAAGTGCTGGGTCCCTGAACCGCCAGGTCAGTGCAAAGCCTGGTGCTTTCTCCTGGTAATAGCAAAAATCACATTTACCTGGCTGGCACAACTAASTCATGTCTTTATATTAGTCATGCTTAAACCTATTGTATCTTCTCATTTTTCCTGATTCCTTTCACTTTTATTATGATTTTAAGTGGACTTGAGCTTTCTAA
This sequence comes from Oceanodroma leucorhoa, assembly GCA_030449065.1. Classification (NCBI taxonomy): domain Eukaryota; kingdom Metazoa; phylum Chordata; class Aves; order Procellariiformes; genus Oceanodroma; species Oceanodroma leucorhoa. The sequence goes on along the minus strand of JASVER010000005.1, from coordinate 9,788,806 downwards.
ATAAACAAAACTGCAGGGAAGGAAAATAAGTCCATAATAAAGAATCCTGTTCTTTGCAGGAGAATGAAAGGACTGAACCAGCTAGAGAATGGGTAGGAAAAACAAGCAAACAAATATTCTTCTGATGATATTTAAAGTTCGAAAAGCCACATGTATTATAGAAAAAAAACAAACCCATGGTTTTGTATTGCTGTTGTTGATCACAGGCAGCAGCTGGAGGGAAGATTGTCCAGTCCACCTCCCCTGAGCAAGGCAGGGCCAGTTATACCCCAGTGTAACCTAGCCCTAAACACTTCCAGTAATGGAAGTTCTACAATATCCTCAGCTGTCCCCTACCCACTGCTTTGCTCTCTCTACCCCAGACAGTTTTTCTCAGCATTCTTCTTGCTATAACTTAAGGCCATTAACTCTTCTTTAATCCACAAATATCTCTAAATCTTTGGTTTGTTTACCTCATCAGTTCACTGATGCACATAAAGAACCTCTCTCTCCTCCTGCCTGACCGGTGTAAGCTTTACTAAGATCAATGACCACTTTGAGATGATAGAGTTGTAGTAGAACAGCAAGATATTATTTACCCTTCTGCTTCTCTAGAACCTGTAGTACCCGAGAGATCATTCTGCATGGTCCCCTTTGGTTGCGTTGGGAGCAAATGCTGGAGGCTAACAATTCAGATTTTCATCTCTGCCCAATCCTGAGCGGTTTATCCATTTCAGACAATCTCACTACAAATTTTTCCAGACAATATCTGAGAGAGAAATTCTTAACAGCTAGTCATAATTTTGGTGGTAAGAACCAGTCATATATTATTAAAGTACAGCCTAAATTTGCTTTAAGATTATAATGTGCAGTAGTATGTGAGGGCCAGGCTCACACATAGCTCCCCAAGCTGGGGTTTCCCCCAGCTCCCTGATTCAGGGCCAGACAACCGCACCGTGCCCAAGCTGGCCTCGAGCCAAGCCCCCCAGAGTCAGCAGATGCTCTCAGGGCCTTGGCAGTGGCTTTCAATGGTTTTGATGCATATTTATTAAAATGTGAAATACCATAGGGTTCCATAGGCAGGGAGCTGTGGGCAAATAGCACTTGCTTAGCTTGATTTTGTCATCCTTCATGCCCTACTGTCTCTTAATGTCCCTGTGTCACGCAGAAAAGTGGAGCTAAACATATCCATTGTCTTTGAACTCTCTGAGTTCTACAAATTAAGAGGCTAATTTAATTATTTACTATTATTTATCAGCTATAGGAATGAAAATACCATTTTGAGATTTACTAATCGTATTTACTCTTATCAAAGCTGTACATAAGTTCCTTTTCTCACCATAGCTATTAAACGCAAGGCAAATTAGAGCAAAAGTGCCACCTAGTGACAAAACCGCTGAAAGTTATTTTAGAAAACAGGAAAACACTTCTTTTCTGCCCTGAAATTTTAGCCGAACATGCAGTGAATGTTAAAGAAATCAGAGGCTTACTGAGAGCCATAAAAACCTTTCTGTAGATAAGCAGAATACCTTTACTGGAAAGAAATATACAACCTCTTTATTTCATTTTTTTTTCACATTTATAGTTATTTCAGTGCTCCCACCAGCCCATTCTGCCCATCTTAAAGTTTTGGACTCTTTGAAGTCCAAAGTTTTAGATTATGTGGACTCATCCAATGTGAACCATGTAAATTTTTTATTAACTGTTTATTACACTACAGTTCTTCCAACAAAAGAATTCAGAAAAGTAGCTGCATTCAGTGATCACCCAGAAGTTTATGGCTTCAATTCATCTGCCAAAACAGCCAAATCCCAGGAAGCCCAGAAGAGAGAAGCAGCTCTAAAGCTGACATACCTTTGTCTTTCCCCTTTTACACCTTCCTCCTGCCCCCCTGGGATGTCACTGCTCCTCCCTCCTCCCCCAGTCACATTGGGTCATCTGCTGAGTATGTTAGTTCCCTGCTCAATGTGTTGGGCACAAGTTCAAAACTAAAATACTCATACTTAAACTTCTTAAATGGTGAACCATGCACAGGACAAGGGAATCGCAGCACAGAAACACAAAAGCTTCAGGAGTGTTGTACATGGTGTTTCCATAAGAAGCACCTTTCCATAAGCAGCACTCAGCCAACAGGAATGATTGAAAAAGTGATGCTGTACTAGGGACATGCAATGCAATAAACCTCAGGGAGGCCACATCACCCATTAACACTCCAGAACAGTGATTTGTCCAGATCTCCTATGATAATTAAAATCAGACCATTCTTGACATCACTGTACATGACCTTTGGGGGCAAATATGAGTAAAGAGATAATCAGGAGACAAAATCTACCAGATGGTAAGATCAGTGGAGAAAGGTATGGAAGTACGGACACAATTTGGGCCACTACACACATGCAGAGCAACAAATCATAGTAGAGAGGTGTGTGGCAATATGCTCAGGTCTGAGTGCAGCACAGTCATGTCAGGGCAACACTGCACTTCGGCCAACTCTACAACTTCCTAGCACACAAAGAGCTAATCAGTCCGTTTCTGCACCAAACCTCATTAATATTCAGGTTCTGGAGTATAGTTGCGTGGACCCAGAAGGGATGTCTAGGTGCTCCATCATGTTTTCAGCTCCAGGTGCCTAGATGAGTACTTACCGTTTGGGCTGGTCTTCCTTCATCTTGCACTGATTCTTGTTTTGTTTGTTTCAACTCTTCTTTCAATAATTTCACTTCAGCTTTAGTTCCTATCAGCTCCTTTTAATCTCTTCTCACACGCCCTGTGCATATAGTCCTCTTCCTTCAGTGTCGTCTTCCCMCCTTCCTGGTCTTTACAAACAAACCAGCTAACAAAAATGAAATGCATTTTTCATCACAGCAGAATAATAATTTTTCACAGAACAAATAAAACTTATACTAAAACCTTATACCAAATTGTTCCCTTCCTCTCTGCTAGGGAAGCAGAGGAAATGGGCATACTTGGTGATCTCTGTACATCTTCACTGTAACAATTTTTAATTCTCCGAGGCAGAAGAAATGAGAAGCTTCATGTCTTCTTGTTCCCAGCTCAGGTCACTTTCAAGAAGACATACTTCAGCCTCAGACATTAGGCAAAGTATCAGCAGTGGTAGGAAACACACTGCATCGCCAGTTTAATGAGAAGCTGGTTTTGTTTGGTTTACAATTCTGTTAAAATGACTACAGAGAAGGCTAGTACAAGTTAAAGAGCCCACTTGAGCAGCACCACAGTGTGCCTTGCTTTATGATGAACTAATTGCTCTCCAGACTATCACAGCACATATAAAGTGTTTCATCTGTGCCTGAACGAGACTGTAAATTTCTGGGATCAGGGACCTTATTCATACAAAAACTCAGGACAGACTAATGCTGCCATTCAATATGTTAACAGTGGTGCATGCTCCTTGCAAAATTTCTGCCTGTTATCTAGTGCAAGTGGAATTATAAGCTTTATTGAGTTTCAGTGTAACTAAAGAGCTGAATATGACACCACCAGAGACACTTGCCATTAATCAAAATAACAACTAAAACACTAATGTTTATGTTCTGTACCAACATAGACAGAAGCAGATTTAAAGTATAAGGCCAGGCTTTTCTTTAATGAGATTGAGATAGGTTTTGTGGTTGTTGGTTTTTGAAAATTATTTTTCCCCAGGGAGGTAGAGGAGAAGGGAGAATAAACAAAGGTCATAAACTGCCTCTCATTTAGTGCAAGGTACCTACTGATACCAGAAAGCCTAAGCAACATAACACAATAACACCAGCATGTTTCTATCTATGAGTCTAAAGGTCTCAATGAATTACACATTATGCTGGTGTATAAATCTGCAGAAAGGTCAGACATTCCCCCTTCTTAAATGAAGTCATAAGGACTTCATATAGCTACCAGGAACTCCTGCATTCTCCACATAATACCTATTCCTGTTATGCACTTTTAGCTATCAGGAATTTGTCATGGATGAACAGACAACTAATGCAAAACTTCACTGAAGAACATCTGCTCTAGATGAAAATATATCTGAATAAGATATTTCATCTGGTCAACAGCTGCTTACGAAGGATGTATGCGGTCACTGAGATCCCTTATCTTTTCCACAGGAACAGCTAAGTTTCCTTTGGCATATTGCTGTCACCAGGTATACTCTGAGAAACAAAACGTGACCTCCAGAGGTCTACAGAGCATTGCTGAGCTGCCATTCCTCTTCATTACTCCAGTAGCCGCAACCTGGAAAGTTGTGGCAGAAACCAAAACAAAACAAAAGAAAAAAAAAGCACATGCATTTTGTATGCATTTGAAAAAGAAGCTGATGACAGCATTATTATGAGAAAGTGTTAAAGGTTATCAGTCTGACATTGCATATGCTCTTCAGCAAATACACAACTTGAATAATGGCAGATGGGTATTTCAGATGGTCTCCTGATGATTCTTCTTCAGAGAGTTTCAGTCTCTGTTTTCATACTGAAGCAATTCCCTTGTTTATTCAGCAGCTCTTTTCCAGCTGTCTTCATTTCTTCCCCATGAGGACAGAACCACATTTGAATGCCAGGAATCTTTCTCTTTTTTTGCTGTGTTTTCTATTTTTTCCTACTCTTTCTCAGTCCCTTATCTAGGTCTCTAGGTTTTTGACAGCATGTCTGAGGTTTGCTGATATTTTAAACTAGTTGTGGATTAAACAGAGCATGAAAAGGACATCAGCCCCCACCATTATCTCCTATTCTGCTTCTGCAGCATTGGCAAAAAGTCCCAGCACAGTGATACGCCTTCCCTCTCACCCTTGATCTAATCACCGCATGTCAGACTTTGCCTGTTGGCTCTCTGCACATCTACAGCCTGCCTGGGGATTCCCAAAGCAGGAGACCTTCAGCACTGTGCCACCACCAGCCATGCAAGCCCCTGGCCCTGGGAGCCCACTGCGGAGCAGGGGGAAGGCAGCACCCCCCTTTCCCAGGATGTGCCTGCAGCAGCACCATTCCCTCTCCTCCTGTTACATTTGGACTGTTTTCACCCCTGCTTTGAATTTTGATTCTTTAAAAACAAACAAACAAAACCAAACTCCCAGCCTTTGAATACAGTTTTGCAATTTCAGGTGTGTTGACTGCGGTCAGCTTAGCTCTGCACACCCCGAGAAGCACTCCCACCCCAGGGGCTCTTTGGACACTTAGGCACAAGATACAACTATTTGTAAGCTTGTGGTTCTGGAATTACATTTTTCCTCAGTGTCATTTGCAGATAAAACATCAAAAAAATTAAATGCAGAAGTCATTTTCAGCAGCTGGATTGTTTTCTCCCATAAATCTGACGTGTTTAATTTCTAATTTTCACGACCTCATTTACTTGTAAACCACTCCTGCTGTTTACCTCCACAACATACCCAGTGTGGATGTGTGGCAATTATGAGTAGTGCTCCGGAACATCTTTTCAGCAATTAAGGTAATGTAGATGATTAGGAAACAAGCTCATGAAGTTTGGCAAAGACAATGCTAAGTCCTGTGCCTTCCTTTCTGATTCACTGTGAAATGCTGCCTCTTACTATGGGAAAGTAATAAATTTTCGACTGCTGTTTCTCACACTAGTGTTAATTTTAGCCATGAAACGTATTTGCTACCTGCCACAAAATAAGGAGAAAGGATAAAAGGAAAAAAGGAGGAAAAGGAAAAGGAGAAAGCTGTTTCTTTAATTAAGGAGAACTAGGGATCTGGAAAATAAAAATATATTGTGCCAAAGACCAATGACATATGATGTCCCTAAAGGGGATGATTCTTTTATCGACTTTCTGGATATTCTGCTTCAAGGGAAGTAGACCCACATTATCATTCTTATCACAAAACTTTCCACAGAAATTAGAATAATATTAAGTGAGAGACAGCACTGTTACCATACTTGCAAAATTGTTACTGAAGGGCTTCCCAAGGTCTCTGGTTTTGTTTTCTCAGTTAGTACTGCCACTTTTTTGACTAATTCCCAAAGGCAACAAGGTTTATACAACTATATAGACTTCTCCCTGCCTCAGCTTCCCTTCCCCAAGCCCCTTAGTAAGTTTGTAACTAGTAGCCCATTTCAACCAAATTCGGGCAAGGGAAGGAAATCTCCATTGTTGTGTCCAAACCTTGGAAGTCAGAAGCAGCTCCCAGCTCCCAGGTCCATACACACCCTGCAACCTCATCCACTCCCATTTTATGCTAGCAAGGACAGAAGAAATCAGTGGTTCAGACATATTCTTTTTTTCCGCCAAATCAGTGACCACAGAGTTTATTTTTATTACCGCTTTTTATTTAGTAATGGCAAAGTTCATTCATTCCTGCTTTTCTACTTTTTTAATTAAGTCTTTTACATCCCAGGCTAACAAGAAACACCATTTAAAAACCGCTAATACACTTCATCACGTCGCTCCTAGGGTTATTATTCCACGACATCACTTTGAGCCAGTAGGTAGCTCTCATGCTACGTAGTTTTTTCTAGAATCCAGTCTGAATACTCAGCAACTTTAGTGTAGACACCCGGCTGCCCGGGGCGAGCGCACCCTTCGCCCCAGCTGGTGATGCCCACCAGATACCACACCTCCTCGTGCTTGCATGACAGCGGCCCTCCCGAATCCCCCTGTGTCACGGGAGAAAAAGACAGAGCATGCAAGGTAGAGCTCTCGTCAGTACTTCTCTCTCAAAGAAAGCCTTCATTAAAATCAGCATCATTCAACATTAACACCAGTATAACTGCCTAGATTTCAATCACTTTCACTTAAGGCTAATTAACAGAGTACTGAAGCAGGTTTTCTGTTTTTCTAGTAAATTGACTTCTAAATAATTTCCAGTCATTGCAAATAATTTCCACTTCCCATGAAGGTTCAAAACTACTGGCTTCTTTTTTTTTTAATTCATCTTCATACACATTTAAAACCCAACAAAAACTACATGTGCAAGTGAGAAAAACAGTAAATTTGCCAATGTTTTCTCTTACTACCTTGGTTTTAGTACGCAAACCTCAGTTCTCTACGTGGCTTATCTTGTTTGACTGACTGTTCCCCTCAGGATAAAACACTGCTCTGTTTTCTTTTCCTATTCCTAACTGATCTTTCAGAACATAAGGTTCTATAGCGTAGCTGTTATGAGCTGTTGACACAATAGCGAGTGTGTAATTTTTATAAAACAGCATCTCCATATTCTGATACACTGTATCAGATAAAGAAAGCTTAATTGGCATAGAGGAAAAATTACTTCCTAGCTCCAAGGATTTTTATTCCTAATTACTCAATACTGATCATAGTAACAGTAACATTTTAACATAAAAATGTTAACTGATAAATGCATAAAGTGAAAATACTGCGTTTGGTAGACAATTTAATCTTACTAATCAGACTATTTTCTTCTTGCATAAATTAACTCATAATATTTAAATTAATGGAAGTGCATGAGTTTACACTCGAGCAGAGAATTTGGAACTCACGCTGTTGTGACGTTTTCAATTCTAATAATGAACGGACCAGTCTGCTCAGGTTGTCTTTAGCCTTCCATTCTGCATGCATTTGAACAGCATTGCTAGCACCCTCCCTTCTGGTTTGTATACAGTGGATGCTTTAAAATAAGATTTCCTGTACTGTATTTCATGTCAAGAAATAAAAATATCACGTAGGAAATCTGCTTTTATTGGAGAATAAAGATACTATGTGAGATACCATATTTGCTCTCTTTGGATTTCTGATACTCCAAAGGAACGCTGTTTTATTCCTTAAATGGATGAGATATATATACACACACTCAGAGTTTCTTATCCATGGAATCTATCCCTAAGGATTTCAGTGTCACATAAGAAATGTTTTGCATATACCCTGATTTTCAGTGCTTTTGGCATGCAAAAGTGATAAGTTAATCACCATATTTTTCTAACGGCAATTAAAAAAAAATACAGTATTCAGTTATATAATTGAACAAGTGATTGGAATATATGACTATATACTACTTCTTTTCATTACCTTACAAGCATCCCTTCCACCTTCATCATAGCCAGCACAGACCACTTTGTCACCTATTCTGCGTTTCCGGTACCTTGCCTGGCATTCCTCTTTTGACATGAGGGGAACAGTAGCCTTCTGAAGAATATCTTCTACACGACCTAAGTAACAGGTGGTATGAACAGAGAAACGTTTGCTTCTAGCAAAATAAAAGATAAAATTAAACTCTAGAAATCCCCATACAGTGATATTACAAACTCGGAGGCCACTGTTTTTAGAGTGTTGTTAGATGTTCATGACACTGATTTTCCTTTTTTTGTGTTAGTAAACAAAGTGAATTGTCTGCTAATTTGAATGTTTTTATAATGCCATTCTATGTCTCATGACTGGGCAAGCTTCAAAACTCCCTTGTAATTTGCAATGAATCCTCATATGAGTACAGCTTTCAGGACATTGGTCCTTGGAACCTGTCCTCCCATTAAGAGCATTGCTTTGTGTTATTAATAATTATTCCTTAGTAATGTGTTACAATAGGTTTGGAATCTCTCAGTTGCCAAATCTGTGCTACTCCATGCCCTAGTAGTTTACAAGATGGAGAAATTTGCACACAGAGTGAAACAAGAGTATTTGAGAACAGCTTTTTCTTAGAAATTAACAGAAGAAATTAGCCTATACAATATCTGCCTAAATTTGTTAGATTTCACAGCGAACTCTAACCTTCAAATAGGAAGGTGTATAGACAGTGTTTAAATACTTGTGTACATACATATAAATACACACATAAATATTACACATATAAAAATATAAATTAAAAAAATATATGTAAAAACAGACTTTGATAATTAGCAGCTATTTGGCCTACCTCCATATAAAATCAGAGGAGTTCAAATCCCATCTACTATCAACACACGAAAGTCATTGGCATTGTTTATAATCAACCTTCAGAATTATAAAAGCAAAATACTTCAATCTCCGATTTCTAAAGTCATATGAATATAATCACGTAAAAAAAAAAAACAAAAACAAAAACAAAAACATGAGTTATGTGTAGTCTGTAATTCAAAGCCTCGCAGTTCAGTGACAAGTCTGTTTGGTTTTTTCAGCTGGGAGGACGAGAAGGAGCGTGCATAGATACTGGGTTTTGCCAGTAGATTAAGCTAGACTCTAAGGAAAAGTACTTGAGGGCTGTACAGGATATAGTTGAGGTTACATTCTTACATATTTCAAATTATTGAATCAATTTATAAAATCTAATTTTTGTGTCAGAACACAGAGTTATATAATGACAATTTCATACATCTTTCATATATGTTTTATGATGTTTTAACAGAAGTAAATTCTAATTAAGAATTATATTACAGTGCTGGCCAGATAGCAATAATGGTAACCAAGAACACAGTAGAATTTTCTTTTAAAAAAGAAGAGGGTTTTCTTAAAAAAAAAAAAAAAAAARGGGGGGGTGGGGTGGTTTTTTTTAACCACATGAATTTTGCAAATACAAGAACTCACTGTTTAAATATTTATCTGTACCTTTTTCTTTTCTGTAACCCCATCCAATTACCCAACAGTCGGTATAAAGTATGTTAGCGTCCTCTTTTGATGGCAGGCAAATAGGCAGTTGAAGATCTAAAACATGGTTAAAACTATTAGTTTGACCAGCAGAGACAACTGCAACATTAAGGTTTTGTGGGCACCTACAAGACCCCTGATGATAGCCTCYATGTTATGCTTTGTCCCTTACACTATATGTTGTTCCAGTCACATAAATAAAAGCCACCCATTTTATTTTCAAAGCCAACAGAATGAGATTCTCCTCAAACCCCAGTAACTACGTATTAAAAGAAGCCAGCCCAGGTGTCATGCACTGCCATACCAATGCCAGCCCTGTGCCATCCTGCACATTTTCAGAATTCCTCTGAAATACACTACATACCAGTAAAATTCACAGGCTTATCAAGTTTCATTAAAGCAATGTCATATCCAGTCTGTGCATATTTATACTGAGGGTGAACAATAATCTCTTCCACTTTGAAGAAGGGCGTATCCTCATTTATTTCTGATTGTTTTAAAATACCAGCATAAACACGCCAAATGTTGGGATTCTCAAGACTGAGGGAAAAAGACAAACAGTCAGTCTGTGGCAAAAGATTTGCACTGATTTAGAGTTTGTGTGCAGATGCCAACATCTTCTCCTACTCCTGAGTGTACAGTGAACAGCACTGAGGTCATTCTTTCAATTTTTTATTTTCACACTTTCAAAACTAAAAAAAGGTTCGTTTTGTCCATTCCCTCCACTTCTCCTTCTTTCTGTTCCTCTCCCTACTCACATTTTCATCCCCACATCAGTTGTCTCTCTCCTTTATGTTCAGACTCGCATTATCCTGATCCTTCTTCATCCTTGTTCCCCTTCTGCCTTCTTTTATTTTCTCTTTTTCTCTTCTTTTTTTTTTTTTTTCTTTTTTTAATTTTCAAGGGCCTAATGCAAGCCCTGAAGTAGTAAATGAGATTGTTTCAATTCATTCCAACACGACAGCTTTTCTAGCAATGAAGATAGGGTTTGGAATATAAATTCAAATAGAGCCTATTCTGACACTTATTTGTTAGGAAAAATGACACTAGCCATGTAAATGTAGATTAGAATAGATAATAGACTATTATTAATTAATAATCAAGTAATTATTAATAATCTATTAACTAATATAATTAATTAACAATATACCATTTTGTCTATTAGTTATTATTAACACTTTCTTAATAATCTATCMATTATATTAATATTTTAATTAATTAATAATCTATATTAGCAATATAGATTAGAATAGATAATAGCTAATATAGATCATAGACCTATATGAAAAGTTCCAGCTAAACTTTATGATTTCAACTTTACTTTGAGTAAGTTTAAGGGGTATTTCATTGTGATATTCTACCATAAAGGCAACCTAGAAGTTTTGGTACATGCAATGAAGAAGGTGCAAAACTTGTCTTAAATAAACTTTCCAAAAATTTTGAAGATTTTATATATGAATTCATAAAGATCAGTTAGGCTTAATAATTTTCAAAGTTTAATTTTTTTATTTTTATTTTGCAAGCATATCTTCTCCCTTTGCCTTTTATGATACTGGTAACTTCTACACTGTATAGCAGGTAGAGAATGATATTTTTTATAGAGAGTTTTTTAGACAGTTTAACCACTTTTATAAAGTATGCCACTGGAGGCAAAATATTGGCAATACTCTTCCACATGAAAACAATAACGGGTAATGTACTACTCTGCGTGAGTAAAAATGCCTGATTTTGGACCATGTTTCTGGGTCAACATCCTCCTCTTTGAAGCATTTTATCTGTTACCTGTCCCTTTTCTCCCGTCAAACTGCATTATAGCCTTACACTTTTCACTCTGTAAATGACAGGATAACCTGCTTTACAGGTGATGACAATCTAACAAAGGAAATGAATCATCTGCATGACAGTTTAATAAGCTTTTCATAACACAAGTGATTTCATGACCCAAATCTGATGGTAATTCAATTAACAACACAGACTATTTGCGTCAGTGCAAATTAGCAATGTTTTAGGTATTGGCTGCTTTAAATTTTGTTCTTACAGCTGAAATCTGCATTAAAAATAGGGTACTAATTGACTGATTGATAGAATTTGGAAAAAAAAAAACCTGTTAAAGGAAAACCAGGACAATTGGGATCTGGATGTTTCTTGTAACGCAGAGATAGGTAGCTTAGGTACCAGAAGCAGCCTAATTGGACCCCCACAGAGATTTGCTTTGTGTCCTGGTGAAATAAGTTAACTTACTGAACACCCTGCTGCTGAAGCTATCAGATTAGTACCATTTCTTAAGTGCCAGGGAAAAATCTCTGAGATAAGTTATTTGAAACGGAATAACTTAGCAACAAATACTCCTTGGTAGATGATATGGTATTACAGTAAGAAAAAGCTTATATTGCATAAGAATCTCTAAGTTTCTGTAGGTATCTGGTGTCCGCTTTAGAATTTTGTCTTCTAGATGCATTATAATAATTTAGCATCAGTAGTACAATACTATGTTACAAAGGGACAAAGTATGGAGTTCCAATTACATTAAGGATATGAATAGTCTACCTTAGAAGTTCACCTTTCAGTTACATTAAAACAGTTTATTTCATTCTAGTCCTCATTTTTATTTTTCTGAAAGGTAGATCTCAACTTCTCACACGCTGGATGAAATTATTGGTTTTATTTGTACATGTACGTTTAGGCCTCACCTCATGACGCAGTGAGCGGCTGTAAGAATCCACTGATTGCTGATGATGGAGCCCCCGCAGAGGTGTCTTTGACGAGACAACTTCACGTGCAAGCTGACTTGCCACGGCCATTCACCAGGGGAAGAGTCTGTCCCTCCAACGATCCTAACAGTTCTTGCAGAATGCTGCATACACACTATAGAAATAATTTAAAACTGTGCTTAAAGACAATTTGCACCCACCAATGAAAAATGAAGATGAGACTACTGCTGATCCCTGAGTAGGGACTGATCTACTGCAAAGAAGGTGATACATGATACATTCCTATCCTTTTATGATCCTAAAGTCTATTAAAACCAAGCTTGCAGTGCTACTGTTGGTGCTTATGATGTGCAGACCTGGCCAACTTCACTTTTTCAGAACACTCTAACTTCACAAGGCGTCCCATTGGGACAATGCAACCAATTCAGTGCAACCCATAAAAAAAAAAAAAAAAAAAAAAAAAAGGAGGTTTTGGCTTCCTGTATTGAAATCAGTTAAGCACTGTCTCTTTTACATGAAAGAAGGTTTACTTACCAGTACTGGCTTTTTTCTTACATAATCTTAGTGAGTATCCAGAGATCCTTCCTGGCCCATGTACTATTTCCACTGGAGATCCATTCGAGGACATTCTTAGGTGACACTCACACTTTCTGCCAATGAATTAATGCAAAGATTCAGTTTGTATTTTTTTTTATGCAGAAGACGTACATTACCCCTTCACCAAGTCTACAGAATGATTATTTCAGCAATCTTTGAACATTTTAAAAAAATATATCTCACCTTTCCTCATTGCATGAATCTTGGAGGGGAAAGTAGGTAAAAAATTGGCAGCGGATCACATCTGTGCAAACCTGCTGACAGGCTCTGTGTCCTTTAGTATAAGTGACATTGAGTTCATCTCCCAAAAAATTCATATGCATGTAAGTGCGAGAATTGCAGGCTGTAACAATGAGTGCATTCCAAGCATCAGAAAGTATATTAATTTGATTAATACAAAATTAGTGGTTTTATTGTAATTTATTGTTTACCAGGAAAGGATCTTCTGCAGTTGAGGAGACCAAAGCCTGATAGAGCATTTTCTCTTGATATAAGTGCCTCTGGTATCCCACTTATTGATGTCTTCAGAAGGCAAAGATTTCTAAAATGGAAAATTTTTTACAATAACTAAATCTGTTCTTACATCCTAAAATTGATTGCTTAGGTACTGGTAAKGGAAGGTTCTTTCTTAAATGTGTTTTTTGTCCAAAGCCCCTATCTATAAAAGTATTTAATATAAAAATACATTYGTTAAGTTCACTAGTTCACACTAAATTAAGGGGGCATTTGTAGTTTTGTGAAATGGCATATGACTGTACTACTAAAGGTTGTACAGTATTTAGATATATGTAGAAGAGGTGACTTTAGATGATATATGCCATCTCAGCTTTGCTTCTCACTGAAATTCCTTTGAAACTTTATTCTTCTGTTTTGTGTGGAATGTAGATTTTTAACTATTCTCACTACTAAACATGAAAGAAGGAAGCTCAATAGAAACATTTTTAAACCTGTTACCTTTATAAAAAATATTTTCAAGTAAATAACTTAATACTGCTAGGAAACCAGATGTCTCTCTTGATAATTTCATAAAATTGAGCTTTAAGTCATTAGAGCAATCTGGAGGCTCACTGTCTCTTTGATGTGTATAACTCTTTTGAGATTAACATCAGATATGCAGCTGCAATACAAAACCCCTGATCACACTGGAGAATAGATTAAATGCCCACAGGAAATTATAAACTTATGAATACAAAACATAAAAAGCTATGCTGTACTGAAAATAACCTTTTAACAAAAATTCCCATAAGAAAATAGTGGTTAAAAACAGACTGTGTGCTTTTTTTAAAAAAAATCTACTTAGAGAATTAAAGGTAGTTGTCATATTCACCTTTGGGATTCTATTTGCCATTCCCTGGTAAAGAATGTAAAGAACAAGCACTTCGGAAAATATGTACAAATAGTTTGGCAGACAGATATATCAGGAGTGAAAAAACTTGTAATATTCATTCCTGAAAATTCTTGATCTTCAAAAATATCCATTTGACAATCTGTATAAAACAAGAACAAAATATCAAAATTCCAAATATTTTATTATGTCATCAGAGTATTAGGGTTTACAGATTATTCATTTCTATCCTTATTCACATATTCCTTCCTTTGTGACTGATGGAAAAATAACACCACATTTTAACCAAAAACTATTTCTTCAAGAACATTTTTGAGTATGTAAACTCATGGAGAGGACTACTGAGCAGCAATATGGTTCATATAGAGAAGAGAAATGACATGTTAGAAAACAGATTTGCTGATCTAATAGGGAAGGCTTTAAATTAGGAACAGTGAAGATCAGTGTACGAAACCACAGTTAGGAATAAATCATGGTAATCTAGGCAAAGATTAAATAATTAAGGTAATAGGTATATCTAAGAGGATCATGGGAAGACTAGAAGAAAAATAATGGGATGATCTTCTTAACACTTTATTAAATGTTATTTGTTATTAATGAGTTACAGAAACATACTGGGAACATCTTACTACAGAAAGGGAAAAACAGTAAAAGGGAGAGGTAATGTTTAATGTGACTGTCCTGGTTTTGGCTGGGGTGGAATTAATTTTCTTTCTAGTAGTTGGTATAGTGCTATGTTTTGGATTTAGTATAAGAARAAWGTTGATAACACACTGATGTTTTTAGTTGTTGCTAGGTAGTCTACGTCCCAAGGACTTTTCAGCTCACATGCTCTGTGAGGTGCACAAGAAGCTGGGAGGGAGCATAGCCGGGACAGCTAGGC
>JASVER010000005.1:9726772-9772879 GCA_030449065.1 Oceanodroma leucorhoa | reverse complement strand
TCCACGCTGGAGAAGGTACACCTCGAAGCATCTGTRGCTGTGGATAAGTCCATGCTGCAGTAGGTACACCTTGAAGCGTTAGTGACTGTGCATGAGGTCATGCTGGAGCACCTCAGAGTGTGTGGCCGTGGATAAGCCCATGACAGGGGAGGTACACCCCTGGAGGGATTGCAGCCATGGGTAAGGCCATGTTGGAGCAGTTTTACTTCTGAAGAGACTGTTGGCTGTGGGTGAGGCCACGCTGGAGCCGGTGCACCTCGAAGCGACTGTGGCTGKGGATAAGTCTATGCCGCAGCAGGTACACCCCTGGAGAGACTGTGGCTCACAGATAAGGCCCCACCTGGAGCGGGTACACCGCTAAAGGACTGCAGGCTCTGGAGGAGTCCAAGCCGGAGCAGGGGCATGGGGAGGAGTTCATTGCAATGTTAAAGTCCATAACCTGGCCCAAAAGGACCAGGGGTGGAGATTGTAATGGAAATAYCTTTAAATCGTTGTAAACGATGATTTGAGTTGCATGTTACAGGAATTACTATAGCAGGAACCACTGGAACCAATGGAGGAGAAGCCTTACAAGCAGCAGTGCAAGTGCAGCAGTGACCCGATCTGAGCTGGCTTTGGCGCCCAATAACTCCACGCAACACACCACCTCTCCTGTCCTGAGTGACCACCATGACAGATGGGGCCCAAAGTCATGGACTAAATTAACTCAATGGACATTTTGTGGACATTTATGGATATTTTACAGACATTTCACAGGGGTGGTCCATAGACTAGGGGAATGATATCTGTGTATTATATCAAAGGATGGAAAGGGGGGTGGTGGGTAATGAGAAGGCATTGATTAGTGTGGGACCTGAGCATGACATAAATGGTATGGAATAAGGACTGTCGTGGTTTAACCCCAGCCGGCAACTAAGCACCACACAGCCGCTCGCTCACTCTCCCCCGGGTGGGACGGGGGAGAGAATCGGAAGGGTAAAAGTGAGAAAACTCATGGGTTGAGATAAAAACAGTTTAATTGTTAATTTGATGAGGTTTTCAAAAAACATAAGCATGAAAGGAAACCTACAGAGGGTGGAAGCAGGGACAGGTAGTCTGGGAGAAATACAGAGAAATTGTCTGAGCAGCCAGGAATCAGGTTAGGAAAGCTAAAGCCCTGACGGAATTAAATCTGGCCAGGGACATCAGGGCAACAGGAAAAGCTTCTATAGCTACGTCGGGGATAAAAGGAAGACTAGGGAAAATGTGGGCCCTCTCCAGAAGGAAACAGGAGACCTGGTTACCTGKCATATGGAGAAGGTTAAGGTACTCAATGACTTTTTTGCTTCAGTCTTCACCAGCAAGTGCTCATGCCTCACTGCCCCAGTCACAGAAGACAAAAGCAGGGACTGGGAGAATGAAGTGCCACCCACTGTAGGAGAAGATCAGGTTCGAGACCATCTGAGGAACCTGAAGGTGCACAAGTCCATGGGACCCGATGAGACCCATCTGCAGGTCCTGAAGGAACTGGCGGATGAAGTTGCTAAGCCACTATCTATTGTATTTGAGAAGTCGTGGCAGTCCGGTGAAGTTCCCACTGACTGGAAAAGGGGAAACATAACCCCCATTTTTAAAAGGGGAAGAAAGGAAGACCTGGGGAACTACAGGCCAGTCAGTCTTACCTCTGTGCCTGGGAAGATCATGGAACAGATCCTCCTGGAAGCTATGCTAAGGCACATGGAGGACAGGGAGGTGATTCAAGACAGCCAGCATGGCTTCACCAAGGGCAAGTCCTGCCTGACCAACCTAGTGGCCTTCTACGATGGAGTGACTACATCAGTGAACATGGGAGGAGCTACAGATGTTGTCTATCTGGACCTCTGTAAGGCCTCTGACACGGTCCCCCACAACATCCCTCTCTCTAAACTGGAGAGATATGGATTTGATGGGTGGACTGTCTGGTGGGCGAGGAATTGGTTGGATGGTATCATCCAGGGTAGTGGTCAACGACTCAATGTCCAGATGGAGATCGGTGACAAGTGGTGTCCCGCAGGGGTCCGTATTGGGACTGATGGTGTTTAATATCTTCATCAATGACATAGACAGTGGGATYGAGTGCACCCTCAACAAGTTTGCAGATGACACCAATCTGAGTGGTGTGGTCGACATGCCTGAGGGATGGGATGCCATCCAGAGGCACCTGGACAAGCTCGAGAAGTGGGCCCRTGTGAACCTCATGAGGTTCAACAAGGCCAAGTGCAAGGTCCTGCACCTGGGTCGGGGCAACCCCCAGTATCAATACAGGCTGGGGGATGAAGGGATTGAGAGCAGCCCTGCTGAAAAGGACTTGGGGGTACTGGTGGATGAAAAGCTGAACATGACCCGACAATGTGCATTTGCAGCCCGGAAGGCCAACCATACCCTGGGCTGCATCAAAAGAAGCGTGGCCAGCAGGTCAAGGGAGGCAATTCTGCCCCTCTACTCCGCTCAGGTGAGACCCCACCTGCAGTACTGCTTCCAGCTCTGGGGCCCTCAGCACAAGACAGACATGGACCTGTTGGAGCAGATCCAAAGGAGGGCCACAAAAATGATCAGGGGGGTGGAACGCATCTCTTATGAAGAAAGGCTGAGAGAGCTGAGGTTATTCAGCCTGGAGAAGAGAAGGCTTAAGGGAGACCTGATTGCAGCCTTTCAGTATTTAAACGGGGCTCATAAGAAAGATGGAGACAGACTTTTTAGCAGGGCCTGTTGCGACAGGACAAGGGGGAATTGTTTTAAACTAAAAGAGGGTAGATTTAGACTAGATAGAAGGAAGAAATTCTTTACAATGAGGGTGGTGAAACACTGGCACAGGTTGCCCAGAGAGGTGGTAGATGCCCCATCCCTGGGAACATTCAAGGTCAGGTTGGACGGGGCTCTGAGCAACCTCATCTAGTTGAAGATGTCCCTGCCCATGGCAGGGCGGTTGGACTAGATGGCCTTTAAAGGTCCCTTCCAACCCAAACTATTCTATGATTCTATGGTTCATTACTAAATCTCAAAGTTTCTTGGTACAATTTAGCTTTTGGTGTTCACAGAGGGTTGCTGTGATTCCTAAAGCTTTGAAAGAGGAAGCATCTCTTTTTAGAATTATTACACTGGAACATATACAATGTAGCACTAGTCAGCCTAAATACAGTCAGGAAAAAATAGAACAAACATTCAGATAAACCCATTTCAGATATTTACAACACAACAACGAGGAAGGTGGTACTGAGATTTTATGACTACATTTGACAAATCTCTGTCTGGACAGGTATAACTGATCTGTCTTGTATTAGGAGAGATGACCTCCTTAGATGACTTCTTGATCCAATAGTACTGTCCAGGCTTCTATRATCCCATGTTTTATTCCTTCTCTCTCTCTCCTCTTGCCTTTCTCACAAGACAAGGAAAGCAAGGAAAGACAGGTAGGAACAAGACTGACCTTCACATGCTTTCAGAAATTCTGATTTAATTTGTGATAGATCATTACTGCCATGTCATCACTGTCATAAACCATACATGTCTTTGATAAAGTCCCAAATGGCTTTTGATTTTTTTTAACTTAAAATCATATTGTTTGTGCATATGCTACAGTCCCCTGATTCTTCTCAAAGTCTGTGAGCAGGACCCTCCTGAGTACTGCGATTTTTATTCTAACCACGAATGTGTATCTTTCTTAATGCAAGAGCTTGGGGGRAAAAAAAAAAAAATCTTCCCTACATTCTCTCTTATACACATAGTGAAGGAATAGCTAAATTGTTTTCTTCTCTTTACAAAACTTTTTCTTCCTTTTTTTATTCTTCACACTTCATTTTTCTTTAATCTTCATTGTTAAGATCTGAACAAAACTATTTTTCAATAGTTTCCAAAGATTATTCCTACAGTAGGACTAGCAGAGTCTGAAGAATATGTATTGCTATAGAAAAAAAAGATGCAGTGTCTCTACAAAATGTGATTTCTATGGGAAAACTAGATTATTTGTGAGCTAAAATAAGACTGTATTGAAGCAGAAGAACATCATCACCATTAAGAGGGGAAATTACCATACAGTAAGACAAGGTGGAGGTAGATTTAAAAAAAGAAAAAACAAATTGAAAGATGTTTCAGTTAAGAATAAGAAGGTATAATACACACTGTTTGACCTTGCACTCTTGAGAGTTTTGCCTGAGTAATGATTGCAGGAACAAGCACAGACACTACTTTCATCACAAAACACCCGCAAAACACAGAATACATCCTCTCATATTAGCCAGTTGCATTAGGAAGCTGCAGGTCTTCATTAAAAAATTTAAGCGCATACACACTATAGAAATGGAATTTAGAAAGTTTTGTATTCCTCCTGATCTTTGACTTTGATAGGATTTTATCTTGCATTTTTGTGTCCATGGTACAAAAATAACATGCAATTTCATCAAGCTAATCTTATGAAAGGATTCTTTAGATCTTCAAAGCAGACAACTGGTTTTGTAAGACAAACGATAAAAATGAAAAAATTAGAAAGATCTGAACCTCCTTTGTGCCTGAGAGTACTAACTATATTTGCAAGAATAACTTTATATTAGGATTATTTTACATAATGAAACATTTATACATGTCAGAGATAGACTGCACCTYGTCATCCATAACCCTTAAAATTAAACTGAATCAGAGATTTTAGATAGTTACCTATTTCAGAAAGCTGGCATGGCTTTAAAGAGAATCCAGACACAACCTCGTCAAGCACCTTTATGCTGGTTGGAGTTCCTACACTGGTATGTTTCAAGAAGCATTTTTTACTGAGTGACAAAGAATAAAGAAAATGGTAAGGCAACAGGCCATCTTCCTTGGTCTACACCATCCTCCTGGCCCCATAATCCCTACCATGGTGCATGTTCTGGCCATGGGGCAGAGCAATCTCCAATCTCCAGAACAATCTTCAAATGAGGAACAGAGCTAGATGAACAATGTTTAACTTGTAAAATTGAGCAGATTAACAGCTCAAAAATAGGCTTGATAAAAATGAAAKAATTTCTCTGGCTGCTCTGATGATGCTATTTTCAGAGCAATAAGCAGAGCAAGATTTAACAGAGCAATAACGCTGCACACCTACCAATATGATTTGTATTTCAGTATCTCCAGAGGATTTTAATTTTTTTCAGTGCTATGATAATCAGGTTTGTCTTTCYCATCAATGGACAAATGAAAGCTAATTTACTACAGACATTTTCCTATCTGTAAGTTTGAATAAACATTGCAAGGATGACAAGTCAAGGAAAAATTACTTCCTTGAATAAATTCTCACATGTTAGACTGCTCTGAGATTTACTCTACTAAAGCATAGCACTGTCCAAGGAAAGGGATCAAACCTGCATTTACCGAAAGCTTGCATTCTGAAATGTTTCTGTGGCGTATGTGAAAAAATGACAATGGTTGTCATTGGTACATCTTTTTTGGCACTGTTGATAGCTGTCAGCCATAGTAACATCATAAATTTTCCCTTCCATATCCAGTCCTATGTGGACATCTGGGCTGCAAGCTAYGAAAAAAGAGAGATCAAGTTCTGAAAATATGCTTCTATTCTTTTCCCCACCCCGCACCCCAAACTGCCCAAAAGATAGCAGCTCRTATGACAGAGCCCTCATAATCCAGATTCCAGGTCCCGTGCTCACTTCAGTTTACATCATACTTCACATATGCTTCTAGTAACAAAATCTGAAGCGTAGGTATAGCATAGTACCGCCTGGCAGAGGAAAAAAATGGCAGACTTTGACAGTGCCTCTGCCTACATGAGGGAGGAGCTCTAACCCCTATGGCTGAGACCATGATGACATTAATCAATGCAAGAACTCAGGATTAATACTGAAACACACTTTCCCATTTCCAAATTCACAGAGCAGTTTAAAAGGCAAATTCTGTCCTCATAAGCAACAGACATCTCCCATTTGAGTCAGATGATTTAGAGAATTGGGACTGTGGGGTTTGAAATAGCTTTCCCCCATGCAGGATGCAGGTTTTGCCTCATGGTCAGAGGGGTCTCTTCACAGAACACGAGTCAGCCAGCCATTGGTGGGGTTTTTAAACATATATGGGTAGATTTTCTTTTTAGTGACATTAGTTTGATTCTAGAGTAACTCCAGTGATATCAATTAGTCTATATAGCATAATCCCACTGAAATCTATTTTGCTGGGCCAAAGCTACTCAGAAATATAAATGTGGCAGGATGTTGGCAGGTAAGGGCTTTTAAAAGTCCTGACTGCTCTGAAAGGCAAGTGGCAAGCAAAAGCAAGCACATCTGATTTTTCAGTAGCTGCAGTGGAGAACTTGCATAAATTAAGACCCATTTAGCCCTGCCATACTGAGCTGCTATACCAATAAAACTGAAGAATTAGCCTGACATTCATAAGACACTATTTGGCCTCAAAGTCAGGAAGTGAATAAATATATTCTTCTTTAGTCTGTTTTTCTGCAGTACCATGCTATGCTTAAAGCTGATCTCCTCTTAATGACATCATTATAATGGTACAAGTTTAAAACAACACATTTAATAGGCTTTAAATATGCTTGCTGATAACTCGCAGGTATGGCATGCTGACACTAAGACTCTGTGCATAGCAGACATACACACACTAAAAGATGGAGCTGCTAATAAATTATTACACAGAATCATGAAGGTAGCACCATCACTTTGTGACTATGCACTTCCTTGYTGGGCATCTGCTCTACAAAGTTATGAAGCAGGGTCCCACATGCTGTACAAGCAGCATGCTGGAGTGGAATTGTAGTAGTAAATTAATCTTTAGAACTGGAGCTACCAGTTAAAGCATGTGCTCCCATCTGCCTCTAGCAAATGAAACAGTGACTGCAGGAGCATAATTTCCTTGTTACCTCGTCTGGGGAGCCTCGGTGGCGGATAGTCAGGGCTGAAAGAGTGAAACCAGTGGAAGATTTTGTAAGCCATGTTTGAAAGATATCTGGCAAAGAACATACAAATCGCTGCTTGGCTGCTTCCCTGATTCTATTCCTGTTTTCTAAATGCTAATTTTCTAACATCTGCTACAGAAATACAGAACATAAAATGCATACATGTGAATAACTGCATCTTACCAGTAATTTGGATGTTACACTGTTTTAAGGAATGTCCAGAGATAGCTCCTTCCATATCCACTTTTGGCAGCATTTCTGTATCGCTGTCTTTTAAGTAGCAGGAAAACCTGTGGTTTCAAATGCAGCAATTCACAGCTTTTGCAATACAACACAGACTTTCGTAATTGTTTCGCAGGTGAAATGCAGGCTGTCCAATATCCCTCAACATTAAAATTTAGACAGTAAGTGCAATTCGGAGAAAGATAGGGTAGAGCTGCATCTGCTTTGTTGTCACCGGTGGCAGATGAGTTTACTCGGTGTATGTGGGAGTTCCAAGAGGTCTCATCGGAGCCCAGGGTTTGGAGGACAGAAATGCACTGGACATAGAGAGGGAGGACAACCTCATCCTCTCGGGCTACTGAAGTTCTTAACTGTGAGAAAAATATACTAAAGAGTGAGGGTGGGGGACAGCAGAGGGGACTATTGGGGATGTGAAATTGCTCACATTGTCCCTCAACAATAAATATGTGGCACAGAGGAAGGAGTGCATAGTCAGTTCTGTTTCCTTGAAAGGTCTGTTATGCAAGTGTGAAAGATTGGGAATTGCMAAATTTAATCTTTCGAATTTAAGTTTTAAAGATACATGACATTGTTCTCCACGGCAACCCTATAGCTTTCCCCGTGTGCCTGTGTTCTGTCAAAATGTCACCAAGTTCCTAAAATTATCACAGGAGACCAGCAAAAGCCACACGAACATGAACATTTTACCTTTTTGCAGGATCTTTAGTCCATGCCGCTGGCAAATAGGTGAAGAGCAGACAGGTAGGGTGGTAAGTACACACTACTTGGCAGTAATTGGCACTCGGTGTAAAAACTGTAGCAAGATCTCCTCCTTGGAAGTATGTATTTTCATAGATCTGAGTCATGCATTCTGATACGGAATAACAAAATGCATAAATTATTAGAGATGGGAGCAAGCACAGTTCAGCAGGAGAGGGCGAAGCCACTGCTCCTCCTTGTCATTGACCTTGCTTTTAAGACAGTTGTTTGGAAGGAGAAGAGGGTGGGGAGGTGAGTAGCGCAGTTCCTCTGAGAGTCTCATCTTTGCTCTCCAGCAGAAATAAAACTCTCTGGGGTGTCTCCCCCCATTCCCTGCCTTGTACCCGATGCTGGAGCAGGGCAGCCTGAGCCAAGGCAGAAGCCTGAGCAGCAAGATGGGCCACAAGGCAGGACTGCACAGCAGAGAGGGAAGCGACCTTCTCATGGCAGATCTCAGGAGTGGCAGAAGCATCTTCTGAGAGAGACCAGTATGGAGCACCATTAAGAGGAAATCCAGGAGAAGGAAGTGCAGAGACCAAAAAGAGTTAGATTGTTGTATATGAAGACAGTCCTATTTTGTTTAGGGATGCTCCGAGGCCAGAGTCACAGGCAGTGCCACTGTGCATAGCTTCAGTGGCTCCCAGAATGTTATAAACCTTCGCCTCCCTCACACTCCACTTGAATCCCCTCTGACTTGCTTTACAGTAAAGAAAATACTGTYACAGGACTAGTGTCTCAGGAACTGTCCAGAGTAAAAATGAGCTCATCTACCGCCTCGCATCTGCAGGAATTCATCAACCCTGTCCTGRTTTTGGCTGGGATAGAGTTAAATTTCTTCCTAGTGCTGTGTTTTGGATTTAATATAAGAAGAATGTTGATAACACACTGATGTTTTTAGTTGTTGCTAGGTAATCTACTTCTCAAGGACTTTTCAGCTTCCCGTGCTCTGCCAGGCACACAAGAGGCTGGGAGGGACTATAGCCGGGACAGCCAGCCCAGCTGGCCAATGGGGTATTCCATACCATGTGACATCATGCTCAGTATATGAATGGGGTGGGGGGGGAAATCCAGGAAGTAGCAATCGCTATGTGGGCATTGCTTGGTGGTTGGTGAGCAATTGCATTGTGCATCACTCATTGTGTATATTCTATCATTATTATGTTATTATCATTGTTATTATTATTATTCCTTCCTTTTCTGTTCTATTAAACTGTCTTTATTTCAATCCACAATTTTTTTTTTTCTGATTCTCTCCCTGTCCCACTGGCGAGGGGGGAGTGAGCGAGCGGCTGTGTGGTGTTTGGCTGCCTGCTGGGTTAAACCATGACAAACCCCATATTGAACTCTGTAATGAAACCCACTCACACTGCAGAGCCATGCAATAAAGATACCTAAGCAGCAACCTGTTCCCATCTTTCAAAATGAAGGCATTTGTAAGATCTCACATACAATCTCTTGTATGTGTTAAAACATACAAGAGGGCTGGCTTTGCAGAGGAGCCCACTCTCTTCTTATATTTTGCCCTCCAAAGGGGTAGCAAATCGGCAAATATGCCAATTTTTATTCCTGTATCTACAAAAGTGCTTTTTCTTAGCTAAAAGATAAAGAGAAAATACTGTATTTTTACAGAATGGGAGAAAACCCAACTGAAAACATTTCATCTAGCTGCTTAATCTGTTACTACAGAGCTACCATGCTGTATCAAAGGCTATTTAAAATGAAAACAAATGGAATTATCATATTGGATTTTACAGTTTTAAAATATTACGAGTCGATTGTATTTGTTAATGTGATTATAAACTATACTAACTCTATGTTTCCTGCACATGGGTAAAATATATGATTTACCCAAAAAAGGAAAAAGTAAGGAATTATTAGGCATATGTGTAAGATATGCTAATATCTTTTAAAGGTTAATTTCTTGTTAGTGCAAAATTTGTACTTTATAAACATCCAAATTTTCTGGTATATATACTTTCAAGATCTTTCTCTAAAAATTGGTATTTATTATTCTCAGTAGAGTTTCTTTGCCCAACTTTGTCATTAACAGAAAAGCATTTTCTATTACTTAGAATGCTCTAAGCGAATTCTAAAGTCAAAAGAAAAAATACTGCAATTAYTTGGTGTATCAGACATTTTGGATCTTATTTACCTTCATCTAGTGTAAACGAACACACAAAAACATTGATTTATGCTGTAAAACTATGTACCATGTAAAACCGTGCCATTTCTGTATACTTTAATTTAATAAAAATGTTTCCTAGGCCTCAGAAATGTTCCAAAATTTTAGTTTTGCTGAGATTTCAATCCATGTAAAAGATTTCCTTAAATAATATTACATCTACCAAATAGATTTTGCTAAAAAGCTGAGTTACCTAATTGTCCTCCGAGAAAACAGTTAATATATTACTGAACATAAACCTGTGTTAGGTCTTAGTTATAATTTATCAGCACAGGGAACTTCAGGGGAATGCAATGCAATTTTTGTAGTTTGACTTTTGCTAACTGAACAAGGTAAATCATTAACACAGACTGACACTGAAAAACATACACAATCGCTAATTTTCCAGGGTATCAAGAGAAGCCTAAAAAATAATTTACGGTAAAACAATTGGTTCTAGAGTTACTCACACTTATTGCAATAGTGTTTCAAGCATGATGGTACGCAGGTGTTACACAGATACTTTTTAAATGGGTAATTTCCCGCAAAGGCAATGTGTGARTAAGACTGAAGGTTGGTGGGGTTTGYTTATTTAAAAAATAAATAAATAAATAAGAGCGTTGGCTCTGAAGCTCAGCTGCTGACCCCASTGGGGCTGCTGGGCTGAGAGGCTCCCGCACGGCGGCCGTCACCCCGCCCCCGCCCCCCGGGCAGCGCCCGCGGGAGGGGCCGGGGCCCCTCTGCCGCCGGCAAGGGGCAGCCAGCTCGCCCCAGCGCGGCCGGACTGAGCCTCCGGCAGCCGGCACACCTCACTGCAAACTTCAGAGAGCTCGAATTCGTGCTGGGGGGAACCACGTTAGAGCACAGTCAGCTGAGAAGCACGGGGAGCCACTCCACCTCCTGCACCCCCCACCAGTCGCAAAGGGCTCCCTTCCCAAGCTGCTGCGAAAGCTGCTAACCTCGCTGGCGGGCGTAGGGCACCGAGCATCACGCTGGTTTCACAGTTACGAGCTGGATGCAGCCTCAGTCCGACAGAGACACTGCCCGTGGCATGGCCCCGCGCACGGCGGGCGAGGTGGCAGCATGGGGGGTGGCAGGACAATGTCAGTAAAGCCCCGTTAGAAAGTTCCACGTCAGGCAACAGGGTTGTGTGAGTTACCCAAACTTAACGGAGCGCAACCCAGCAGAATCAAGACAGCTCTCTCGGGACCAGACTGCAGTTACTAATCACCTCCCCTTCTAGAAGAGTTGCGCTACTCTGTGTGCCTGTCTTAGGAATTATATATTCACTTACCACTGTAAACGGAAGCAAGTAAGAAAATGAAATAAAAAGTCTGATAAATCCAAATCATCCTAAAAAACACAAAATCATTCTTTAGGATATGTTTAATAAAGGGTGTATAATTAGTTTTATAAAGTACCGCAAGGCATAGCACTGATTTACACTTGTACTGTTACACCATTAATTCAAAAGTACATTGAGAATTACAAATTACAGCTGTGATATGCAGTTATGGCATATATAAAGCAGCATAAAAGAGCAACAAAGGTTTGTCCTTTACTTATGGTTGCAAGAAGCAATAAAGCTTATAAGCACTTAAAAAATTTCTGCTTCGTTTTACAGCAGAATATTTATTCTTGCTTAGACTGGGAGTAATATTCCATCAAAATATCATTATTAATCCTGACTCTGTCCTGGTATTTAAGTGGATACTATTATCAACATAGCAAACAAATGACTCGCACTCACGGCTTCTGGTATATGTTATACAAATTGTAAACCAATTCTTTTTTTTTTTTTTTCCAAATGCTATAACTTAAGCTGTGAAAGAATCAAATAAATGAACCACACAACACAATCCATAAATAGATCAACATACACTGTCTTGTTGCTATGAAAACTTTTCACTGAATATCAGTTGCAATAATGATTACATACCTGAACATACAGTAGGTCTGGATGAATGGATAAAGTTTATGCTCTACTATAAAAAAAAAAAAAAAAGTCAACAGTTTGTGTTAAATATTACTGTGCCTGCAATGCTAACTTATCTTTAATATTTACTTTGAATGGGTACTCTTTCTGTCAATACTGCTACCGACCTTGGGCCACATTTTCAGAGCATACATCATCCAGACTGCACTGAAATCACTGTCCAGGTTTTACACCAGCTGAGCATCTGCCTCTTGATGACATTTTAAAATAAAAGGCAAATCCCTGGTTCAGAACAACCAGAGTATCTGCTACTAGCACAAGAATCTACATAAACAGGGAATGAGATTTGTCTCAAGAGTAAATCCTGAGCTGGGGCAGGGGGAGAAATACACGTGAAATCAGTAAGACTAGTGTCTCAGCCCCAAGTAAGTGACATTTATGAAACTATTGTAACTGAGGACAGAATAGTCACCTATGTTTTCTTATTATTACACCATTTTCTTGAGGCATTCCATTGGCAAATAGAGACAGCTCTATTCTTCAACTATGTATTCTGTGCTCTGTTTTCTTTAACAAGTTCTTATTCCTCTTTTTCAATACTCTGCAGAAATTATCCTGTTTACATCTTCCAAGTAGTTTTACTGTGGCCCTTTCTACACTCCTGTTTTGTTGTTAGATACAACTAAGAGCATCTTCAGTTTGCCAGAAGCCAGAAAAAAAACCAAACCTGTTTGCAGATATATGAAATGTAAGTGCAACAAGTACAAACTTAATTTATAGCTAATCTGTATCACTTCTTTTGATTTCTACAGTTCTTTTAAACATGTATAACCAAAGCAAAATAAATTTAAAACAAAAAAAAAATAATCTTTCAAATCTTAAAAAAAAAGGTGGTTTTTTTCATAGTGAAATTGCCAAAGGGACAACTCTTCCCTCCTCCTCACTCCTTTTTCTCTTTTCTTTCAGGCTGAATATGCTGGAAAGACAGATACCTATGCTCTACTCAAAAAATATCTAGATCAAAACATTTCACTCAACTGTGACCCTTTTGAGCATCCTGATGATTGAAATGACTTCTCCATGACTTATGGGCCAGCATGGGCCAGCAAGGTCTCCAACTCCTCCTTACAGAGGAAGAACTGTTTCAAAGAAAGTCTTCATACTGTCCTGTGTATCAATTTGCTCTGCCCTGACACGCTTTTAGGAGAGGACTCAAATGTTTTCAGTACAGCAGCTTTCATTTTATGTGCTCTCTTCTGTTTTAAGTGTGTWACAGTGACAAGGGAGAATGCTAGAAGGCTTTACTGCAAAACATATTGATAGTTGATTCCTGTAACATGAAGTGTTTTGAGACTAAGATGCCTGTACAGCTCTGACCTTCAGCTCAGAAGAGGAGATTTTCCATCAGCCACGGGGTGTAGAGGTATTATGGGAATACGGCTCTGGGAAAGTATACCACACCAGCTCCAGCCAACACCACTGAAGCCTTCCTGTGTAACCAAGTTATGTCACTTAGCCTCTCTTTTCTCATCTATAAAATGATGATAATATTTTACACCTCTGGAAAAGTTATCACCTTTACTTCAAATTACAGAATTTTCATAACCCTGAAAGTAATCACAAAACCTACCATGTATCTGAATATTAATAAACAAGACAAGCTGAATTTATAATTTTTTGCATTGTTCAACCTGCACTAGTATTCAATTAAAATAATTATTTTTCCTTTTTTTTTTTTTTTTTTGGTGTGCATTTTACTTGGTGGCACAAAGGGATTGGAACTTCTCTCCAAGGACTTTTAATTTCTTCACTTTTCATTTCTCATCTGGGCTTTCCAGCTCAGATTTTGGGCAGTGTTATTCCAGTTCATTACTGTCTTATTAAAAAACAAAACAAACCCCCAAAAACTCCAATGCCACACTTTTGGAAAAATGAGGTATACAGTTCAAATCGGCAGAAAAAACAGGGCAGATTCATCATAAATTTCACCAAGATCATGTGTCTCATCATACAAAACGCAGTCATACCCATTCATCAGAAGCTTTTGTAAGACTTCATTTCTATAATCCATTATCTCTATTTTAGAAATTTGTCTCAGGAAAAGGAATCTTTTGTTGATGGCTGTTTGTTTCATAAGCAAACTAGTGGGGAAAAAAGGAAAAAAAGACTTTCTTAAAACAGCAGTTCTCAAATTTAGATATCACATGCCTTCCAAGAGCATATGTCATTTTAACTACATCTATATGGGCATCAGTCAGATTTGATGGTTTAGCTGAGAAATAAGGCAGCAATGCTATTGACAGAGAATCATAATGGGCATGCTCACTTTGCAAAATAAATGCATTTTTTTTCAGTGGGCCTGCTACTCACATGACAAATGCTCCTCTGTTTACACCGCTGCACTGTTGCTCAAATCAACAGAGTTTAACTTCTGTACAGAGAAAAGAATGTGTTACGAACTCTATGTTCCTGAATGAATTATTATTTATTATACTATAGGACATATTTATTACAGGACAAATTATAAAATATGCTGAGACAAATTCTCAGCTGGTATCAGTTTACTGAGCTTCACTGAAATCCAAAGAGATTACATGATTTAAACTAGGAAAAGAGCTAGAAAWTCAAAGTGCATAGAATACCAAAACCATCTAAGACTCCTTAGGCTCATAAAGGCCCCACACGTAAGGCTACTGTCGTCTGAATTCCCTCATTGTATTCATTTAGCTATAAACAATATTCTGGCAATTAAATTGRGGTATTGTACTTAAGATTTAGTAATTCAGATGGTAGGGTTAAAAGAAGAGCTCATCAAAACATTTTGATAAAATGGAAACATTTTTTCACGATACAACTACAAAATTTAGATGAATCATCTGAAACAAAGTGAAGTGCTTGCTTCTGTTTTGACTCTGTTCCATTTTGACTTGGTATTTAAAAAAAACAAAACCTGCTTCAGCCTAAGCTGTCAGCAAGTTCTTTAAGATGAAATCTCCCTGGCAGCGCAGTTGCCTACTAGCTTGATACTGCTTTCTGCTGATCTCCACTGTGATTCGTGCAAAGTCTCATTCATCCACAAAGATGGCAGGAATTACTGAATTGTTTCACCTCAGGAAATGAATGACTGGACACTGCTCTARTCTGATTTAGGTCTAATTCTGCCTGCCAAAACAAAATCCCACATTTCTTATGGCAATCCTATTCAAAAAGCAGCTTCAACATGGGAGAGGATCTACTACTCTCTGTGATGAGACACCCRCCAGTTGTGATATGGAACAAGAGGAAGAGCATCTCAGAGGGAATGAGGGGAGGAAGGTACCAGTAAGACAGGAACAACACAAGTTCTCATTTCGATATGGCTTTGTGGACATCATTCCATCTGAATGAAGATGCTATAATATCATGAACCTGGTTCAGATTGCTCCAGTAGAAAAAAACCCAAATATTCTGAAGTATTCTCTGCGTATCTTTTATTCTGCATGTTTATCATTATGTATATGACAAAGGACAGAGTGAAATACCAAATGATGCCAAAACAAGTTCTAAAAATTAAATCTTGATCTTTCCTTCTTACAGTGRATAATCTGGAGCCTTTTCATCTGAGTCGAGATAACATTATCTGAGTGAAGAATACACTCTCTCTCACTAGGCCAAAGTCTTCTCGTGTTTGACTTGATTCCACCCAAAATGGCTGCAAAAAGATGGCTAGAATAACTTAGTCTCTGATTTGTGGAAAGTGCTGGATTGCATATTGTTTTGAAATAAAAGCAGTGTAGTAGGTCTGTATCCTGCAGTTACRTGTCAGCCATAGTCTTCCTAGAAATATAGCCCAGAAAAAACTGCACATCAGATATCAAATAAGAAATCAATGCAGACCAAATTCAGGATCATAGAAAAATTAGAAGACAGTTGCAAATATTAAACAACAAATCACTACTGGGTTTGTTTTGTAAGAGGGCTTCTTTGATTTTTTTTTTTTCTTATAAATAGATTTGATTTTTTTCTTATAAATGGAGAATCACATAACTGCCCAAGGCTTTGCTTCTTGTAGCTAAAACACGTGAAGCTGGCTATTGTTAGACATTAGAGAGGACAGAACGTTTCAACATACTGAAGGGTTCCAGTGTCTTGACCAGGCCCTGTAAATTGTCAAACAGTAACTCTTGAACAAGTCATATGTGTCCCTGAACTACTAGCCTGGAGTCAGGTCTGGAGGTTTGGGCATACAGTTTTTCCTAAGTGACTGCCTCTCTTCGCTCAGAATAAATTGCATTTTCAATGAACACTTTCCATCTCCACAAGCTACACTCCAGGCACAGATCAGAAAAGCCCATTTGTTGAGCAAAAGGTGGAGTTTTACTTAGCAGAGAACTCCCATTTTCAGAAGAATCTCAGATTTATTTTTTTTTTTCCAGAAAGTGAGTTAATTTAGTTATTAATCCATGCAAAGTATGAAGATCATCTTCTAAATATGTCCTGACTATGAACTGAGGTAGTACTATACTGGGAGGTTTGCCAGGAGGTGGCACCGATACTGCTTTTAGGAAGGAAAGTGGGTTAGGATTCTCCAGAGGCTCTTGAGCCTTTTACCTGCTGGAAGAGGAGTATCAGTGAGATGACATGTTAGATCACACATGGCAAGAGGATCTGTATGCAGCAGTGTACTAACATCTATACGTGAGTGTTTGTCTTTTGCAGCATGAGGATTAAATTCAGGAAGGCAGGTGGATGTCTAGCAAGCACCACTAGTCCACCTCCGGCACGTGTTCCCAACATACAGCTTTCAGAGCCCAAAAAGCAGTTTGTGTCAAGGTGGCTGGAAACCTCTGGTGCCTCTGAGGCAGCCCCTGGAAGTGCTTTCAAGCAGCACCACCCAAGAGGTCACAAAGAAGGTTTGTTGTCAGTTTTCTTCATAACAGCTGTAAACCATGATCCAGAAACACTCATGCACTCCATTTCTGTCATCCCAGTAGAAAGTTGTGTCCTTTCTGTCACCRTACAAAAGGGACCTTTATATGAGACAAGGCTATCAACTTACAGCAAGGCAGTCAGATTTCAGAAACAGAGCCAGCACCACCACCCCATGATTAGCATCATTGAGATTACCCGATATGAATCATTACTCAAGAGTAATATTCGGGTTTAGAGTTCAGCCACTACCTTCATACCATCAGCTGATACCTAGCCATCAGGACAAAATCACAAACAGCTACTATGCACATGCAGTTTTTATTACACAGTATTTTATTGTCCCATTACTCTATCAGGAAACCCAGCAAGGCTGCACTGCATTCCTAAGTCCTACAGGGTTAAAAAAAAGAAAAAAACCCAAACAAACAAAAAACCGAAACCCA
The DNA here is from genome assembly GCA_030449065.1 of Oceanodroma leucorhoa. Lineage (NCBI taxonomy): Eukaryota > Metazoa > Chordata > Aves > Procellariiformes > Oceanodroma > Oceanodroma leucorhoa. Next base: position 9,755,543 of record JASVER010000005.1, on the reverse strand, counting down.
AACCCAAAGGGTTGTTGCTGACCACAACCAACAACTACACACCACATGACTCAGGTTAATAAAAGGACACACTCTACATAACGCAAGGTATCTAACATCTACCCTGCAGGCAGAAAGTTCCTGTTCTTTCAGTATTGATTTCCTCAATATTTATTTCCTTAGTAGCCTCAGATTGCTTCAGAATCAGTTTTCACAACAAAAGAGGAGAGGTCACCGCCTTTTCAGAACAGCTCTGAACACAAAGACTATGGGATTACATCAGTGCTCATCTTGGCAAAGATCCTATGTGCATCACTAAATAGGGATTTTCCACTTTGGTAACCCTGTGCCAGCATTTGAGCCCATGCACTTTCAATAATGAGTTTCCCATTACAGTTTTATCCAGGTTTTGTCTCAATTATTTTTCTTGTTCCCATCAGAGATTATAAAGAAATTACAATTTACTTGAGATCCCATTATATGAGAAGAGTACGGTACAAAAACAAAGCCAAGCAAAAATATTGGTTGTTGTAGCTAGAAGTCACAAAAATTATCTCCCTATGGAGACAATTGTTATAGTTTGGTCAATTTTAAAAACTGTTTCCAGAAAATAGATCCCACAGAAGAAAAGGAAGTAATATTAGTTTTCATTTGTCTTGAAAGTCCTCAATTTAAGGCCATAGTTTAATAAAACACATGAGGTACCTCTCCAGGTTTCAACTACATACCGAAYGTCCTGAGAAAATGTATTCTGGATGCAAATCTTGTACCCTACAAAGCTCACAYTACTTACCAAGTACCCAAAAGCATTAAATAATTCCTTAACTTAGACTCTCTTTGGAAAAATGTGTCGTTTGTGTTATGTGTATTAACGTAAGAAGGTAGTCTCGAAAGTTATCTCATGATAAAAAAAACAATTTTTACAATCAGCCTTGTAAACTTAAATTCTTGTTATTATCTAGCAATGAAACTCGCCTTTGAAAATGAAGGCTGAAGAATGTAACCACATTATCATTGTTACATGATTTTGTTTTCTTAATGGCAAAAGAAAGGTAGCAATTACAATAAACTATTCGCCAAGATCTGTGACTTMATTTACGTAAACTAAGCAGTTAAATCCTTTCTTTTTATAAGATCCTCAGGAAGTGGTAAAATGTAGGTTTATCAGAATATAAAGAATTCAGCAGGTTCAAGGAAAACTCTAGTTTACTTGGAAAACATAGGAATTATTTTCTCTCTCTTCTGATGTTCTGCAAAGCACAGCAGTATCCCAGGTATTAAACCACTAAGTGTTGTTAAAAGGGCATAAGGAAACAGACAAAAGAAAAGAATCTGTAAAGGTCAACAAAACCAGTAAGGACAGATTACTCCTTTCTCTGTAACACATTAATCATTAGAGGTGGATCAGTCCATATGAGTGGTATCAGCCCTTACCTCCAGCTTCTCATCCAGTTCCCTTCTGCACGTTGCCCACCTAAAGGCGATAGCACACCTAAAAACCCCATCGCCAACCACGGTGGCAAGAGCAACTGCTGCATCAGCAGATGAAGACAGCGGCGTGGTTATCGGCACGCACCCTTCTCTCTACAGCGCTGAGGTCACGCTGGGGTAACGCACACCAGCCAAAAGAAGTGCCAAAGCATAGGGCAGAAGTAAAGAGCAGACCAGCCAGAGGAGCTCACCTTGGTCTAGCACCAGCTTTTTCTTCAGTGCTTACAAAAGTCATGGTGAGTCTCTTCTCCAGCTGTGGGGCTTGTTGAAGAYTTTGACCTGTCCTGAAGGTACAGTCAGAAACTTTCACAGGCACTTCATTCCATCACTGTAATTCCTCTTTAACACCAATTAGCAAGAAATTCTCTATGTTGCCTTCAGGACCCAAAGAAGGCAAGAGCAGACTGGCTCATCGTTCCAGCTTTGACTAACACAGTAAAATCTGGCCGACTGATCACCCCAGACAAACTGATGATAAGAAATAATTATCCATCAGTAATTTACCTGCACTCAGGCATTTAATTTTTACAGATATAATTTCATTCCATATTAAGGCATAGTAGAAGTTTATTTTCAAAATTTGTAATAATACAGTGTTTCTGTCATTATGAAATCCTGTGTGTAATTTGCACACAGGTATGATTCATGGTATGATTATACAGATTAATGCTTATGGTACACTTTGTAAAAAATAATTCAGAGCACTCACTACTTAAGAACTACTGTAAATGCTTACAAAGGAGGAGTGAAATTATCAGAGATTTTTGCTTTGCTTCATAGATGCAGTCATCACCAAAACAGGGAAAAAAAAATTGTGCCAAGTGGAAGAATTGATTACTTGTACCTGTCAGAACCAAAGAAACCCAAAAACTATACAAAGATTTGAGACTATCAGTTACCTCGCAAATGCTATGGAATATAACCAGATCACTCCATCACAGGCATTACTGTTGCTACCCCTATAATTTATGGGTTTTTTTGCGCTGTTGCAATAGAATAGTTTCAACCGAGTAGATAAGGCACTAAGATTTGATGTTTAAAGACTTGTCCTTCAAAGCTGAACATGAAGTTCACATGTACTGGAAAAGTAGAGCAATTTAGGGCTATTACAGCATCTTCTTTAATGAAACAATCAGTAACGACTTGAGTTTCAACAAATTGCTGGACTGCCACCAAAATATCTGATTTAAAAACATATCTCAGCCTAAATAGCTTGGAAGTTTTTGGAAAAATAAAATCTTGAATTTCWTTTCATTCTGATCCAGCGTTTGGCCTCCTCTTCAGCTTAATCCGGATGCCATTATTTGGACGAAGAATCAGTTCTCCAGTTATACCCAGCTCTTCTGGCTTTTGACATGAGTCCACCCAAAAGCGCCGCAGGATGAGGGCTAGAAGAGCTTTCTCCTCCATTTGTGCAAAGCGCTGACCTATGAGTTACAGGGCAGCAAAAAACCAGATGTTATTGTCAGGTTGCCGCAACAGTTGCTGCATTCACATGCTCACAGTGATACCCCTAGGAATACAGGACAGCAAGGACTGTGCATCTGCCTTGAGAACAGAACTGGCTTTAGGCCAAAATCGAGGTCATATAGATACTACCGACACTAGCACTTTTCTCTGCGTGACAACTCTGGCCTTCCTGGGACAATCCACAGCACGCCCTCCTTACCACAGTACACAGAACTCAAACAGCAAAGAAGAAACACTCAACACTTGACATGGAACTAATACAAACCACAGCCTTGTCATGTCTCTTGGATGGACTAGGCAGGGGGCAATGGATGACAGACCAGAGCAGGAGAAGATGGAGCACAGGGACTGAGAGGAGAGACAAATCCTACTGTTCCATATATGCAGAGAGAAGCAAAGGAGACACAACTGCAACAGAACAACAGCCAGACCTTCCTTTAACGAACACTAAGCATCACACACATTGATGATTTGGTAGCACAGAGGGCGAGGTGGAGAAAGGTGGAGGAGGAAAGGGAAGAACAGAAAAATACGAGGGAAACCAAACCAAGTGTCACTATCTAGGCAGTTCTTTCAAACTAAACTGAAATGGGAACAGGACACAAAACCCAGTGCTCAAAACTTTTTCTGTGCTCCCCTCTGTATAATATGCACAGATGGATGTCTGTACACACGTACACAGTGATGTATTTCTGCAATGATATTAATGAACCACCTCTCATGCACATGTTCCTGTACACCCAGGAACTAGCTAGACATGTAATATTAAATTAGATTCCTGTTTGGAACATGGGAAGACCTAGTCTGCTGCTCTTATGGGAAGGGCACCTATTCCCAATGAGACAAATTAAAAACAAGCAAACAAAAAAACCAACCCCACCCCCCAAAAAAGAAAACAAACAAGACCAAAAACCCAGAAGAAGTYGTATTTCCCGTTCTTGTAAATGGCATAACAATTGCTGAATGCTCCTCATCTGCACTTAAGATCAGTGCAGGGAATAGTCTCTTCATGTGTTCTACAATATCAACAACAATGCCTCTACTTTGAGCACAGATAAAYGCCAAGTGTCTCAGTGGCACCTGAAGAGCTAACAAGTTCTGGGATGACATTGAAAACACCAGAGCAACAACAGTGTCAGAAAGAGGGAAAGAATACATCAGTTGCAGACTGCATGTTTGGGACACCCATCTGAGATCATGAGATAGACAGATGAGATGTTTCCAGAGCAAAACAAGTGAGGACATTTGCCTTCTCTCACTGTATCTTGCTGATGCTGAGGATCAGAAATTTGGAAGCAATCCTGGCCTAACACAGGAGCCCATTAACATGCTGCCATGCTGCACAGGCAGTGAGGAGGAAACACCAGCATGATAGACATTGGCCCCTGGAAAGAAAGGAAACCCTTGGGAAGAAACAAAATGTGGCAGCTCAAGCACCAGGCTTGCAGGGGAGACAGTGCCCAGAATTCCAGGGCAAGGTGGGGGGAGGACAGGACACGACCAGCAGGCACATCAAGACTTAAATTTCTGATACACTCGCTGCTGCCACAGTTACCACACCAAAAGCAGCACTGTCGCATTACAAGGGCTTTCTCTTCAGCTACCCACCAATGCAGTTCCTGGGACCAGCTGAGAAGGGCACGTAAGCATATGGGTGCCTCCCCTTACAATTTTCAGGGAAGAATCGCTCAGGTCTGAACTCCTCCGGGTCGGGGAAGATCTCGGGGTCTCTGTGCAAGGCATAAGTTATGACAAGAACATTTGTGCCTTTTGGTACCTGATATCCTCCTAAAAAGAAAAGGGAAAGGGAGAAGAAGGGTCAAAACAACAGCAAATAAGTGACTTTCTATACACAACAGCACAGTAAAAAATGAAGCAGCACTGCCCTTTACTTGGGAAACACCTCCCCTGAGGAGATGGTAGCAGGACAGGAAGTRGCAAATGCAGGACACTACTTACTAATACAGCAATCTTCTCTCAAGGCACGGCCAAACAGCGGAACTGAAGGGAAGAGACGAAGGGCTTCTTTCACAACACACTCAAGGTATCGAAGCTCCTTCAAATCGTCCATTGTAACAGGACGCTCAGTGTTGCCTATCAAAAAAACAAATAGGGGGATGAGCAAGACCAAAACTCACCATTTTTGGTTAAACAAACTCATCCCAGCTCCCTCCAGGAACTCTCATCACACACCAAGACCACATAGGAGAAGGTGCTACACATACATTGAGCATGCATGCCTTGCCCTAAAGATGTAAGGTTGGCTTTACTCTCCTATAGACCTTCCAGGACCCGTCCCAATCACCTCTAGCTATTGCAAGTTCCAGAAGGGCCACAAGGCACGTTCCTACCTTCCCTTCTACATCTAGGCTTATAATGTACCTAACTCACAAATGCAACCACCATCACAACTCCAATGAAGTGGGGAACGGAAACGTACCGAATACCTTGTCCAATTCTCTGTGAACCTTCTTCTGGGCTTCAGGATTACGTCCAAGTAAGTACAGGACCCAGTTCATAGCGGCTGCTGTTGTATCATGGCCCTAGAGGTCCAGATTTACAAAGACATTCACTTCAACAACATTCCTGTGCACAAGTAAGATTCGTAAATACTTAGGTGTGCAGGCAGTATGGAAAGTGAAAATTATTAGTACCATGAGAAAAACAAAAATCAAGAATGAAGAAGTCTATCCAACACGCTGATTATCAGGATGGAAGATGACCCATGATTCTGTCAGGTGCCTGAAACTGACCAGAAGGGAAGTGTTGAAATAACCCAAGCAAACATCTGCCTCCCAAAAGCTGCATGAACTATCAGTATCTACACAATGAAACAGAAGTATATTCATTTTTTTGGTTACTGTCCAGTCAACAACATAACATCTGGGGGGCCAATGTCTACCACAGGAGAGATACAATGGACACAATCTGTAACCTTTACAAAACTCTCCAGAAAAGGGTCTAATGAGACAGAGTACAGTGGCAATAGGAGGGAATACTTCTTGGTTTCCTATGAGAAGGGGATCAGCTACTACAGTTCTCAGCACCTTTCCAGTTCACTCACTTGGAAAGGAAACAAAGGGAAGGGGAACCAAAAAAAAAAGAAAAAGAGAGGGGAACAGAAAAGGGAAAAGTTGAAAAGTTGATCAACAAAAGATTTTGGTACTAAAAAGATGCACTTGTTATGAAGTTAAGGATGCTGCACCTCTTCAAAATCCAGCTATGGAGTAGAACAGGAACGGTAAGATGGGAAGAGAATTTCTCTAGGTTACAACAGTAGTAACATGATTCTGAATTAAGCTCTTCTGAGACAGAATTCAGGTCCATCTAATGGAGGTGTGTGGAAAACTTGTGAAAGTCTGTTTAGATCTTTCACTGGACAGGGAACCAGACATGAGAAGACAGTACACCAATGCACAGTTGACGACAGAACCAGCAGGTTACAGCCAACGTGGCAAGGGACAAAATGTGAGGAGAGCTGATAAAATGCAAGGCAAAACACTGAAACCATTTAGAGCTCTCTTTAGCATTAATGAAGTTTGCAACAGGAGCTGAAAGCCCATGGCCCACGTCAGTAATTAAGCTCTTATTACTCACCTGCTTTCATGAGTAAAGCCTGCTCACACAGGCAGGGCCTGCCACATATGTATTGCCCAACATTTTGCCAGGGCACACAATTCTGGATAAAACATTTCTACTCTTCAGTAGTTTCTGTCCTATAGAGATTTCCTCTTAGGCTTCCAGGGCTAAAATAACTTCATACTAAAAGCAACCTCCTGAACTAAGAAAAGGAAGAGTCACTACCTGCAAATGGTGAATCTCAGGTTCTGGAAAAAAAACCAAAACCAAAACCAAAGCAAAACAACCAAAACAAACAAACAAACCAAACCAAACCAACAAACAAAACCCCCAACAAAACAATGGGTTCCTTGGGTACCTCAAACATGAAAGTATCCACTTCCTCACGAATGTCCCTGTAGCTCAATTTGTTCCCTTCTTCATCTGTCGCACTCAACAGCATGTCCAGGAAAGCTTTTCTCTTTTTGGAGCCACTTTCTTCACAGTTACTATCAGTATGACATTTTGTTTGCTTGGTGTTTTCAAGTTCTGCAGATTTTTCTGCAATTATCTGAGATTAGAACCATTACATTAGATATGATGCATGCAGCGCATGCACACAGTCTACATCACACAGGTTTGTCCCAACTTATTAAAACAACAACATCCATCTGTAGCAGTCTACAAGATCTAGTTAGCATAGCTGTCAGCATTAGTTCATAAACTTTAACTTTTGTGTTAGTAGGTGAAATATGACCAACCCCTCTTGTCCCAAGCAATAGAATGAGCCTTGAATAGCCTTTGTGTGATCAAGAAAATAGATAGCCAAACTATGCAAACAACTTGTTGATCATCAAGAAGTGTAAACACATCCAGAATATCTGGAACAAGCCAATCATGAATGCCAACAATAGCGACAGCAAATCAAAACACATCACCACAATTTGAACAGACTGATGACCAAGAAGATATTCTCTACCCTATCCAAAAACTAAGGAAAGGATCACACCTCCAAACTCTGGGGCACCCAGGAGATTGAAGAGAAACCAGGGCACCCTGCACAACCCTGCATCAGGACTACACGTAGCACGGCTGGAACCACTAGACTAAAGCTTCCCAAATTTTCTTCAGTACGAAAGCAATGGTTGAACTTCCCTTTTTTAGGTCAAAGCACAGCCCCAGTSACAGACAGAGATTTCTTGCTGTCACCACCATTGTCATAACAGCAAAACAGAACCCTTCAATAAACTTCTCACCAACAACAAAATAATTAAAAACAAAGGCTGTAGAGTATGCAATTCTGTTCAGAGGAAGCACTGAATGGGAAAAAAAATACAGTTATATACACACACACATTGTTTCTCTCACTGAACATACACATATAGAGACACATATTGAACCACCTTTTGTCTCAGTGCTTTCTGTCAGCACCTACACTCGGTGATATTATTATTTACTGTTCCATTGTCATCTTCTAAGATTTGTCTTCTTATGTTCAGTGCACCAGCCCAGCATGGGAAGAGAGCAAGTATTACCTTAGGCCTCTTTAAGAGCCTCTCTTATGCCTCACTGCTGCAATTCCCAATAAAAGGATGCAAAACATGAACTACTTAAAACCAGCACAGAGTCAATGTGGCTCATTATATGTACTGAAAGTTCAGAGATTATTTCCTTTGTCGTGGGCATTGATACAATGACATCGTGGGGTACATACATCTATTTCAGGGAAAGCAGCCTCTCTGGTAACATCCTAACGCTAGATTTGGGATGGCAACTATTGGCAAGAATAGCATGGGAACTATTTGGTGAGAGAAAGGGGTGTTACTTGCACAGTCTAACATGGTGAAAGAACACTGCGTTTTATGCCAAGTCAGTGACTGACACAGAAACCATTAAGCMTACAAGTGTCTTACTGCTGATGTGAGGATCTGCATGTGTTTGCTCATCTCAGCAGTTCTGCTCCAAATAGGGGAAAATGAATACAGGCTTCAATTTCTGAGGGCTGGACCAAGTGGCATTACCAAGCAGAGCCCTATGCTTATTGCTACAACCTTGGCAGTGAGCTGTTGCAGGTGATTCGGATGTGGAGCATCTGGGGCAGAAGAAGAGTTCAATGAATTCCTGTTGTTTGTTTCGGTTGTCAAGGACCTGTAAGTCCTGTTACTCCCCTGGAGTAATATACTCCCTTGCTTAAATACCACAGAGCTCCTAACAGGGAAGTCAGCTGTGTTCTTCTTTTCAAGCAATTCCTCGGCACCCCAACAGAGAGACAGTTCTCCTCTTAATAGATGCATATCAACGGGGCTGAACCTCATCACCATTTGGAAGGTCTCTGCTGAGTGCAAGACTTTGATCCAACAACTAAAATGTACCATTAAAAAAAAAAAAGAATCTATACTGTATCTGTAAAATTGTGAAGGATCTTGAGGTTCCTCTCATGCTCTCTTCCTTCCTTGAACAGCATATATACAAGATCAGGCCAAAGCCAAGGGCACTTCTGTCGCTGTTGGATTAGATCACTCATCCTAGGGGCACAACAATTACATCATGTAACATTTCTTGACAAAAAAACAAATTTACAGCACACTTTCAAGAACCAAAAAAAAAGTTCTACCTCCCCCAGTGAAGCGGAACTTAACATATTGTGTGGGTTTAAACCCATTCATCTGAAGGGGAGGCTGTTCATATTTGTTTCCCGATTTTAAACCATCTCAAAATTTCTGTCACCTGTCCCAGCATCACCATGATTTATATCTTTAAGCATTAATCTCTGAGAAGGAGAGCATATTCTCGTTTAGTTAGAATCCGCTTGAAATGGACACATTAAGTCATCCAGTCCAGTCCCACTCCACACCAGTAAAGCATTGACCATGCTGAAAAGACATGTACATCCTGAAAAGACTACTCATGCCACGGTTCCAAAATATCTGCCCTGAGACCTCAAACAGCCATCTGAAAGCAGCACATTCCTACTTGACTGTCCAGATACCATATATGCCAGACAGCACATGAAAAGTATTTAAAATAAAGAATATGAGACTTCAAGTATGCTCAAACACAACTGGAGTACATTTGGAAGGGCTGATTGTCATTGCTACTCAGCTACATGCTTTTGGCTGCAGAAAGAGACTTTGAGGGGTAACTATTACATTTAGGCCAACTTCAGGCCCACTTATGGTACAATTTGGGAAAGGCCAAGCAACGATGACAATCAAACCTCCTAATTCCACCCCTTTTTTGTAACACACATGTCTCAACAAGCCCCATCAAAGGCTAGGGGTGAGATGCCACAAGCAGCTACATCTCATCTAGGTTGACACACCTGTGGGGTAGGAATATAGACCATGCTTTTCCTAATCCACTGGACAGTCACATACAATTTGAATGGTGTAAATACTGACGTGAACTGCAGAGCAGCAGTGCCTCAGCTTTAGCATGCTGTCTAAAACAGCACCCTCCCAATTCTGCCGGTCATGCAGATATGAAATGTTGCAGCTCCAATTTTTTTTTTAACCTCCTGTACCAATGGATTAACTGAATGGCTGCTGACACCTCTTCAAAGCCTCAGCCTCCCATTGCATATACTCATACCAGAAAATGCATCAAAATCTGCAGGAGTTTTTCCTGCCTTCTTGGCTTTCTCCCTCCATCTGTGACTCCCCGGGTCCTCCCTCCTGGCTCACAACAGATTAACTCCTGACACCAGCAGCATCAACTCCAGCCCAACTACGAAGTAGCCAAGGAAAATGTCCTTTACCTGTAGATAGCACGAACATACTCAGAATCCTTATTCTCCTGAGCACCCACATTCTTGCCCATCGCTGTTTCTAGGAGGAGGAAATCATCAACRGCTCATGAGTGCAAAGTGAAATGCAGAGTCCCTGTACACAATAAGTTAATACTGCTCCCAGCTTCTGACTGTCACCACACTGTCCCTTCAACAGGTGAATACACACATCCCTTTCCAGGTGATGAGCTCGCTTTACATTTCCATGCCCAGCAACCCTGCTCCTCAACACAACCTCACTTCAGACTGCTACCTCTGCCCTGCCCTGCCCAGATGCACACAAGACACCCTAGGAGAAAGGATGGCCTTGGGAGGATGGAAATGCATTCACACAATATGCACGGACATTCCTCTTCAACCGCCTCCTCACACAACATGGCACAGCTATACTCTTGAGCCTCTGCATCATTCACAGCCCCGCCACAACAACTGAAGAGGACTTACCACAGATGATATCAAGGGCACACAGAGTGATGTCCAGAAAGACATCAAATGGTTCATTGTCAACATGCTTCTCAAGTTTCTCCAACAAAATACCTCCTTGTTCATTCATAACCTCTAGAAAGTCAGTTAAGATTGCGAAGTGGAACGTGGGAGTTATCATTTTCCTCCGGGACCGCCACTTGTCTCCGGTGCTGCAAAATTAACAGGGAGAAGGAAGTGTTAAAAACTCCAAGWCAAAAATAAAACCCTCACCATCACAGGAAGTACACAGTAAAAACTGCAGCCTGGAACACCTTCACAGATGGTCATGCTGTAGATGACTCTTCAAGCTGTCCATAGCACCCCCCAGAAGGAGCAAAATGGAAATATTTCTCCCTCCAGCTCTCTCCGAAGCACAAGTCACCATTTCTGTAGCTCCTCTCAACAAAAGGAGATGACAACAAGCCTTCAGGCGATACAGCCTCATGCTTGCTCGGTGCACAGCTCAGAGGGATTGAGCAGAAGCCATCTATAGGACAAACCAGCTATTCAGCATCAAGGCCTCAACCCATTGCATTGTCTCTGTGAATCACCACCCGTGCTTACCTTCATCCACTGACTAGGAAATGAGGATTGCAGAGAACTAGGGTCCACGGACATTACGCAAATGACTGCCTCAAGGTCTGGCTACAAAGTACTTCCTTGGAGACAGGCAACCACCTCCCACATGTCACGAGCATGGAGCCACAGCAGGTGACACCAGCTTCCTGGGAGTTCTTGTTTGCTTTTTCTGTATCACATGCCCCACAGGCACACAACTGGCAGCTCTGCTTACAGGGTAAACTATCACACCACTTCTGCTATTAACCTGCTATTGGGACACTCTTTAGGCCAGCTTATCTGCTTGCTGTCTGCCACTATTGCCCTTAATCAGCAGAGATTGGAACGTTCTCCTCCATTATGTTTTTGCAAGCACAAGGAAGTCAAAACACCTCAAAGTTTACAGGAGACAAAACAACCAGTAAGGAAGAAGACTAACAGTGAGGATACACCATGCCTGATGCCCATGGACCTCAACTCTCTGCACTTTGCTACTGATTACTGCCTTCTTAAGGGCCATGAACAAAACTCAGGATAAAAAGCATTCCTCTTCCTCTCACATAAACTTGTGCCTCCCACACCATGTGACCACAGCTGGCTTTTACAACACCATGGTCCCATCACGAAGCACRAGGAGTTCATCTCTGAGGGCTCCAAACAAGCAACAAAGCTCCACTGCTAACAGGGGGACTTTGACCTTCTCACAAAAACACAGAAGAGGCACAAAGACACCAGAGCCACTCTACACTCACCTTGTTCTCACTCTTGAATGTCTGCATCATCCAGACCAAACCTTCCTTGACCGTCCCAAGACCGGAGGACCCTTACATCACTACTCCTTCCTCCCTCCACTCCTGACTTGCACTCTTACCCAGGCTCACCTGTGAGCCTCCACTTCATGAGGGAAGGGAAGGACAGGGTGCAGATACTCTCCCACCCTCCCCCAAAGCATCACCAACCTCAGGCCCATCCTACTGGTTTGCCAGCTGAGACAAGCAATGCACACAGTCACAGTTCTGCCACAGTCCAACCACTCGACACACATCACAACATTCAAAATATCCAGTGTGTAGCATTGTAGACTAAATGACACCACTTGCCATAGGATACAACTTCCCAAAACTCACATTCATTTCAAGCCTCTGGACAAAAAAATAGCAATGGCCAAATTTGCCAAGAAACAGATAATGCCAAAAAAATTTTATCAGACATTAGCTGCTAAAGAGCAACCAAGACCATCACAAGGAATAAGACTTCTACAGCTATCATCTGCCCAGAGATACCCACAGCATTCCTGCCAGCAAGCCCTCTTCCTATCATATACTCTGCGAATTTCAAAAAGACAGCAATGCACCTGCATTTCACTGTACCTCGTCAGAAGTCCAGTGCCCAGCCACGGCTGCAGGAATTTGTACAGGAACGATTTTTCTATATGTTTCGAACTGCTCAGAATAACCTGTCAGAAAAATGAAAGGAGAGGAAAAAACATCGTATGTTAGATGGAGAGAGATTACTTCACACAACCTCAGTTCCTCCACAAAAATGCCCCGAGCCTCAGTAAAATGCACAACATTTCAGTACAAGATGGYACGCAGGGGAACATTGAGTTCACATCCTCAAGTGTTTCAGTAAACATCCCAACCCTGAGAAACAATGAAAYACTCAAACACTACCACTCCCACTCCCCTTATCTTCCTGAAAAAGAAAAAGCTGTGTTACAAAGTCACAGGCAGAGCTCAGGGAAACCCAATGGTTTCCAACCTTAACCAAACTCACAAGATGTACCATCTCTTCAATAAACACTCCAAAAAACAAACAACTCTATCCTCCCAGTTCAGGGACAATCTTTGCCTGTAGCAAAACCAACGACTACATTTAATGGCATCGAGACAGACCCACCAAGTTCTAATGCAGGAGTCAGTCAAACAGACACAAGCATTGCAACCTGCATTTCATAACATTCTACCCCTATTTCAGTGGTCCCATCTTCCCTGCTATCTGCTTGTCCGTTCTGATCTTGGGAGTAGAAGCTTTCACATATGTGAAAACAAAGCTAAAGGAGGTGCTTCTTTGTATAAAACATACTGAGTCGCCGCTTTCATTTGGCCATCTTCAGTATTTWTTTTTTTCCAAGACTAGGCTTTTCATATTCTTCCACTTTCAGCCTTTCTTTAGCACTGGGCCAGAGRACAATCTCAAGTAAAATGAGCCCAAGCCCTTTTTTGCAAAGATTACATTAAGAGAATAGAAACTAACAGGCTGGACACTGCTTTGCAAGACAGTAGGATAGACTGGAGACAAGGACACTCACCTCCACACTGTCAGGGTGATACAAAACCATGACAGGCAATGGTCCTATCCAAAGTTTGAACAATGGCCAGCTCCTGAACTCTTCAACGTAATGTTGTAACTGTTTAAAAAAATCTGGAATGAAAAAAGCAGATCAGAATTTTTAAAAAGGGTTTTTTTGCTGAATAAGCAAGACTTCAGTAATGAACTATTTTTCACCATATGCCCTGTAATTATGTTTTTGTTGTAGTTTTATCTTGCTACTATGAGCAAGCAGCATATTTTGCACCCATTAGCTGTACTGCAGGAGCATTTATGGCTACACTCTTGAAGGCACTCTATTCTAGAGAAACCCCTCCTAGCTGTAGATAAGGCAGTTTGATTTAAGCAGTCTCAAAGCACTGCAGCACGGGCCTTTTATATTACAATGCTCTTTGTAACAATTAGAGTCAAATCAAACTTTATCAAGGCTATGCTTACATTTTGGCTTATCTGACACTAGCCAAAATGCTATATCAAGACGCTTCTTTACTTTTCAAGTACAGCATCAAGCCTTTTCCCATCTGAGACTTTACTGACAGGTACTACATTTGTGGTGCACACACAAGTGATGTTGCACAGAGTAATGGCAGAGCACTGTGCAGGAACCAGTATCACTTGAAATGTCTAGTTTCTAATAGCTGGACTCCTGAAGAAAATCTTTGGAGCCTTTACACYGTTATTGTTTGTCTGCAAATAAATTACTCCTTACTCCAACATGCTTAAATTGTCTCACTCTCTCACAGCCCTAACCATTAGTGATGGTTTGCTGTTCTAGCAGGGGCTTTTGGCAGCTGGCTGCTTCAGCATTAAACTCCATTCTTGTCCTTTTAGAAACCTTATTGAAGGGTAAGTGACCGCTTATGGGGCCCACTGTGGATTTGGCAATTCAGATGTCCCCATCTCTAAGGGCACAAAGACTCATAGGATCATTTATGCCACGGACCACCTGAGAGATACCTCCATTGTCCAGTTGCCAGTTGGACTTCATACCAGTGAGCTCAGCAATCCAGCCAATTCTCCCCCCACATTATTATCCACTTATCCAGACCATATCTTATCAGTTTAGCTATACAGAAAGCATGGGAGATGGTATCAAAGACCTCACTGAATCAAATTAAACACCATCTACTGCTCTTCCCTTGCTCACAGACCCAGCTATCTCATCACAGAGGGCAATCAGGTTCATTCTGCAATTCTAGAGGAGGTGGCCGCTATCAGGATGTTCAAGGATTAAACATGCCTTTGCCCTTTCAGAAACCAGGTTAAACAATACATGACTCCCTCCAAGGCCTCTGCAGAGTTGAAAATTCAAAGGTCCCCAAATCAAAGGGGAAAAAAAAAAAAAAGGAAAAAAAAACTAGTTTCCAAACAGATACCCAAATACAGCATTCCCTAGTCTTAGGCAAAGTTCTAATGACACCTCATCCAAAAGGCTTAAGAATGACACCTCATCCAAAAGGCTTAAGAGTATCAGATTATTTTGCTATTTTTTATTATTTTTTGCTAACATCACCATGATTAAAATATCACAACTTCCCAGCATCTGCCTACTGATATCAATAAATAAAATCACCATCAGATGAAAAGTATTTCTTCTTTCTGCTATAAAACCTTATCCTCTTTTGTAAAAACTATCTTTTTTTTTTTGAATTGTCACATTTTTAATGAAAAAGATTATAAACCACAAACTTGACTCATTTTTACATAGATAAACAAGAACAAAGACGGGTGGTCATGGACTTAACTAAAGCATGGAAGCTATGTGACTCCTGCTAACAAAGGAGGTTAGAGACTCCATAGAACATAAGAGTCTCCATCAAACTGCTTTCTGGAGAGAAAAACAATGTCGTTCTTTGTTTTGTTTTTTAAGCAGATTTAAAAAGAAGAAATTAAAAAAGAAAAAAAATTGTCTCTCAGTCAGGCTCGTATACACATCCTGACTATGATCCTGCTACTGCTTCCCAAAGTCAACTTCAGGGAAAGCTGCTTGCCCTCGCTTCCACCAAAGAAAGATCTCTCATATCTGTATTTAGATATGGGGTTGGATCCAGAGGAAAGATGCAAGCATGTACCCTTGTGAACAGAGGGACCCATGTCTCAGCATGTGTCAGCAGTGGACAACGTGCGCGCCCATGCCGTACGCGTCCTTGCCTTCACCACGCTCCCATGACCCAGTTGCTCTCTCTTCTGGCAGCATACCTGGCAGCACAGCCAGGAGCGCACCTGCACAGAGCAGACTGGCAGACACAGGCATCACAAACACACCCARAAGGGTCTGCTGGTCCACGGAGAGCGCAGCCAGAGCCGCTTTCATGCCACAGACTCCTCAAGAAATATGCTCCTGTGCAAAACCGAGTACCAAACGGAAAGGGAACGTGTAGCACATTTAGTGCTCTCTCARGCAGCTGGCAAAAAGAAGGTACCATTGATCAATGCGAGAACAGAAAGGTTCGCTTTTGAGGGATGTACTGCAAATACTCAGCAAGTTCTTTTGCATCTAACACATAAATCTAAAGCACAGCTAATTCTGAAAACGACCCAGCAACTCAGCATGCTAAAGTCCCTTGCACATGCTCACTTGAGGGAAGATAATTGTTTAAAGAAGTATTTTTTCCCTTCACAAGCTAAAAGCTTTGTTTGGATTACAGCTAACAGCCACGGAGACAGAGTGCTCTGCGTTGTGAAACAGCACTTCCTGCAAGAGCACGCAGCACGCCTCCCTGTCACAAAAACACATTCCACAGCATTCATGCTCCACCTCACCAACAACTGGAAACGGGTCCGAGTCCAGCAGCAGCATCTGGAAGCCATTGTCAGAGTGAACCTCCAGCTAATCTTTGACTGATAATAACCCCACGTTTATGCAGTTGTTCTCCTTTCCCCTCCACTGCCCACTTCTCACACAGTTCTCCTCCGCAGGTTCCTACAGCCTCAGAGAGACCTAGAGGTGATGGCACACCCTACAGCCCCCCCCGAGCCAGCCACAGCTCGACCACCCAAGCACCTCACCAGCCCTGGCTCCTCCAGCAAAGCCCCACACAGTGCAGGGACCCGACAGCTGGACTACGGCGTGAGCTGCCCTTACCTTCTCCCTCCCGCTCCAAGAGTAGAGCATTTCCCAGCACAGGATAACACGGGCTGATACCCGGGATCGGCTTCATCACCCTCCAACGCCTCCAGTAATCCATCAGGGAGGGCAGGGAGCACACAGCCACGACCGTCAAGAGCAGGGTGATGACCCCAGCCCCGAAGTGGAGCAGCTGGGGTCCCCCTGCGGCTCCCTGCACGACCTCCATCGCCACCTCCCAGCCTCCTGCTCCGAGCCCTGATCCCTACTGGGAACAGGCACTGCCCATACCCAGTTCTGCCTGTACCGGCGTGTGCCAGGACCCGAGCACGAAAGCAGGAGGCGGAGCTGTCACACAGGCCCCAGGGTGCAGCTTCCTGCTAGGCAAATAAACAAAGATACAAAAAGCATACCCGGAGAGACTGCCTGCAAGCACTTTGTAACGGCACAGCAGCCACAGGGAATGGTGTCGTTTCCTTGCCCTCACTTGGCTCCTCTGACGCAAGTGCAGAGTGAAGGATTTCTTCGCAGGGCCGTGCAACACCTCAGAAGGAAAAGATACAAACCGCTGTCAAGAGAAAAACCACCTTTTTGCTGATTTGGGGAGGATGGGTTTTCTCAACACCACCTTTCTCCATCTGTTTTCATGTGCTTAGGGAACACCATTTTGCCACACAGAACTGCTCCAGTGCTCTCCCAACATGATGCCTAAAGGGTTTCAAGTGCCTCAGACATGGAGCACCTTTCTTAAGTTGGGTTAATGGCTCAAAGGGGTTACACAAACCAGAGCCCATACAGACCAACGATCAAGAAGAGCACTGAAAAGCACACTGATGCTTGTCTGCACAAATGTCCTTTGCTGATCTCACCGTTGAATGCTCAGTCACAGGCTAAAGGGTGCCAGCAACACGACCGGCAGCACCAGCACSTGTGTCACAACTTGCAAAGTGCTTGGGTAGAAGTGGTGCCATACCCACCATAAACCCTGCTGCCCTTCCTGCCTCAGGAGGAGCCAGGGTCTCGTCTCACTGCTGTAGGGATGCTGAGCGCCTGTTCCTCAAAGCCTCCARTGCTCAGAAACCTTGTGGTCAAACAGAAGTTCAGTGAAACGGCAGCATGCCTTACACCCCATTTGCAAAACTTCACCCCTTGAATATACCATAAAAGCCTCTTATAGCCATGCTCATGTTTCTCCTGTCTGTTTTGTACCAAAATTGACTGCACTGACTGCACTGGCATTTTTAGTAAACCAACAAACAGCATAAACAAAGCAACTAAGATAAGAAACACAAATAGAGAAAGCTCAGAACATCAGAAGCCAAGGAAGGGCTGATGACCCTTGGCAGCAGAGGGGACTAAATTCTGGCACTTCGTTCTTGCAATCTCCCAGCAAACACTTTATCATAAATGCTGACCGTTGCATTCTTCTGCACAGTAAACAGCTGGAAATGAACTTTGCTACTCTTGCTGTTATTTGTAATGGTTTGTGACAGAAAGTAGCAGACACATACCCTGTCTAGAAACACATAAGGCAAGCTACATAGCCATCAGTCCCCTCTTTTGTTCAGGTAACATCCCAGGAAGGAAGCAAGCGTGCAGGATTAAGAGGTTCACCTTTTGTCTTTGTAACGTGGAGATCAGCTGGGTAACTATACTCTCTTCTTTATAAAAAAACTTGCAGTTTGTTGCCTTCACGGAGCTGATATTTAGATGAAGAGGTTAATCGTGATTCTGAGTCAAAAATCTGTGTTTCTAACTGCTGATAACCCCTTCTGCAGGAAAAAACTGGAAAACAGTGAAACAGCAGGGACAGGGTGAAAAGCCACAGGGAAAGCAGCAGGGAACACAGCAGAACAAACATTGCAAAATCCTGCCAGCAGCTGGCAATGGTGATGCTGCTACTAACAAAAGGCAGGAGCTACACTGGAAGGAGATGTAAAAGATATACCCAAGAAATAAGAAATGAGGCCTGGCATCTCTGAGGTCTAATTATGTCACCGAGATTTGCAATCATTATGAACCTTTACTAAAAGGTTCAAAGGAGGATGTTCTGTAGGAGAGGCACACATCTATCAACAGTTTCCTACCAGATTGCGTTTAGCATTCCTTCTTCACCTGGAGAGCTATTTGCTCAGTTTGGGTTTCAGCAGGCACTCTACTGGTTAGTGAATCTTTGCTTTCATAATGTAGTGCAAATCTGCTTTTCCTCAGCCTCACACCTRTGTGGAAGCCTATCTGCCCTTGCTGACAGACGGCACGCATCCTGTCAGGCAGCTGTGTCAGCCCACAAGCACGACAGTAACGCAGGCTTCTGCTGGTCCCTAGAATGCAGGTCTGGATTCTTCAATAAGGAAATCGATAAAATCATCGTTACCAGCAAGAAAAACAAAAACCCAAAGCAAAGCAAGGCTAAAATGGATCTGATTCAACAAAAGGACAAAAGAGAAGTACGTAACACATTCTGAAAAACTGTGTTGTGCTCCTTACATTAGTCCTTTGCTCCAGCCAAAACATACTTGATGTTTTTGCCATCTCTTGGAAAGCACACAGGATCCACAGTAAGCAAGACTAACCAGTTGCTAACTTAGCAATCACTACAATTCATTTGCAATTAGGAAGGGCTTTTTTTGGAAAGAGCTTCCCTCTTTGTCCACATACACAATTACAACATGATTATGTAGAAAGTTACTCACACTGAAAAAAAAAAAAAAGTCAATTTGTAATCCACAACAACCATCACCTGCATAAAAAAAAAAAAGATATCACAGCATGTCTCCATTTGAAAAGACAGTCAGTGCTGAACAGCTCAGAGATCTCCCCATCCCAAAAACTCAGGCTTCAAAGCCSGAAGCTTGACAAAGACTTCAGCTTCAAATCCTTCTGTGGAGTATATTTCCTCACACAGGTAAAGGAGATTAACAGCATTTGAGACACAGAGACCACAGCTATGTTTTTCAGAGACAGACTGATTTCTGTGATGCTCACCTCAATCAAGCACACCTTGCTATGGTTTCTGCAACCTGGTGTTCACTGTACAGCAACAACCGCTCTGTTCTGTAACCATCATCCGGGACTCCTTCACAACRTGAAGTTTTGCGTGAATGCATTATCCCCAACAGAATACAAAAGTTTGCCTCCTCTCTAAGAAACCAAAATCTTCCATGCCAGGAGATGTACGCCAGGATAATAACATGCCTTGCAACAAAGCAGGCTGCAGCTTGGGCCACCACCCATCTCCCAGAACACAGCCCACTGTTGTAAAGCAATTCTAATAATGTGCCAGTGATGTTTTCATAACTAATAGACATTAATACTAAGTAGCTACCAAAGCATCACACCTATGTTTATTCATCTATGTTGTCATGGTTTAACCCCAGCCGGCAGCTAGGCACCACCCAGCCGCTCCCTCACTCCTCCCCAGTGGGATGGGGGAGAGAATCAGAAGGGTAAGAGTGAGAAAACTCATGAGCTGAGATAAAGACAGTTTAACAGGTAAAGCAAAAGCCGCRCACACAAGCAAAGCAAACCAAGGAATTCCTTCACTACTTCCCATGGGCAGGCAGGTGTTCAGCCATCCCCAGGAAAGCAGGGCTCCAGCACGCGTAACGGTTACTTGGGAAGACAAACGCCATCACTCCAAACGTCCCCCCTTCCCTCTCTTCTTCCCCCAGCTTTATATGCTGAGCATGACGCCATATGGTATGGAATACCCCTTTGGTCAGTTAGGGTCAGCTGTCCTGGCTSTGTCCCCTCCCAGCTTCTTGTGTATCTCCAGCCTTCTCAGTTGGTAGAGCATGGGAAGCTGAAAAGTCGTTGACTTAGGGTAAGCACTACTTAGCAACAACTAAAACATCAGTGTGTTATCAATATTATTCGCATACTAAACCCAAAACACAGCACTATACCAGGTACTAGGAAGAAAATGAACTCTATCCCAGCCAAAACCAGGACATGTGTGTCAAGAAAAAAGCATACTCCCGAGTTGGATGGCTACAACTCGCCCCAAGGTCACAGGTGGAGATTCTGCCCACTGTCCTGTTGTTTGACTAGATCCTACAGGGCCTCGTCCTTGCTAAAGTTTAGCAAGTTTAAAGAAAGCATTTAGCAGCATGCTACACATTACATGAAGATAGCCAGAGGTCATGGAGCATGAATAAGAAGTTCAGTTTAAAATATGGAAGAACTTGTGATGGTAGGTCACAGAAACACACAAGACTGCAAATCTGCCCACCCACACCCTTGCAACATGGAATATTTGGTGTCTGACACTTGCTCTAGGAAATTCAGTGTCCACGTTTGATATACATGCATATACACAGTGACAGATGAACAGCCTGTTAGAAGCTGTGGTGGGTTACCCTTGGTCAAGAGCCACACACCTGCCTACTCACTCATTCACTCCCCTTTCTCAACAGGACAGGGACAGAAAACAGGAAGAAAAAGCTCACGGGTCAAGATAAAGATTGGGAGATTGCTTACTAGCTACCATCGTGGGCAAAACAGACTCAACTCAGGGAAATTTAATTTAATTTATTGCCAATTAAAAATAGAGAGTTAAAAAGTGAGAAACAAAACCAGAATGTTCCTCTCTGCCACTCCCTCCACCTCTTCCTCACACTTTTCTCCTGCTCCAGCATGGGAGAGGAGAGGACGGGCTGCACCTCTTGAGGACAAACCTGCTCCAGCGTGGTTTCTCTGTGGGCTGCTGGGGAACTTCTGCTCTGGTGCCTAGAGCACCAACTCCTCCTCCTTCACTGACCTTGGTGTTTGCGCTRCTCTTTCACTCTCTTTTTTCTCCCTCCTCCTCCGTCTGTCCAGCATTTTTTGTACCTTTTCTTAAACACATTTTCACAGAGGCACCACCAGCTTGGCTGCTGGGCTCAGCTGTGCTGCAGTGGGTTCATTACAGAGCCAGCAGGAACCAGCTGTGTTCTCTTCTCTAGCCTTTTCTCACAGAGCCCACCCCAGCAGCATCCCCGCTGCCAACACCTTGACACCTACCACAGCTGAAAAGCCTATCATGAAACCACTGCAAGACTGAAGGGGAAAATGGGGGTGAAATTTCCGCCACATTGCCCCCTAGTGAGACCAGAGACGTCAGCTACAAAGTGATGGATACACGCGAACTATCAACAACATTAAATCTCTGGAAAGCATACAGATGCCGTCCCTTAGAATTTTCAGGGAAGAATTGCTCAGGCCTGAACTCCTCCGGGTCAGGGAAGATCTCGGAGTCTCTATGCAGGGCATAAGTTATGACAAGAACATTTGTGCCTTTTGGCACTTGATATCCTCCTGAGGACAAAAGGGAAAGGGAGGAGAAGAGTGAAAACAACAACAAATAAGTAACTTTCTATACACAACAGCACAATAAAAAATAAAACAATGCTGTCCTTTACTTGGGAAAGCTTCTACAGTACTTTCTCCTGCAGACATTCCAGCACCCATCCCAACCACCTCTAGCTATTTAAAGCTCCAGAACGGCCACAAGACATGCTCCTACCTCCACTTCTTCAACCTTGGTAAAAGAGGAATGGAAAAGGTACCAAACACCTCATCCAGTTCTCTGTGAACCTTCTTCTGGGCTTCAGGATTACGTCCAAGTAAGTACAGGACCCAGTTCATAGCGGCTGCTGTTGTATCATGGCCCTAGAGGTCCAGATTTACAAAGACATTCACTTCAACAACATTCCTGTGCACAAGTAGGCTTCGTAAATAGTTGGGTGTACAGGTAGTATGGAAAGTGAGACTTATTAGACCCACAACCACAAGAAAAACAGAAATCAAGAGTGAAGAAGTCTATCCAACACACTGATTATCAGGATGTAAGATGACCTATGATTCTGTCAGGTGCCAGAAAACTGATCAAAAGGGAGAAGTGTTAAAATACTTCTGGTAGCCAGCAAACATCCCTCTTCCCTCTCTTCTGCCACCTGAGAGCGTTCCATTGCTGCTCTAGTAATTAGCAGACCTTTCCTTTCCTTTTAAGCCGCAGAAGCAGATGCTTGTTGCTCTGCTCTTCTCTCCATTCAGAAATCCAGTGTCTGAGCTCCATCGCTTCACAGAGGTCAGCAATCTTCTCTCTTCCACAAAGTGCCAGATGACAGAGGTCAGCAATCTTCTCTCTTCCACAAAGTGCCAGATGATGAACCACTCTTCACTGTGTGGTTCCCACTTCTGCCATTACAGAACCAAACCGGCGCATATCCATCTTTTCATTTAGTCCATAACGTAAGATCTGGGTTGCCATGAAGTGCCACAAGATGGTAAGGGGCACATTTTGCCATCATTCCTCTGCATTCTTGTCAGTGTCTATACAGTACAGGAGGGAGCACTCACGAGAACAAAAGTATATTTGGACACACCGCTGAAGACGACTTAAATGTGGATTTTGAACGTTGTGTCATCTTTGACCTGAAATTTCTGAAGAAACTGCATCAAATTGACCTGCAACTGTATGAAATCAACCTGTAACTCCAAAGCAAAAGCATTCTGCTTTCTCAGATAACTATACTATAATATTACCAGTGAGTAAACTTAGTGTAGCCAAAGGAGAAAAATACTAAGCCAGAAATAATTTAAAAATGCTTTCATTTACTCAAAAGAATGCAGTGCTTGATGACCATTTACAAAAACCAGAAATGTGATTAACAGTACAGATATAAAATATACATCACAAATGCTTTACTTTGGATTACCAATCCTTGAACATTCATAAAAAGAAGTGAGGAGAACTGGTATTAGTTTCCAAGTARGAGAAACTGATTTTATTCTTAACTGCACAATTTGGGCAAATAATTAAGTTTTTCTCCTCTTCCCTTTCCCYTTCAACAGCTCTTCAACCACATCTACTTGAACTGCTGGCTCTCTGRTGGAAGGAGGAATCCCTGACTGCAAATGCACACAGTACTAATAGCCAGGGACCTGACCAGGGCTGTGATCTCTGGGCGGAACGCAATCCCAGTCTCCCCTTTGATCTCCGCACTTGGTCTACACAAAGAGGTATGAAATAATGCTTTCACCAGTTAAGTACATATTTTCATGTTAAAACTTTGAAGGCTTGGATATTTCAAAATATGATTAATTTGTACAATAACAGGCAATATTTTAGAAGAAATCTCAAGAAGTGGGAACGGTCTTACCGACTTGTCAGCATGCAGGTTCAATTGCTCAGCATCTATAAACATGTTTGCCTGGCAGGGAAAACATTGCTTCCTGTAAACAAACTTCATCCCAGCAGTTCCCATAGTTACTGACAATTAGAACAGCGTAAGTAGGAGCAATGAATTAATTCCATCTCAAAAGAATTAAAGGAAGAACAAAAAGTAGGGACAATATTTACAAGAGAGCAACTGCAATAACCAGACAGACTGAAAAATGGAGAAATGTTAAAACAGCAGTTAAAGAGGAGATACCACAAAATTCTGTTTAAAAGTATAAATTTTATATATGACTGATACTTGGATAGACTAGAACATCTTTAACACTGAGGAGACACGAAAAAGTGGGAACAGGACTTCATGGCCTAACCATAACTTATTTGCTTCTACAGGTAGAATAACAATTCCCTAAGGAAAGACAGAAAAAGGAGGAATGCCTGAGAAGAAAGTGCAGCAGCAGCATCTTGACTCTGCAAACAGAACAGACACCTCAACGAYTTATTTCATTTTGCTCTAATTTTTAATCTAACCTCTGGTCAGACAACTTTAAAAGAAGGCAATGCAGGCATCCTGAGGATTGCAAGGCTCAGCAGAAACCAGCATACTGCACTCTTTGTTACACAAGATACTAGCTGGCAAATTTAGCACTTCAGTCTTCCATTCAGTCCAGGGGGTTTCTATTTCTTCCTAAGCTGGGTTAAGAAGCAATCTGAAATCTCTTCCTTGAGGTTGGAGGATTTCTCTGAAAGGATCTGTAGTAATGCTGTGAGCCTAGAAAAGATAAAACATTGTTTGTTAGTTGTGGTGGAATCTGAAAGACACTCCAAGATTATGTATGAGTTACTTCCATCAGCCTGCTCAGATCAATGTTTGCTAACCTGCCCTTATTCTTACATCACCTTTTATATACTTATGCCAATCATACAATTATTTAAACTCAAGGAACTTCCAAACAAATAAAGGTTACATACAAGCACTCAAATACCTCGGGAACTAGCTAGTCAGCTTTATTGTAACAACGAAACTAAGTAAGCCACGTAGGGCTGCTCTCTTTTTTGTTGTTTTAAATTGAAGACATAACTGCAAATCAATAGTGATTTTTTATTTATTTAAGAGAGCTTTATACTTATGTTAAAAATGTACATTTTCAATTTTATTTTTCCCCACATAAAAGTTTACTAATTTGGTGAATTTATATGGGGGCTAAAATAAAATTTATGTCATGAAACAGTTCACAAACAYGTATTTGTGTTGCTACTCTAGGAGMTGCAAAACTTCTAGCCTGTACACCACACACTCTTGCCATGATTGTAAATATGCTGAAATCTTAAAAAAAAAAAAAAGTATATTAAGATGAGGGGRAATCCTTTTCCTTCCATGTTACAACAATTAAAAGAAGCTTTGCRGGGTTCCTAACAGTCGGAGTTAGGGCTATCTTAGACCAAGTGAGAAGAAACTTCAAAACCAGACTCAAAAGATCCTGCCAAGCACACCTTTTCTTCTTTTATGCTGAGATGGCTCTCCCTAAGCACTTTACTTCTCAATTGTACTATGGGTTAACAGGTTTTGTTGGCCTTTCACCTTCCAAGTGATTCTTACTTTGCCTACCTATTAAAAATCCTTGACCTGTCCCTCTGTGGTTAGCAAAATCCATGGGAGTCAGTGATCTCTTCTGAGGTGTGTCTGTCTGTAAAAAGGAAAGACATACTATTAGCTAGTATGGTGTGCTTATCTACCTAAATGGTTTGATTACAGTGTAACATACCCTGAATGTATGAGTTGTGTTGGGCCTTGAAAATTGATCAATAACAACAGTTYTTTCTCTGAGCGGCCGTTGCTCTGTACTGCCAGGCACTGCACTTGACACTCTGCTACGAGCATATCGTCCTCGATGCTAGGAGAATGAAAAAGAGCAYTGAGAGAATGCAGCTATTGAACTGGTTAAAATAACAATTTTTCCATTGCCATACAAAAAAACACAAGAGAAGAAGGAAAGAAAAATATGTTTTTATTAACCAAAAGCACCAATTCAGGGTAACTTAAGGGTAGCCATGTTTTTCAAAGAGATTTGAGACTGTTCCCTAACATTAGTCTATAATCCCCAAAGGCTTATATTAATTAAAATAATAATAATACTTTACGTGTATGTCAATTCAAAATACTATTCAGAAGCAAAATAATATCAAAATGTCAATTTACTTCCATTGTGGTGATTTATTACTTTCCTATCCTTCAAAAATAGGCCAGTATCAATAAGATTTATCTTTTTTTTCAGTCAGGATTCTTCTCTACTTCAGTTAGCATAATTTTCTACTTCTTATAACTTAACATTAGTGAATAAAACACTGAAAAGAGCTATTTAAATCCAGATGCATATAAATGCAAGGTTACTATCTGCTGGTTGGCTGTTTCTCTTTTTTTTTTTTTAAAAAAAAAAAAACAAACAGATTTTTCTGTTTTCAGAGGAAAGTCTTACCACCGTGATCTGTTTGTGACCTGAGGTTTTAAACTGGCTTCTCTTGCATTCTAATGGTACCCCAATGTAACACACGTTAGCATATTTAGACCATGTATTAAATACGAACCCACACAAACTGTATAATCGCCCATTTCAACCAGTGACGCAGAGCAATTTATTTCCAAATAGCTTGAAGTTCTTCACCAGCACAAAAAGGAACACAACTTACAGAGCTCTGCTGCAATCGAGGTACTGAAAGATATTGTTCAACAGCCTCTGAGTTTATTGGCGGTAACTTGTTCCGGGTTGTAGGTGCATGAGCAGAAGATAAACGATCCGAGCTGGCACCCCTACAGAATTTTAAGGGTTCCTCTTTTAGGAAAAAATCATATTAAAGACTTCTTCACTGAAGTAATATGAAATTATTGGGCAGTACATTTCTTTACAGAGCTCAGCTACAGAAAGTAACAGCACCTAATATAGCAACAAAAAAATAAAACAAATGCCTCTCCTCAAAAAACACGGTTCTGCTTGCTTTCTTTTTTTCTCTGAATTCTAGAATCAATCATAAATCTCGGGTTAGTTCTCAAGTATTTTGCAAAATCCTTCACTGGTGAAATTTCAGTAAAGTTCTGAGGAAAGCAAAGAATAAAATGAAAAAACTCACAATTTAGTCCCCCTAAGGATTTCATCATTGTACATATTAGGAGCTTTTGAGGAGAGTTGGTCAGAAGTGAGAGAAGGTAACCTACGATGGCTTGGTAGCTTCCTAGAAGATGCCATCAGTACCCGAGATGATGAGAGAACACTGTTATCAGCAATTCTCCCCAACCTAGCATGCACTGAATTTGGAGCACTGGAGCCAATGCTATGCTGTTTGTCTTCTTGCTCGTTCCTAGGGAAAAAGGAAGGAGAACAAGATAGGGAATGAAGATTAAGGAAAAAAAAAAAAAAAAAAAAAAAAAAAAAAAAAAAAGTAAAAGGATTTCTTAACAGAGTATCATTGCAACCTCTACAAATCATTGTCACATCAGTGATACACACAAAGGAGATGACTGCCTCCTTAGTGCCTTTTTATAATTGCGAAACATCTTTTACATAATATGAGTTATGCCGCATTTTGAAAATGTCAATACCAACACCTACTGTATTTTTTCTACTGTGGCAACATGCCTCTGTTGGAGCGGTTTTGCTTGAATTGTCATCACACCATTCAAATCACTACAGAAGTTGCTGGAGAAACGGTGAACCTAGTAAAAGCAACAAATACACATTAACCTTTACTTTTTTTGAAGGAAGACCTCAAAAAGCCTGTAGTTAGGAGATATTTTACTTGTTTTTTAGAAAAGTTTCTGTTAAGATGGTTCAGTAGAAGTCTCAGTAGTAGATAGGGCAAATATGTTGTTTTGCTTATTTTGAACAGATTTTTACAAACAGAACTTGGGTAACTTAGCTACTGAATTGCAACTCAATTTGCAATATAAGTTTCACTTGAAGCCAGAGTTTGATTCTCYGAAGTTTCCATTTTCCCTCAGCACAGCACAGCCCAGGGGCACAGATCCTGAGCATTACTTATCTAAAATCCTGAGCATTTTACTACTTCTGGCTGCTGGGACCACCACAGAACCAAGTGTGCCAGCAGGGAGCACCGAGACGCCTATGTTATCTCTTCTGTGGTTCTTATCTCGCTACCTAGCAAGCATGGAAAAAGAGCAGACAAAATAGAATGAAGTTGCTTGAACTGAATAGAGAGAGACAGGGGAGAAAAAAAAGAAGCAGTGGCTGGAAAAGAAAAAGTGTGCAAAACAGAAGCCGGGGACAGAGGGAGGATGCGGCAGGTGGGACAAAAAAGGGCATTTTATCAATACAAACACAAGCTTTCACAGACAGGTAAGGCCTAGTRCCAGCGCACTGGTGGACGTACAGCGGAGTCCCCTTTTGCAAGGGGCAAAGGAAATGAAAAGGAATGAGAGTCTGAAACTCACAGGGTTGCACATAAAGCACTTTAAGTTGCACCTTCGCATCCCTGCAATCCAGGGAAGAGCCTCATTTGTTTTCTTAATTCTACCAAGAGGAAATAACTGGACCACAATAAAAGCAGAATTATTTTCTAAGGACGTAATACAGTCTAACAAGTGTCTTTTTGTAAACCAACTTCAGCCATATCTTAGTGGTAAACAGCGCGCCTTTAAGAACCACCAAAGAAGAACCTGTGATAGTAAACAATTAAAACATTTAAAGAACCTTAATTTTAAATTAGATGACTTATTTCAAGTATACCTAATTGGTTTAAAAGAACGAAAAAAGAACGAAAAAGAAAAAAAGAACAAAAAAGAAAAAAAGAACAAAAAAGAACAAAAAGAAAAAAAGAGAAAAGAGAAAAGAGAAAAGAGAAAAGAGAAAAGAGAAAAGAGAAAAGAGAAAAGAGAAAAGAGAAAAGAGAAAAG
>JASVER010000005.1:9572230-9726527 GCA_030449065.1 Oceanodroma leucorhoa | reverse complement strand
AAAAAAGAAAAAAAGAAAAAAAGAAAAAAAGAAAAAAAGAAAAAAAGAAAAGAAAAAAAGAAAAGGCGGGGGCGGGCAGGGGGGGAAAGAGCCTTGTCTAGCTTCAACCAGGACCCTGTCTAAAGTTAGCAGAAAAAAGAACACCATTTGATGGAAAGTTATTTTTACCTGCGAGGAAACAAAATGAGACCCGAAATATACACTTCGTGCTTCAGAGCCTCTCRAAAGAGGAACGCTCCCAGCATCTGCTGTAATACGAACAACTGGCAAATGTGGCAGTTTTGCTGTAACAGCTTTCAGTTTTTCCACCTGTTTGTCACCCTCTGCACAACAGCAAAAAAAAGTACAGGAAATAACTTGCTTTTTGTACATTTACCCGCTATCATTTGTTGAGATTCAAACAATATGACACTGCACAGTAAAGACAGACTTTCATATAGTTTTAAGTTTACATGATATTTAAAAATCTACCATAAATTATGTTTTTCTGAAAGCACTTCCCATTTATTTATGCTTTCTCTGACACTGACAAACAAGTTGGTCTACACAAGTAGAGTTGGAGGGGGCTGTTTGTTTAAGAAAATATTGATACAAGTCTTGGAATGTTATTCAAAATTTCCCAAAGATTTTTTTTAAAGAAAAAAAAAAAATAGACGAACAGAAAAAAAAAGGTCTATTGATCCTATCCTTTTCTCACAGCAGCTACACACTGTTTCATTTTGGGTATATACCATCATCTTATTTCTATTACAAACCCAAATTCTTTTACATTCCTAGTGGAAATACTTTGGTTAGCTATCCATTTGTCATATGCCCCTCACAAAGATAAAAGAAGAACACACCTATCACAAAACTGGCTAAGCTATCCTCCCTAACAGATAATATTGAGCTAAACAATCCACCTGTGGTGTGAAAAGCCCTTTTATATTTCATTAACACCTAAAATGTTAAGTTCTGATGCTGCAAGTATTTTAAGAAATTTTGCCATTTCTTACTTTGTTGTAGACTTATATTTGAGGTTGAGCATAYCTTACATTTGAGGTAATTTCCAAGACCCACCCCCAGGTATTCTTCTGTTACTGTCCTTTTAAAATACATTAAAAGAACTGAAATTTTCCTCAGCYTCCAAAGACAACACATGCACACTAAATAGAATTTCAGTTCTAGTTAATTTTCCCAGCTTTTGCTTTTCCTCACTACAGTCTGTTAGAATACAACAACATAAAATAAAATTGCATGCATCACCATTTCTTCATCCTATATTAAACTCGTGAACTCCTGCACTGTCAGCAAGGCTGTCTATCTCGCTTTAACAATCTGACTACCTAAGGGTTCTTTTTATTAACAAAGCTCAAACAGTGAGGACTAGGAGACTGATTCCTAGGTTCCAGATTCGGATCACGTCATCACTGATCCCCTGCTAACAGCATCAGTTTGCATCCCGAGCCAGTGATTAATATTTTAAACAACATGCTCTTTTGCTTTTTTCCTTCATTTTTTTTCCCCACCTGTCATAAAAAACTCCCTGAAAAATAGTAGGAATGTTTCTATTTTAGGTGCAGGGGGGAGAGGGGGGGAGTGCAGACGTGTGCATGTGGCAAGGCATTATATATCTTGTAATGCTGTACCACTAACATGGCTATCTTAAAACAACCAGATTTCCCAAGCTTTAAGAAAAAAAAAAAAAAGAAAAAAAAAATCACTTTCCTGAGTTAGATTCAATAAATACCATATCTAAAAATACCAAATACCTGTGATACTATTTTCCCAATTTTTTTTAATCAGTTCCTCCAATATTCCAGTTACATTGGTCCAGATACAATCAAATACTTCAGAAGCCACAGCATCTTTGATACAGGCATTGGGAGAAACAGGGGGAATGCCACGCTTACTCCTCTTCTCAGCAAGATGCATYTTCTTTTGTTCCCAACTCTCATCATCACTAATAAAGGAGGCAAATTCAAGTGAATTCCCATGGGTTTTGACTTCTTTTTTCCCCTTCTAATACACCAAACGAATAGAAACATACATATGGAAGAAAAACAAGTCAGATGTAGATCAAAAAAAATTCAAATTCAAACACACAGAGTACCTATGGGAACAGAACCTATCGAATACATATAATGATTTCTTTTTCTTTTGTTTGCAGGTAAAAATTTAAAAAATCCAGTCAGGACATTACAACAGAAAGATCTGCAGCTCTAGAAGGAACAGCTTTATACATTAGTCATTTGAGGCTAAATCCTATGCTTTTAACCGTAACGTAAGGGAACTATTGTCTGTTGCATTTGGCAGGAGGACTATCACATAGAACATTTCTTTTATATCACATCCTATGTACCCACACACATCTGCAACACTTATCACTAATCAAAGACAAACAACTTTAAAGGATTTCTGCAGCCTGACAAGAATAGCAGAGCCCATAGCCTTATGCTCACCGCCTTCCCTTCCACTACTGTGTGGACAGTTACTTCCCCCCTGTTCCTACCTAGGGCAGCAGAGTGTGGCAACATTTCCTAACTTGTTTTTCTAATACACTTCCTAGGAAGAAAGCTTTAACCTTTTTTTGTTTGTTTGTTTGTTTTGTTTTAACGCCATGATATTACCTTCTAAGGAAGTGCAATTTTTTTGAGATTTCAAGGATGACCCCAAATTCATACTGGTTTCTACTATCTCCCTTTCTCTTCTGTCACTTCTTTCACCTCTTCCTCAAACTGGACTGCAAACTTCTTAACTATAACTGAGACTTGGCTGAATGGTCCAATTCGCAAAATGACCAAGCTATTTTCGTATCAGGTTTTGTAACTCCTAATGTTTTAGTTATGGAGAATAAGATATTTCAGAATTGAATCCTGAGAAGGAAACAAGAAGCAACATATCAAGGAGGCACAAAGGAGAGCACCTCCAGTCAAGTCCCTCTCCCAGATTAAGTTTGCTTACTTAGCAAAACAGAGTGATACTTCACTCCTAAAAAGATTCTTAATCCTAAATCCTTTCCAAAATGGTAGGCACCCAGGCCCTCTCTTTCAAAAACAGGACTGAAAGGGTCTACCCGGGTCTCAGTCTGGCTTCTCAGGTTTTTAGAACCACCATGTCTTTTTCCTGTAAATGCATCAAGCTTTAGCACAAAAAGTTATGCTTTGTGCCCTACTAGTTCTACAAAACTTCCCCCCTTGTAGAGGCCTTCTAGAAAACAGCACATTATGGTCTTTATTCTACCCAGTAGCCTAGTTGCTGGAACATTCAACTGGGCCACAGGAAACCCAGGCTGCATCGTCCAGAAGACAGTTGCATTACCCCTGTCACTCACCAGAGTGCTCTAAATGCAGGTTGTATCCTGCACCTCTCCTCACAAAGCTGTTACACATTGCACAAAAAGAATTTAAGATTCATTAGGGCAGACAATGAGAGCACGTACAGTGTAATGTCCCTAAACAACCTGGTGGTCAAGGCACTCACCTGGGAAGCAGGGATTCCTTCATTTTACTCCCTGTCTCAAAATTAGATATTCATTCTATCGAATCTCCATGCACAAAACACCTCAAAACAACTAGTGGTTAAGACACATTCCTCTGACATGGGAGATGTGAGTTTTGAACCACTAGAAAGACAACATACCTAATCTTCCACATGCCCAGTAAGTGCTCTGACCACTGTGCTACTGAATACAGGGCAGAAGGAACCATATTTTACAGAAGAGAAACACAGTTTATGAACCCTGACTGGGCTTACTGATAATTTTTCATTATTTTCTTCAAAAATACATATATCTGTTATTTACAGATCCTTGTTGTCAAAGGCAAGATATTCTTCTATTTTTCCATCCACATCATAGATTTCTTCTTCCAGGAATGAATACATGGGTGAGTCAGAGGCAGAAGTCCTAGGGGAACTTGAATCTAGTGATTTATGTATTGGAGATGCTGTTGGGATCAGTTTAGAGCCTGAAATGCAGAGCCTGAAAAAATATCAACAAAATGAGAATTAAATACTCAAAGAAAGAAGAAAGTGCATATTTAATTATACTGAAATGTTTCAGTAATACAAAAGTAATATTTGTACATATTTCTGAAGAGGGAAGACCAAAAAGAAAACTTTAAAAAATTAACATACTCTTTTATATTACTAGTACATTCATGGAGGCCAGGCAAACACTTAGGATCCACAGAGGTATCACTTCTGCTCTGAAAATGCTGAAAGCCTTCATCCTTCGGCAATAGGACCTGCCTTCCTAGAACCCTGAATAAAAAGGAGAGGGCAAGTGATATCTTAGATGGAAATCCACTCCATATGCAAATACCAAGAATACAAGTAACTGCAAACAGTAGGCAATGCGAAAGCACACCTTACATTTGCTTTGAAAAAGCAATTTATGGAGGGACCAGGGCCTTGTGTAATACATTTAACATTGCCTAGTATTTAAGTCATTAAAGTTAAGCTGATYTACGCAAGATGAGATTCTAGCTTATAATTTTAAAGAGCAAATAGTCAAACTTGTTAGATTGTTCTAAAGTAAACACACTTCCTTTCTTATCAAAATTCCATAAGAAATGTTTAAAAATGGATGCAGAAGACAAATAACATCTGCTATGACTTCATTTATCCAACTCCAGTATCCATCAACGTGAGAGGGAGTCCTGATCCACAATGTTTACATGGATAGTTAAGACTAGAATTAATGTTCAGAAAATGCACAAAATGCAACATGCATAATGCACAGAGGCAAAGAGAAAAGATAAAAGCAACTCTATTTAATTGTACACAAAATTACTCTAGAAAATAATTTCTGAACACAGTACAGGCAAATAATAGTCACTGCTTACTGAACTGTGTTTCACTAGGATTCACAAGGGATCTCGAAAGAACTTGCCAGTCGCAGCTGTAGTGCAAGCAGCAATGTTCAGACTCACCTGAACACTTTTCTTGAGACTACCTTTCACAAAACAGCACTTTATGCCACATGAAGCTCTAAGCAATAGGCTTTTTTTACTTTTTATTTTGTAAGCCGAGAACAAAAAGCTTTCTCTTTAAATAGATCTGATCTTTCTCTTATTGATGACAATTCTCAAGTATATTTATTCTCACATGCTGAGCCAAGTATTCATATACCAACATAGCTATTTTACAAATTGAAAAAAAGGACAGCCAGCAAGCTCTTTGAAGCACAGCTCTCAGAAATAAATCTGGCATCCCAGAAGTTATTCCGTTGAGTAACTGCTCAACACAAACTGAGTTTTAAGGTTTAAGCTTAATAATGAAAATAACTTTTTTTTTTTTCTTTTTAAACCACAGCATGTACCACATCCCTTAGTACCAAATGACACAGAGCTCCCAGATTTCTTCAGTTCACTTTCAACCCCTTGGACTTGGTTGGTATTGCCAGCACTAGATTTGAATCAGAAAATTGTAAGTACAGGGACTCACTTACTTCAAAAATTCCACCTAGTGAAAATACTCTGAAAATACAGTGAAATGACTTAATATTTTGAATGAATTACACAGCACAAAAAACCTGTCTCCATTTTATGCATGTTCTATTAATTTTTACAGTATCTAAAAAAGGCAAAGCATGCCTTAATGCTAGTGAAAATTGCCTCAGTTTTATTTAACAATTCTCTCTTGTTCCTGACAAAGTATGACAAGCTTTGTTAGTTGATTTTAGTTTGTATTTACTGGTAACAAGCCTCTGCAAATTACCCAAAAGCATTGAAAGCATACCACAGTTATTGACAGCATTCTTTTTAATGGTGTTAACAAACTATTGACTAGAAGATAGACACAAGCAGGTCTATGTTTAGAATAGCTTAGAGCCACGACATCTCACTAAGATGACATGCCATCATTTATGAAGGCAGGACAGTACAACGCAGTGCAACACTGACTTCTGTTCCCTGTGTTATAAGAAGCAGTCATCAGGCTGCCTAGACATTTTGCACATCTATGCAAAACAATTCTCATTAATCATGTATGTATCCTTGTATCTGTTCAACGAGTTATTGTTGGGTTAATATCACACATTGTTTTACATTGATTTACACAGCCTAGGAAGACATTATGGCTATGCAGTATATGTGAACCATGTGGTCACCTTCATTTTTCATTTCTTTTTAGAAGACTCAGTAACAGAATTAACACTGAATTTCTTGGAATTTCACAGTATGTCTTCATCTACAGTAAAAAAAAAGAAAATTCTTTACAAGATGTGTCCTTTACTTAGAAAAAGTTATTATGCAAATGGTGGATTATTATTTTCTCATTACATCCTGCTAAAACATCTTTGTCTGCAATCATTGTATTAAGCAAAATAAAGAGCATTAGCTGCTAGTGCACCACCACCCAGACTTACTGCATAACTATGGCACAGATCAGTCCCAGAGATCCAGATTTGAATGGAAAGGTGTTACTGATGCCATACATCAAGAGCAATTCACACGAGGGTACCCCAAAAATTCAAATCAGAGTGCTAACTGGTTAAAACTAGTACCAGCAAGATTTCCTTACCTTAGATGAGGAAATCGTTCAACCCAGTCTGCACATTCTGCCTGCAGGCTCTGAGTTTGGGAGGTCACTTTTCCTTCAAACAGCATTTCATCAATCTCCCAAAATAACTGATGCACTCTCTGCGTGTTGGCTTTATCAAATTCCTACATATTATAAAAGTAACAGTTGTTAGCAAATATGCATACATATTCATATTAAAAATCCCACAATATTTAAAGAACAGGACAACTTGGACTGATTTGGCTGAGCATCTCAGAGTGGATCTTCAGACTACCTACTCTGGAGACACAATTTATATGCTGCAGTGCAAAAAAAAMCCCAGGTAGCTCACCTGAGCAAGGTGATTTAGCAAAAAGGACCTAGCTGTCTAGGATTAGCCGACAGAAAACACCAGTTATAAGGTGTCTGGACTCCTGGCTCCCTCCCTGCTCCAACATGGAGCGAAGCATGCACATTGCACCTCTGCGCCCCACGGCACCAAAGCTCCCTCCTCTTTTGAGCAGCACTTCTCCTTTCTGAGTAAAACAGCTAAGAGGGCCAAGAGGGGGCACCTTCCTTCTGCATGACATAGTCTGGTGGTTAGGAAACAACCCTCTGTGTGAGAAACGGTCTTCCACACATCTTCACTGAAGCTACAACTCAGTGCAACCAGAAATGGGTGAGTGCAGGGGCGTATGAAGGTATCAGGGAAGAGCCTGACTTTAACCAGTAATGTGGAAACGAGCACTTAGCTGAGGGTTCCTCAGCTGAGGCACTGTTCATAATGATACTTGGCCATTTATATTAGACACTTTGAAACACAGAAAAAAGTGATAATACTCAGGGCCCAAATCACGTCTGTTCACTTCCAGCTGAGTGCCCCAACCACTTCAGTCTCCAGAAGGGCTCACACCAAAAAAGAATGGGAAAATAACTCTCACCTAGGTTATTGTTTGATCCAGGCTCAGGCTTTCTCATGGAGGGCTAGAAGCGACAGATGGGGTCAGTACCCTAAAGGTTAGGATATTATGCAAAAGGTATGGCAGAACTACCACTACCAGCCATGGATGGCTTTTTAAAATGAAAGTGGCAGTGACCGCAGTGCTTTTGGATTTATTCAACACTGCCAGCCTGCACCAGGCATGCCTCAGAGATCAGACTCCCTAATAGACTTAACCTCTCTCTGCATCAGCTACAAAACAAAACTGAGCTTAGGCAAGAGCTAAATATTTACTCAGACCGGGACATTTACATGCATGCTCATGAGTGTACTTTATGACTCAAAACATTGAGAATAGTTCAATTTAGACACTGCCTGCATTATGCAGTATTTGAAAACACGTATTTTATCACTCTCTTGGACTCAGAAACCTAAGCCTACCTTCTTTGGTGAAACAGGTTTGTTTTCCCCAAATTTCATCATTTCATATTTTTATTCCACTGCACTGATATCAACTTGCAAACAGAACTATTTTTTTAAATATTCAATTAATATACTTAATCATTAGGCTATAATGAATGAAAGTGGTTAACTTCTCCTACAGGACATGTGCTGCATGTCCATTTTCTGTAAAAATTAATCTATTCTACAATATTTAGATAAAG
The DNA here is from genome assembly GCA_030449065.1 of Oceanodroma leucorhoa. Taxonomy (NCBI): domain Eukaryota; kingdom Metazoa; phylum Chordata; class Aves; order Procellariiformes; genus Oceanodroma; species Oceanodroma leucorhoa. The sequence continues at coordinate 9,718,439 of JASVER010000005.1, read as the reverse complement.
TGCACTGTAAAAGTTTCTGTGACGTACATCATCCCTCCAGGAGTAAACTGAACTTCTTTCCGTAGACAAACCAGTAGTATAGCTGTTTATTCCAGACCAAGAATTATTCAACTCCGTGGGTGTTGTACGACCACTAGATGAAAGTGATGAAAGCGTTCCACTGTGAAAAGAAGGCAAGTTTAGATGAAAAAAACAATGGTTTTCTGTTTAAACAGTTTACAAATAACACAACTGATCACATAAATGGACAGTGATACATATTCCTGCTGGATGCAAGGTTTTCAGGACATGCTGTTAAGAGACAATGTGAAGAGTTGCAAATGTACGTTTTTAAGTAGAGTGCAATGAGTACATGCTCCTATTTGTACCATTTACTGCCTTAAAGGCAATTCCTTCTACAACATTATGCTTTTATATATATGTGTATCATTGCAACTGCAAGGGCACTATAGAATATATCCACAAGTATATTCTCACACATGCACCAAGCATTTCCACCTCTAACAATTATTTTGATTTCCCTAGTTCAGCTAATGGACACATCAAAACTATACATTAAAGATAACATAAGCCTTCTTTAACTCTGTTAGAAGCTATCACAAGAAAATTATGCAAAACAGAGCATAACATCTCTACAAATGTTTCAAACAGGACTGAGTTACATATCTGTAAACAATGTCTTTTATGCTGTTAGACCTGGTGCACTTTAAACTTTGAGCTCTGGGATTCCAGCTCTCAGAAAGCTCTAGCTGGTCCCTGCCAGCTACCATCCACCCTGGGATGCAGTGAAAGCAAGGGCAGTCAGATCTGCAGGCCAGGCAAATCCTCACCAATGCCAACTGGAATGAAACTGCTTGAAAGTTAATTGACTTGCAATGCTGGCGAGCATTATTTGCGTTTAACCATGAAGTCTGACTCCCTTTCCAGGCTTAATCAGTGCCCTTCACTATGCTCTAAAAATATGCAAATCCATAACACAAGCCAGGAGTAAAGTTCAAACCTCCTAAACAATGGGTTAGGTCAATTTATAACCTGCATTATATCCTGCAACAGTTGTCATCTGTGAGAATGACTAGAAGCATGACTAGTGAAAATAAATACCAATCTTGAAATATCTATTTAAGACAACAGTCCATTAACGAGGTACTATTTCAGAAGTGAATGCATACCAAGTATAACTGTCAATGGCTTCCTGCACATTTCTCTCAAATACTGCTGGAAGACACTCTCCACTTTTTCCAGAAAGACACTGATTTGTGGAACCTCTGGACAGTCCCTTCCTATAAACACAGAAACACATAATTCCATAATATTAAATAAGGTTAACTCACACCTCCACTAGAGAAAAAAAAATATATAGAGATGACAACAACTCTGTTGAATTTTTCAGTCCTATCCATCAACACAAACATTTGCTTGAAAGAAACTACCTTGTTTTAAAAAAGTTTTTATTTACCTTATTTACACAAGTATTTTTCAGAAAAATGTACATTTAATTTGAGACTTGTTTTACTCCACAGGCATCCTCCTTCAATTTTGCACTTTAAAATTTGCACAAAGTGCACACAAATGCAGCAGCGCCTCACTATTGCAGGAACAGAGCAAAGGCACAAACCAGTAATTGTCCATACAGTAGTTATTTAGCTATGCATTTCTGTTCAATCATTAACATAGAGTCCATTTTCTCAGATGTCTCTCTGCATAAAAAGAAGTTACAGATACAATGCCAAGCAAACAGTGGTCTTCACTAAAACTATGAACTCTCAACTTGGCTGTTTTAAGTGATCCGAGATATTAGTGTACCAGGAAACATGGGCATATTCTCAATATATTTACAGGCCACAAAGCATCAGCTCTTCCAGTACCAAGGACTCCTTAACACTATCTTAAAAACCAAGCCACAAACTTGGTTTTTATGCCTTTCCAGCATAAGAAATGCTAGAACTTGTCTTTTTTGGTTCTCCAAATACCTGGACACATGCTCAAACTTTAAAACCATCTCTTACAAACCATACAGATGAATATTAAGATACAGTAAGACAGAGGAATGCCTGCACTTTTATTGCTAGCCTTAAAAGAATACCTTTTAATGAAGGAAGAGACATTTTAAAAAAAAAAAAAAAAAAAAAGAGAAAATGTTTATAATCATATATTTCTATAACCCCTCTAAGTTCTGCCATTAATACGTAAACCAACCTCTTCAGAATACATACATTCTGTTCCTCAGAAACACTTTTACAGCAAGAGATTATTTCATCTGTGGAAGTTCCTATTTTCATCCCATAAAATCCTCAGGTCATAAACGTGAATAGCAGCATGATTGCATCGAAGTACATTTGTGAATGAGTAACTGTAAGGAAACAGCTCACAGTTCAAGAATTTTCTTGATTTCTTTAGTCAAGAACTGTAGATTGGCCCCCTGCAACAGTTAGGATAGCTCTGCCTTCTTCCTATCCTTTCTAATATTTATCTTGCCTTTACAGATTACAAAGAGACACACACATCACACATCCTACTCTACGCCTTGGCTAATAAGCCACCAAAAACCTACCACAAGTTTAAACTTCTCGTCAGGGAAGACCTTGAATTGCAAATTCTTGGAAGCTGGTACAACAGCAGTGGAAATTACGCGTTTGCTTTAAATTTCCTCCCTCTTCCCTAGGCATCTGCTTTTGGCCACTGTTAGAACCAAGAGTCCCTATGAAAAATGGTACAGCCCAGTCCCATGAAGACTTCATTTTGTCACAACACCAGGATCTATCTCCCAGGCAATAACAGCGAGCTCACAGCCCATCTTCTACATGGAAAGCTGTTTCCTTCTGTTCACGTACCTCCCTCTCTGCCATTTCATTTGCCCTGTTATTGCCCAGACAGCCTTACAAGGTCTTTCTCGATTCTTTTTCATAGCTGACCCTTGTCCTCAGTATTTTTCCATAGCTTAATATCACCACCAAGCCTTCTCACTTCACTGCTCGCCCCTTTATCTGGTCAACTAGCTTGAACTGCCCAGGACAGATCCCTATGAAACACCACTGGAGGAGGAAACCATTTACTGCTACCCTCTTGTTTCCTACTGTAGTTATGTGCCTGTGCAAGAACCCTTTCCTCTTGTATTCCAGCTGCTTCATTTACTTGACAGACTTTCGGCAACCTAAGCTAACTACACTGATTGGATCTCCTGTATCTATAAGGCTTTCTGACTTCTAAAGGAACCCCAGGTGGGGGCTTTTTGTGGCTTTGAAGGAAAACGGAACCTACAAACATGAAAAACAGAAATACCACCAATAAAATTTCACGGACTTTGTGAAACAAAGCATATGCATTATACTTAGTGGCATGATACATGATGCAAGATGGAGCAAAAAAGTGTTGCTGCCACATCGTTCCACTGCACGCAGTGTCACTACTCCTCCTAACTCCTTGGACCACATTAGAAGGTGGCCAGGTGCCATTAGAAGATGAGCCAGGAAACGACTGCAACACAATAAAACGAAAGGAAAAACCCCTCCCAGCACATCCATAGCACACTTCCCCAGCGCTGGCAAGCGAACACCAGGGACTGCAGCAGCCCGCTCCCGACCGCCCTCCAGCCCTAGCCCAAGTCTCTGCGATCGCAGGCATGAAGCGATGACGGTACAAAATAACAACGCTGTCCGCCCACACCCGCCAGCGCTTCAACCGCCCCGGGAGGGTTAGCAAGCCGGCCCCGGCCCCCTCCCTGCGGCAGGCTGCAGCCCCCCGCAGAACAAGAACCGTGGCTTACCCCCCCGGCCCGGCCGCCCACACTCACCCCACGACGAGGAGCCCCCGGCCGCTGCAGCAGCCGCCCGGCGGGCCGGCGCCCCGCGCCCTGCGCATTGGGGGCGCGGGGGGACGGGGGCGGCGCGGCGGGGGGCCCCGGGCGGCCCCTCGCACCGCCCCGGCCGCTGCAGGGCGGCGAGGAGCAGCAGGAGGAGGAGGCGGCGGCCCGGCAGCGCCCGCCCCGCGGCGCCTTGGCCCCCCCCCCGCCGCCCTCCGCCCCGCCGGCGGGCAGCGCCGGGGTGGGTCTGCGGCGGGAACCCCGCGCCCCGGGGCAAAGGCTGGGCCCCCCACCCCGGGCTCCCGACSCAAAAGGACGCCCGCAAAATTAAGCCTCAGCCTGAACGGGAGGGGTGCACATCTCCCCCACCTCTGAACACACAGCCAAAAAAGGCTCGTTTAGGGCCCTTCGGCCCAGAGAAGGTTTCCCTCGCCTTTATAGGTGATAAAAAAGTTATGCAATGCTGGACAACTGAATAAGAATTTTCCTTGTTAATTAATTGACTTCTCCTCCAAACCATCCCTGTGCAAATCATCGCTCTCCCGGAGCACGGCTGACAGGGCAGACTACAGGCTGTCAGCTGCAGATTTACACTAGACCATTCATCTCTAGCTCCAGTATATAAATTCTCGTGTCTACGTATTTTGCTGAAAGCCTCTCTCAGAGGAGGAAGTACATGTGCTCATAAGCAGGAAGAAAATAAGTAATTCTTACTGGGAAACAAGAAGAAAGGCAACATTAAAAATGCTGAAAATTAAGACTGAAAAAGTATGGTGTATGAAACCTCTCACTACAGGAAAACAAACGGCAGCATTCATATGATATTTAAAGTTTCTTAACCAAAAAAATATGTCACACTAAGAAAGGTGTATGGAAAATGACTATGCATTTTTCCTCTGATATTTAAAGAATTCTTGCCAAACATGGTTTTAAAAAAAAGTTCCACATTCTTCTGATCTAGTAAAACATTAAGAAAGATTTTACTTTTACATGTGTTGTAACAACTCGTCTTTAGCAGTCGTTCTTCTGTAAGAGTAGGTTTATCTGAAATCTCAAACACACACGGAAAAAAGCATAGTCCTTTGTCAAGCTACACATATCCAACAAGCAGCTGAAGATCTAGAATATGTTCAGGTTAAGAAAACGCAATATGAACTCTAAATCACTGCACATATATGTGTTTGTGGAATGCAACTTTTACAAACAGAACAGTGTAAATCTCTGAGAACTACAACTGCACTTCAAAGAGTATTTAGAACACAAAGCAAATTATTTCTCTGAAACCTTCTGAAGATTTTCTATATTTTATTTCAAACCACGTATCCCGAAACCCTGTTTTGAGCTAAGGGAACTGAATGCTGTAGTGCTATGCAGGTTCCAAAGGGATTTTGCTATCATCTAGCTTTTGGACACTTCTGTCCTGAAGACCTACCCATACATTTACAAAAATAGTCTTTAAGAGTCTTTTGCCATTTTTTTTTTTCTATTTTCTAATCTGCTAGAACAGATTAGAAGGAAGGCAACACACTGCCTAACAAAGGGCCAAGACCACACACCCCTACATAAAGTCCAAGCAGGCAAGCTTTGCAGCAGGGATTTACACTATCAGTTCAGGGACAATGCGTATTTGCAGAATTCTCTTGTTCACATATGCAAGCAGCAGAGGATGGCAAGCAAAAATGCAGATACAAAGTTATTAATCACGTATTTTTTTAATCCTTGTGTCGAGGGTAACAATTATGGATGTTACAGAAATAATTATCCTACAAAATCACTACCACGAGGAAGACTGACATCCACAGTAATGTCTGTGCGCCAGCTGACTGCTGTGGTCACCTCAGCTTCCTCCCCCTTCAATACGCCTTACACTTCAAAACATTAATTAAAAAAAAAAAAAAAAATGCATTTCCACAGTGGCAGAACTCCAGTTTTGTGTTACCTCCAGAAGCACAAAACATTGAAGGCAGCACTGGCTGTTACTTCAGCTCAACAGAAAGTATCAGAGGGGAACATGTTAGCAGGTGGGATAGCCTGTTCTAGCTGAAAAAGTGAAAAGCAACACATCCACAGCGTAGACAACTGAAAGCAAAAAGAAGAAACCCTGTGATCTTTTCTCTAAATCCCCAAAGCTTGTGGGACAGCCATTTCCGATAACAGTTTATTAATAAATAGGCATACAATATAACAATGAAGTGTGTTTAAACTGGTTCTACTGCGTGTAATTTGTTTCCTTTAAAAACAACATTCACAGCACAGAGCCAGTGCACAAAAATAATCCTATACTAGGCTGAATTAACCTCAATCAAACCATTGGGCATGCTCTAAGTCACTACATTCCCTTACAGGAGAGAAAATAACAGTCTCAAACAAAACTGTGTCAAAACAAAGGAAAATATAAGGCTGCTCGTGAGTTTGAATGATGTGAAAGAAGGGTCTTGACTGAAATAGAGCAAAATAAGAACACAAAAGAGGAAGAGAGAAGGCCTGAGCAATTGAAGCAGCTTGTGTCTTCAGACAAATTTTAAGATCTTTGTTTTGTATTTGTTTATTGTAAAGGAGCATGGGGGGTTAGAGCCTCGTGGGCAGTAAAACAGTCTTAAATTTGGTCAATCTTACATTTATATATTCATTGCAAGACATGCAAGAAACATTTGATTTTTCTCCCCTCTTTCCTGAAGCAACACACAGAATTTGTCTAGTTGCTTACATCAAAATGGGATAAATATAATAAGCCAGAAGCATTTATACAATCAACCTCAGAATGCTATACAGAGGTAAGAGAGCCCCCCTTTGGTCTACATTAAGAAGAAAAGAAGGGGGCATCAGATACAAGGAAAAGTAGACTAAACAAGAAGAAAAAGTGAGCCTGGATGGATGTCCTGGTTCCGGCTGGGACAGAGTTAACTCTCTTTCCTGTAGCTGGAGGGGGTGCTGTGTTTTGGGTTTGGCGGTGAAAGGGATGTTGATGGCCCATTGATGCTTTGGTCCTTGCCGGCGGGTGCACCGACAGCCTCCCTCGCCCTTCAAGGTGCAGGGGGACCTGGGGGGGAGCATAGCCGGGGTGGTTGACCCAGCTGGCCAATGGGGTATTCTATACCATGTGACATCATGCCCAGCTTAAAAACCGGGGGGTGGTCCCTTTGGGGGGAGCGCACGGTTCGCGGGGTTTGGTGCGGAACACGTGGGGGTGAGCAGTTGCATTGTGTATCGCCTGTTTTGTATATTCTGTTATTGTTGTTATCGTTGTTATTATCACTGTTGTCCTTTGTTTTATTTCCATTATTAAACTGTTTTTRTCTCAACCCGTGGGTTTTCCTCCGTGTGCCCTCCCGATTCTCTCCCCCATCCTACCGGAGTGGGGGGGTGAGCGAGCGGCTGCGTGGTGTTTAGTTGCTGGCTGGGGCTAAACCACGACAATGGACAAAAAGCTTAAATAAAAAATAAAAAAAGGGCTAAACCACGACAATGGACAAAAAGCTTAAATAAAAAATAAAAAAAAAAAAAAAAAAAAGAGCTTCAGGTTTCCTTTCCTGTTACAAGTCAGGAAAAACATGTCCCATCCCACATGAAGGGCTTGATACGAAGGCGTAACAGAAATTTAAAAGAGAAGTTGCAGACTTACGAGAACACAAAGGCAAGAGAAATGATGAATATGGAAGGAGAAATGTTTTGAGATTAATTGAAAAAAGGAAAATGAGGATATGAAGGAAGAGACCTAGCATAAGATGCACAAGCCATTACATGGAGTCTTAAAGACAAAGAGCTGGAAGGTAGTATGTGAGGTCAGAGTTCTGAAGGGGGATAGGATGTATGATGTCATCAGTAGCAGATTATTTTCACAGCTAATTTGAAACATAATTAAAGGGGATGAAAATCAGAAATGCTAGATAGAAAGGTGTCCTCCAAAGTCAGGAAGAAAAGTTGAAATGGAAAYAAACAACAAACTTTGAAAGCTCCAGAAGCCCTGCAGTGTGGCATCCTTCAAGTGTTGTGTGCAACTCACCTCATCTCTCCCCTCCAAGAAGAGGAGGATGTAAAACATCTCATGTTTTACAAATTTTGGCCTTGGAACATAGGTTTTAGCCTTGGGAGCTCCTTCCACCACCTCTGTGTACTCAAATGCACATGCAGAGTCTTTTATTTTGGTCCCTCCTAGCTGTAGTAGTTACCTAAGTAATGCAAGAGCATAAGAAATGTCCTACTGGATCAAAATGATACTCCATTTACTCCAATATTTTGTGTGACAGCAGCAACAGGACATACTATTTAGGGGAAGCACACAAATCTGGCCATCATCTATAGTGTATTTCATCCTGATCCAGCAGTATCCACTATCATGGGTTAACAGATGTTAAGAAAGTACATCCCTGCCCAGTCCTTTCACATCCTTTTAGGACTTCTTGTCCATCATTTTCCTGAAAACATTTCTGAACCTGCTGATACTATTTGCCTCTACAACATCCTGTTGCGACAAATTCCAGAAGTTACTGCCCATTCTGTAAAAAAAAAACCAAAAACCAAACCCAAAACAAAACCACAAAAAAAAACCCAAACACGTGCCCCCCCCACCCCCCCAAAAAAAGTGTATCTTTTCTCCTAAATTCTTCTGACTAATCTACTAGTTTTCCATGCATGCCCTCTAATTCTAGTATTGCAGCATCTCATGAGCAACAGGTTCTTGTCCTGGTTGTCCACCAGACTACATCCACAGTTCTGTAAGCATCACATCTATAGCAACCACATCCTGAGCCTCCTCCTCTCAAAACTGGTGAGTTTGACTTCATAATCTCTCTTCTGAAGGCGGGTAGTTATTCCCCCCCCAACGCATCCCACCTGCCTTTCTTGAGGTGTGAAACCAGAACTGAACGCAGCACACAAGATAGAGTATCCTGCAGTGAAATGGTGCTTTCCACTCTGTGCCTGATGAGGAACAAGATTTTATTGCTTTTTCTGGATACCACTGTACACAGCGGCAATCATTCACAGAACTGTCAGAGACACTGCCAAGATCTCATTCCTGAGTCATAACTGCTAGTTTTGAGGTCAGCATTATGTAAGGTAGGTTTTGATTATTATTCCTCTAAATACATTATTTTCATCTATCCACTCTTAAGCTCATCTCCCACCTTTTCCTACATTCGCTTAGTGTAAACACTGAGACCAAGAGTTAGATTTTGTGTAACCTTTTTGCTTTTTGGAAGGCTTGTTTGTCATTGCAACTGCAAGAAATAGTCACTGGTTACCCCTCACACCCTACCACCAAGTTATACAAAAAAAGTTAATAGGAAAAAACACAACAGCAACYGCATTACTCTAAACCAACCCCTTTCTCCCTCCCTTCCCACCAAGGCAATGATAATTTTATGGATAATTAACTGAGGAGGAGTATATTATTATTATTACTACTACTACTTCCACCACCCTAATTTGGAACGGTGTTATAAAAGGAGATGCCGAAAGGCATTCAACCAGAGGAGTTCAGAAAAGTCAATGAACAGAGAAAAATACTAACTTTGCTACCTATCATACATGCACATGAGACCTCTCTAACAGATGAGAAGTCTATTTTGTAGCCACAGCCTCTGATAAAAATATTTATTACACATTGTTCCATTGCCAACAATGTATGATATCCTAATCTCTAATAAAGCTGCTGCCTTGTTGTCTAAGAGAATTAATTTTCTCAGATCTCCCATCTCCTTTACGTATTATTTTCTATTTTGGAAGCATGATTTGTAACAAATGTAAATATACTAAATACATCATACTCTCATAACATGACAGGCTTTATCTTATAACCTGACATTATTTCATATTCTGACATCATTCATATTCTCACCTTCTGCTGGTTGTTCTATCCCACGCTTAGTTTGTAAAACCAAGAGATATCTATTATTTGTATGACAGATTTATAGAAAACTTTGATATGAGTGAGACTATAAAAAAAAATCAAAATATAAAGTCCCTTTAGCATAAACATATACATCTGTGGGAAGAAATTGATTCTGAAATCACACCATCCTTTCTTACACTGGTTTGGGACAATTACCACGGGAGCCTATTTCTTATTCTTCTTTGAAATGATATAATGAACAGAAGTTGTTACTCCACAAATCCACCCTGCTTAAATATTCCTCTGTAAAGGGTTACTGTCAACAGAGTGCCCACCTTTCAGGAGCAGTTTCATGGAAGTGAATAGACCACTCCCGGTCACTATCTTGTTCACAGAACAGAACATACAAACTTCATTACAAACGACACTGAGTTATCATCGCTGCACAAAAGGGCCCTTCCACACGTCCCCCAGCTGCTTTCTGCATCCATGATGAACAATATTCCAGGCGTGCAATGCAGCATTGTTGTTGAACATTTATACATCTGTAAAGAAAGTACAAAGCTCATAGGAAATACAGACACCCTCTTCCATCTAGGTAAGGTAGTCATCTGTCCAACTTGGTTGTGGTCAACCGTGGTACACTCTCCTTGTATAGCTTCACAAGACAGATGTTTGTTTACTTATTTTTTTCAAACACACTCAGAGGACCTTTAAAAAGATAAGAGCACTTTCACCCTCTTGTAACAACTTCAGTGACCACAAACTGCCAAGTATGACAGATTGTACTGAACATCATTGGCAGATCCTAGAGGAGGTGTATCTGAAGACTCTGCTGTAGCAACAGTGCTCAGGGCTAAGCATACCTACATGTGGTTAATATGACAGCACCGAGTTCTTCCTTCGGCAATCTGGACCTTTTATGAGACAGATCCAGTGACTTTTACAACTGTTGAAAGCACACAATTTGGCTCAGCCTTTAATTACTTATTGCAGCAATACAAAGGAAATCAAGGTAGATGACAACAATGCATGTTCCTGTTTACAATCCCTAATTCTTCAGCTTTCTCAAATTTAAGACAATTGTGGCATATTTTGAAAAGTCATCTCTGGAATAGTTTAGCTAAGGTAACCCCAGTAGGTGTACAGTTGATGAAGCAGAATCATGAGAAATTCAATACACCTTCCATCTAGCCTTCAGCAGAAATTATTTTAAGACAGCTATAATACCCATTTTGCCTGTTTGCTTAGAAATGACATGGCTCAATGAGGGGGGGAAAAAAAATCTGCCATGGAAGGAGGTGTAACAAACATTTATCTTCTAAGCTTCCAGCAACACAACATCTTTATGATTATCATTACTGAACATGCCAGAGGCTGTGTAGCAGACTTGATAGATAGTAAAGATACACCGCAAAAAATGAMAGCACATGTCTTTGTTGAGGAGTGTCACTCCAGACCCAGAGATGATTTTCATTCTGCTCTCTTACCTATTAACGAGCAYTGTCAAAAGCATTTCAGTGCTTTCAGTCATCTTGCTCATTGTTCAAGGAAGTACTGACTTCATCTGAAGCTTGAAAAGAAGAACCTTTATCAGGGTTTTTCTACTGTTAACCTTTTATCGTACCACCTGATTGGGCCCTTCCTTTTTCAGAAATGGCACCTACTATCTTTGAATCTATATATGGGTTACAGATGCTTTGATGATTAGACTACCCTGGGAGCGTTCATACAGTTGAACTTTTAGTGAGTTTTCAGGTGACAATCTTTTTGATCTGACCAAATTAACATAATTTGCAACAATGTAAAGTTCTTCATATGTAGCTAAAAAATCTTTTCCTAAATAATCATAAAAGACATGCTTGGTTCTAAAAGAAGATAGCTTTAGCATACACTGCCTTCAGCTCCAGAGAGGAGGTAATCTTGAAAGACTTTGCCAAAGGAATATCATTGCTTATCAGTGCGACGTAGCTGATCTATATACATCCTCATTATCTCATGATAACACTGCAATGACTATGGTCTAGGTAGGCAAATGGCTTCCAGAAAGGCTATGATTTGATCTTATATCTCAGTTTTGGGTAGCAATTGCATAATGGCTAGAGGAAAAAAAAAAAAAAAAAAAAAAATCTTGGCCAGAAGACCCCACTGCAGCTCAAAACCACCGCTCCTCTTTGCCTCCAGGTAGCAACGGGTTGTCTCAGAACCCGAATCCCAGAGCACAGAGGTTCCTCGGTGCTTCCCCACATCACCATCTACAACTTGTTAGTCCTCTGTGGTAGCCTTCTGCACACAGCGTTCGCTAGCTGCACTCAAAATCACCTCTTTTACCCAAGAACTGCTTCTCCTTAGGGTTAAAGTCTCCACTTGATACTGCGTCCRGAGGGAAGAAAAATCAAAAATAAGTGAACATAACTTTCTTTTAAACCACTGGCAACACATATAGCAGTGCACATATAATATTCTCCTGCATCTCCAGGGCTACTTCTGAAGAGGTGGAATAAAGGAAAAACAGGCCACCACACAAATAAGACTCTATATTGCACTGGTGAAGCCCTACCTCAAKTACTGTGTGCATTTTTGGATGCCTCAATATAAGGAGGACATCAAACTATCAGAGCGTGTCTAGAGGAGGGTGACCAAGATGGTAAAAGGCCTCAAGGGCAAGACTTAGGAGAAGCGGCTGAAGTCACTTGGTTTGTTCAGCTTGGAGAAGAGAAGGCTGAGGGGTGACCTCATCACAGTCTACAACTTCCTCAGGGCAGGCAGTGGAGGGGAAGGTGCTGATCTCCTCTCTCTGGTGACCAGCAATAGGACGTGTGGAAATGGTATGAAGCTGCGTCAGGAGTTCAAATGGGACATTAGGAAAAGGTTCTTCAGTGAGGGGGTGGTCAGTCACAGGTCAGTGGAGCCTGGGAAGTGGTCATGGCACCAAGCCTACCAGAGTTCAAGGAGAGCCTGGATGATGCTTAGTCATGTGGTTTAGTTTTAGGTAGTCCTGCGAGGAGCAGGGAGTTGGACTTATGGGTCCCTTCCTACCTGAGATATTCTATGATTCTAAGAATAATACCCTGTACATACAACACAGCATCTTAGGTGGATATTTGTACTATACAGACTTAAGTGCAATGCCTAATACTAGGTATTTTCATATTGAATCCTGAAATAGATTTAAGGCTTTTGCAACCATGATCTGTGTTGAGTTCTGCTCCTATCTTTACAGGACAGAGTAACAACAGCTGTTCCRATTTTAAAGCTAGGCTTAGTTCTTTAAACTATATGCATATAATTTATAACTAAAGTTAAATTTATTCTTCTACAAATTTTGAATATATTTCAAAATTATAAAGCCTTTAAGATGGCATGAGCTTGCTGAGTATTATATTTTTTTTTAATCTATTTCTAATCTTGGTTCACTGTGAAAATGGAAACACAACTGTAATACTTGGTTCCAGGAAATATAAACAATTTCTGAGAACAAGATATGCATATTAAGTACCTCTTCTATTTATAGAAGTAAATATGACTTTTTAATATAAATTATGAATTAACACAAATACTATCATCTTAATTAACTGCAATAATAAAGAATGCTAATTAGTGTCTTAGAGAAGRTGTTTTATTTCTTTGGATCCGATAGGAGGTATTTACTGCTGCAGGATCAAGTGTCTGTGAACAGACAGGAGGGAGTAGCACCCTAACAAAACACTTGGAAGTGGTCCACAAGACTTCCCCTTTATATTCTTGTTACTGATGTACATTTGGAAATTCAGTCAATATCTTTTCATAACAGACTTCTTTCATCAGCATAACACCAAAGAGATCAGAACAACTTTCATTTCAAGCCATGAAGTTGTTTAAGTCTGTTTTAAATAGCTTACAAAATTTTGCAGTGAGGTCAAGACATTGAGTTTATAATGTTTTTATATATATATATATATATATATAGCCACTGCATCTAGTGTGCTTTTCACACAATGAAAACTATACTTTCACTTTTGTTCACTTAAGCTACCAGATAATGTTCAATACACTATTTCATCTTCTACATTGCCAATAACATTCAATATCAAACTTCAGCAAGTGCTCCAATACTCTGCCAAAGCATTACACTGCAGGAGTCTGTCCCTCCAACTCTGTAGCCATTAGTAACAAAAATAAGGATACAGTTGAAACGCTGACAGTACTGGGTGCACACCTCTTCCAGCACTTATCTCAAGTACTAATCAATCTTGCAGTAAGTTCCTAGAGCAGCATGTCCTTATTTCAGTGTTTTTCTTTCAAATCAGAAGGCATTAAAGAGCATATTTCACAAATTTTAAAGCACAAGTGCTCACTATGTAAATATGCTGAAACAGAGGTGTGTCAGCCAGAGCAGAGGGGTTACATGCTGCTGATGGACAGTGTTCATTTAGGTGTGCTGCACATCCATGAGAAATCCCTCATGAACACTACCACTTTCTGATTATTAAGAGCAGCCATCGAGTGACTGAGCTAATCCTCTATTCCTCACCGGCTGCAGCCTGTGGGACACGATGCCACTACATCACCCAGCAGCTAACCAGCTTTCACTTCACGTTAGCACCGATGAACTGAAGAAACATGCACAGCAGCGTTGAAGCTGTGTGTCCATACACAGGTCAACAGACAAAGGCATTTCCTTTTAACATGGGGAAAAAAAATTATGTACACTTTAATTTCAGGTTATAGAAAGATAAATTACATTCAGGTGTTGAACAATGCATTAAAACCTCTGGTGACTGTTGAGATAAGAAGATGGTTTTAGATAGTAGATAGAAAGACAGTAACCAATCTATTCAGAAGAATCCACATGGCCAAAAGAGGATGTATTCTGAAGACTATTAGGAGTTCAGCACACCTAGCCAGGAGCTGGAACAGTAAGGATGCAAAAACTATCACACATTCATAAAGTGTTGTGAAAGGCAATGAGCAGGAGGAAGAGGGGGAATAACATGAAAAGGAGATGAAAACAATGGAGAGAACATGAAAGGCACTAGAGATAAGTTGTAAAATAGAAAGCAAGACAAAAGGTTTGGGTTCTGTGTGTCATGTTTTAGTTCTTCTATATTACCCCTTGTAGCATAATAACCTGTAATAAACAATCCACAGGAATTTACATTTTGGTGAAGAAAATTAAAGTTCCCAGTATGCTCTTTGTAAAGAGTTGGAACACAGTCATGTCATTAAAAATATTAAAATAGTCAATCAGTATGATTTTGGGCAATTGGTCACATTAAATATTTTTACCAGAACGTGTCTTCCTTGGTTACAAACTAGACATACTTTGTAAATATATGTTGAACTCTAAACATTTACTCTCTAAAATTGTACACATGGCTTGCTTGTACCCCATCTCAGTAGCTATGCATTATTTAATGTTTTACTTCTGCACTGCTTAGGTACTTGGGACACATTTCAGTAAGTGACAAGTACAGGTTACTGAGGTAGAACTTGTTCAACCTTGACATATGTAATCCCATATTTTTAATCTACTAAAATGGTGAAACACTTTTATATGTGCTTCTTTTTTATTTACCAATGGACAGTTATTTGCTGACCATACACCTGTGTTTCGTTTTGCCTCACTATGAAGATTTCTGTCTGGATGAAAACACTGTAACGATATTCTCAGAGATTGTTAAACTGTTTCATTGCAAGATCTCTTATTGCACTGTTCAAAGCATACTATTTAGGATTTATCCGTTACAGCTTATAGAATAAAAGCACTCCAAACTCTTTGAATGAGGTATAAAGTGTGCATATATATATATTTTTAGCAAAAATGCTAAAAAGCTTTACATGTTAATTCTCGCATAGTTCCAGAGCTTTTAAGAACTATTTAGAACATGCTTTTGTAAAAAATACAGGGGTAAGAAAAAAATAAATAATACTTTTAGCAATTGCGTCCTGTATTGGTTACTTAAGACTTCCCCTTCAGAAGAAATTACCTGGTAAAAATAATCTGTGTGCCAACTTGTGTACGTTACGCAGATGTGTTTTCAAGTGAAGGAGTCAAAACAGCACAGAAATCCCCACCCCTATTATCCATATAGTGTACATGAGCACACATGCACAAGTACACACACACCACTTCAAAAATTTTCCAACAAGATTCTGGCAACAGTTAGAAAAGACTGGTTCACTCAGTCCCAAGTTCAGCATTTTGTGAAGACAAGAAATCTCCAATTCCTTTAGAACTTGGTCAAGCTGACAGGAGCGATTTCACCACAGAAAAGACCAYGAACTTCCAACAAACTGCTGCAGGATCCAAGAATCTTCTACCTTACCATAAATATTGGGAAAAAAGAAATATTGATCTGGTGCCACTATGGGCCAAAGCAAAACTAAGTGTAACCCCACATACAATTGCACACTGAACTCTACACTGACAAGCAATAAAAAAAAAAAAAAAAAAAAAAAAATACAGACTTTATAAAGTAGAATGCATTCCTAGCCCTCAACTCAAGATTTTAGAGGAATTCACAATCACGGTCAAGTGTAACAACATGGGCCCAAGGCCCATCCTCATCTCCTTTCCATGGCTAACACTAGTGATCCCGCTCACTGAGCACTGGATCGGAAACGAAATGCCTGGTTGTAAACATATCACCTTGATTTCCTATAAACAACACAGACTAATATTAAAGGTACACAAGAATAAATTCTTAGTATCTGAAAGCAATAAAAGCACTTTGAAGAAAATTGGGGTTCTTTGGTTTCAGCTTTTCTTTTTTTTGGCATTTATTCTCTAGCTGATTAGCTACTTGCTGGAAACTTCATAAGACTTTATGAAAAACCTTATGTTACATATAATATTATAAAATGATAGGAATTATTTTTAGTTCCATCCATCTAGAGGAATATTGACTTCCATAGTACCATGTAAAATTAAAATTTACTTCTAAACTCTTTTACACTTATTTGCAATGAAGAAAATAGACCATGGCAAACCACCACATTACTACATTTACTCTTTCAGATCAGTACAATAGAACTGAGCAGCTAAATACCACTGCAATGCTCTACCTAGGTTGGTATGCATTACTGCGCGAAAGAGATCTACTGCTTTTAGTGCTTAAAACAGGAGACAGGGAATCTCAGTTTCCATCGTGTTCTGCAGCTCATCAAGTTACTTATACCCACATATTCAAAGTTAATCATTTTGAAGGCCAAAGCTTGAGCTACTGAGAAATAAAAGCTGGCAGTAGACAGTGACATTTTTACATTGCAGATAAAGCTACCCTTCTCATACCAAGTTCACAAACACATTTTCCATGTGTTAGAACTATCCTGAAAATGGGGAGCAGTGCAATTAATTTCTACAAAATATTACCCACTCCTAAACAACATAACTTAAGCCTTGCCCAATTTACCTTTAGATCAGCTAAGGGTTGTTATCTCCTCTAGTTACTGCAATACGTTAGGATAGCAATAATAATGTTTCTTAAAAAAGGAACCTACGCATCTTGGTGTCACCAGCATATTGTGGTAAGCGTAGCATAAGGTATCTCATTATCCTCCCAAGGAATTTCATGATCTTATATAGCAGAATATATTTTTTCAAACAACAGTAATAAAAGTGATTTTTTTTTCTCTAGCTGAAGAAAAAGAGATTTATTCATTACCGCTCCTTCAATTTGATTAGAAGGATATGAAATTACTATGTAAATAAACAGTAACCGTAAAATCCTAGAAAGTACTGCTATAGTTTAGCCCTACACAGTATTAGGACCAGTTGTTGGTAGTTGCGGAGCTCAGAAAATTCAGAGTACCTGGGAAAAATAGCAAGAAATCTGTGCCAGATTTTCACTATTTTGCACTCTCAGTGTATTTTGATTGCTATTGACTTGTCAGCACCTAAGAAAAAAATAATAACACATAAAATGGATCCTTTCATTTATTAACTAATTACTCCTAGTTAAATGGCACTCGCAGCCCAGAAGGCCAACCGTACCCTGGGCTGCCTCAAAAGCAGCATGGCCAGCAGGTCGAGGGAGGCGWTTCTGCCCCTCTACTCTGCTCTGGTGAGACCCCACCTGCAGTACTGCATCCAGCTCTGGAKCCCTCAGCACAAGACAGACATGGACCTGTAGGAGCGGGTCCAGAGGAGGGCCACGAAAATGATCAGGGGGATGGAACGCCTCTCCTATGAAGACACGCTGAGAGAGTTGGTGTTGTTCAGCCTGGAGAAGAGAAGGCTTTGGGGAGACCTTATTGCGGCCTATCAGTAGTTAAAGGGGGCGTATAAGAAAGATGGGAACTTTCTAGCAGGGCCTGTTGCGACAGGACAAGGGGGAACTGTTTTAAACTAAAAGAGAGTAGATTTAGACTAGATATAAGGAAGAAATTTTTTATGAGGAGGGGTGGTGAAACACTGGCACAGGTTGCCCAGAGAGGTGGTAGATGCCCCATCCCTGGGAACATTCAAGGTCAGGTTGGACGGGGCTCTGAGCAACCTGATCTAGTTGAAGATGTCCCTGCCCATGGCAGGGAGGTGGACTTTAAAGGTCCCTTCCAACCCAAACTATTCTATGATTCTAAATTGCTATTAATGGAAGTACACTAGCCATTAGCAATGTCTTCTAAAACATTTTAAACAGCAAAAATGTGTCACAGAGGAACTTCATTTGCATAAGCAGAAGCTTCTTATGTGTAATTATCAATAATATAATATCGTATTCTGTAACTCACAAATTCAAATCTGAACTCTAGGCAAGGAATACTAAAGTTTTCAATATTTAATTAAGATGCTGCTTCTAAAAGCTTAAGTGGAACCATCTAATTAAAAAATGCTAATGTGGAGGTATAGACTTTCCTTGTCAAAGTGCTGTATCTTATTCCTTCTTCTACATCTTTCTGGTTTGGTTTTGTTTTTTTGAAGACAGACAATACCTTATCATAATAAGCTTGACTGCTATGAATAAAATATTTGAAATGCCACCATGCATACAAAAGTATAACAGTTAGGGGATAATTAGGGGCTATCAGTTAGAAGTGTTTCAATAGCAAGCTGAAATAAGCATTTTGCTGCACAGAACCAGTTTTAGTGTAATACGGTTTACTCTTCATCCCAATACAACCAATCAGTTTGTCTTAAGAGTGAATTTCATCCTTTTGGTTGTTTTTTTTTTTTTTTTTTTTTTTTAATTATAAAAGTCATCAGCCCTTCAACAGGAATACCGGATCATACAGCATTATACTTCACTTTATTTTTGGTACTAGAAAAGGAAACAACTAATGGGAAATTATAGGCAAACAACACTGTTTTAGTTCTGGTATTTTTTTATATAAAGCATCAAATACCTTCTAAACAGAACTCTATCAATACATTTCATACCAGATTAACCTCCCTATTCCAGAAAGGCTAGTATTCTACACTAATGCAAAAAAAGTTTAAGCCTGAAAGAGCTTACAATTTATTCCAAAACAAAACCAAAAGCATTAGATGGGAGTAGGGGGAAATAAAAAGTGTAACAGGGACAGTTTGTGTTCCTACTTGTATTATTTTCACAGTGTTACACAGCTTAGTTATCTAGCAATTATAATATTTCAATTCATTTACTATTTGCTAAAATAAATTTATAAATATCTAGATAAAAGTATGTGTTTACAAAYATGTATTGTCAATGCTTATCCAGGAAAAAAACAATCTAAAGCACCTTTACATGATGCTGACATTGGGACTGGCAGTTACAGTTCAGAAAGCAATCCTGGAGTCATCATGGAAGCAATACACAGTGACAACCAAAGCCACCAACAAAACACCGGTCCACATCAGAAAGGATACTGAGACAGAAATGGAAAGCATCACTTTGCTGCTGTGTAAAACCTTATCGTGTCCACAAACAGAATACTGTGCGTGTCCCTGCGTCTCAGGAAAGACATACTGGAGTAARAGAAGGGCTACAAACATGATTAAGTGAATACAGAGCCACCTTCAGAAGGAATGCTAAAAAGGCTGGGACTGTTAGAGAAGGCTAAAAGATGATGTGCTCAAGGTTTACAAAATCATAGAAGAGGTAGATAAATTAGAGGATGAACGAATGGTTACTACACCTTGCAACACAAGAACTAGAGACATTCCTTGAAATTAATAGACCAGTTTAAAGAGGCATAAAAGAAAAACACTTCTTTTTCTTTTTTTCCCCCAAAACAGAGCAGGCAGTGACTTTCAAGACATTGTTGCTACTAAAGCTTACAGAAACAAACAGGACCAGCGTATTCAAAAACAGATCAGCCACATTCACAGACATCAGGCCCATAAACCAATTCCAAAAGGACTAAACAGGTACCTACCTTCTAACATACATACTCTAATGACCGTGGATGCTGGGGAATAAGCACAATTTCTCTGCCAGGGAAGAGCTAGAGACTGATTCAGAAAGCCAGACGACTATCATTTAAATATTATGCCACGTGGAAACCAAACTAAAAGTAGAGTTTTAAAGCCCATCTGAAAGTTAACAGAGTACTAAAGAGATTTCAGTCCTGAAGAGTTAAAAACTTAACTTTCCAAAATATGTTCAATCCCATTGACATCTGACAAAATACTAATGTTTTTCTGATTGTCAGTAATATCAAAGACTAGCATACTTTAGTATCACAGAGGCAGCAATTATAGATGTTCATGCAATATATACAGTAGCCTTTTTTTTGTAAGARCACAAAATACTTCACCAATACAGTAATACAACTATTACTGACTTCAGTAAGCTCTTCTGCTTTACATATGCTAAGAAACCATTTTCTGCTTTCCTATACCTTTGCTTCAGTGAAATATCACCAACTGAATCCTACAGCACACAACTGGTTTATCTTCAGCAAAACCTAAACATTTTCAAGGTTGAGCTTGAACGTTAAACACAGAAACATCCAAACAAAGTTTCATACCCGTTATCGACACTTTAGATTTTTACACGGCAGTGACTGAAACGTGTACTTTGATGCACAGCTGCAACTTCGGGACAGACTTGGATACAACTCAGGCACCTGCATGTGGTATCTTTACGATCCCTACTCAAGCTCAGCACCCCCTGTGCTCTCTCCGGACTTCGGCTGCTCTCCCCGCTCAGCGTCTCCAAGCCTGCGGCGTTGTTCCCCAGGACGGGGCAGTTTTCTTCCCCCCATGCGGGGCCGGGCTCTGGCCTCCGTTCCCCCGGCATACAGCCGCCCGCCTTACAAGCGGGACCGCGAGCACAGTCCAACTCTTTGCTTCTTACAGGCGCCGAAAACAGCCCTCCTGCAAACCGCCGCTTTTGCTCTTCCCTGCCTCTAGCATACCCCTGGGGGAAGGAAACTCCAGCGTAGAGAGATGTTCAGTACCTCTCAGGACACACACCGGCGGAAAAGGCTGGTGGGAGGGAACCCCACAGGAGATAGGTGCGCACTCCCTCCCCACCCCCCGCTCCCCCCTGGTTTCAGGGGGCGCGCACTCACGCGGGGCGCCGCGGGCTGCAGGCCGCCTCCTCGCCGTCGCTCTCCGCCGCCGCCTCCTCCCCGGCCCCGCGGGCGTTGCTAGGCTAAACAAACCCCGCCGAGGCACGCACCGCCCTCGGCTGCAAAAAACCTGCGAGCGAGGGAGCCGCTATCAGCCTACGCACCTGAGAGTCATAGGGAAGCGTAGGGCAGTGACCTGTTGCAGCCCGTGAGTTAAGGAAATAAAGCGTAGCATTTTCCCTTGAATTGAAATCCCACCTAAAATTAAGGGGCAGAAACCAAGCCTGTCGGCCAGGGTCGCAGGGCACGGCCTCGCACCCTTCCTTTATGCAGTGCATGCATTTGTGCACAGAAAGGGTTTAACAGAAACAGGGAGCAGGATCGACCCAATCCCATACACCTTTTTACACCCTGTGAGGCAACAACCCACATGCAAAGATGCTACCAAGAACCCCAGGTGGCTTAAAGAGCAGTAGAGGGTGTCAGGATCAAAGACCCTTTCTCTCTTTTGCTACAAATACCAGGCAGCTGGAGGCAYACGAGGCAGGTCTGGGGCAAATACTGCACTAGCTTTGCAACACAGGGTTGTCTGTCTGGATGGAGAGAAGACAGCGGTCATGCCAGCAGCAGCATGGGGACRCTGTATTACGGACAGGGCAAACACCCCATGGCAGATGGCATGGCCCTTGGCAGCACCCGAGAGAACAGCACAGGCTGAAAGATAGTACAGTTCCTTTATACAGATGAGCCCAGGATCATACATCAAGCAACTAGTTGCACTATCAACTTAAAGCTGGCAGCTGCTAGTAGATGACAACCAAGGATACAAAGTGGGTAATTTTATCCCTGCCTTGTCTTCCTAGCACATCAAGAAGTGCAATAAGCTGGCAAGGTGAGGCACACATGACACCAAGTACAGGACTGATTTGAAATTGGGATATTCCTGGCCTTTTTTCTAACAAACTGAAATAAGTATGTTCTGCCAAACCTTACGGAATAGGCCATATAAACCTAAGAGCAGCACAATCTGCATTTATTCTTCACAGTGCCAAAAAGCCTTGACTGAACCACACTGAAAGTAGCATAATTGAGCACATTGGTGTGTAGTATATTTATCTCAGCTGCAGCCCTGAAGCAACCCTGCATGAAGACCTGGAATAGAACCTATTATGAACATCACTGTTTGTAACTTGTTCATTACTCCCTGTCATTCAAGAACAACAGAAACAGTCAGGTTCCACCCCAAGTCTACAGACTTGAGCATTCTGCCTCACTCAAGTCCTTTAGATATTCTGCTTTCAATACAGATGATTCCTCTTTAGTCCTAGGTAATATCTTTGACACTACAAGTTTGGAAATATTTTTCATTTATTTGGTATCCAACTCCTCAACAAATCAGCATACTATGGCCTGATGCTCCCCACTGCAAAGAAAATACCCAGCTCAGATATAGACTGTTAATCCTGAAAGCACTTACAACTCTTCACCACAAGTCCATTTACTTACTCTCAATACTGTAAAACAAACATACAGGAGCCGAGCAGAAGTAGGTAACTTTCAGACAAACAGGGAAAAATTTATATGAAAATTTTATGTCAAGTATAATTGATGATTACCATTGGCCCTGTGCTTATTGCTTTTGTGCCTTTTTTTTAAACATTAGACTAATTCTCATTGTGAGCCTTTATAATGTCTTTTTCTGTTGTAAATTATTTTAAACTGAATGTAGGTACTAAAATAACTGTTTAGAACGCATCATCATACTTTCATCATTTAAAATTATTTTCACTCATCAGCAAGTACTTTTAGTTTGTATTCTCTTAGCTATCTTACAAAACTAACATAACACATTTTCTCAAGGTTCTAAGACCGATTTTGAGGGCATTTGTAGTAACAAGAAAAATCTTTACAGAATTTAGACAYACTGTCATTTGTCAGGGTTTAAGGGCCAGAAAAGACCATTTGATCATCTAGTCTGACCTCTCGTATCACATTTCACCTTGGCATTTCTCCATGCATTCTCTCCATCTTTATGTCATTTTTAATATCCATGTGAACTGCTAACATTTTCTAAACAATTTATATTGATGTGGAATGAGAAATTCTGCTACTATGTGTCATTACAGATTTAGGAAACATAGGAATGCTTTCACATGTTAGTCTTTCAATAAGAGAAAGAACAATTGACATGGTGCACACCTGGCATTCCATCCTTACCGACTTGCCTCCTCAATTTTCATGGCCTAAGCAGGAAGAAAGAATTTGTCACTTCACCTGAAAAGGTCAGAAAGATGAGATGAAAGCATCACAGTGGGGATAATCCTATTACTGTAATTAGGGAATCATCATCTGTCACTTCAACTGTAAACAAAGCCTTTTTTGTTTTCACTCAGGACTTCCTGAGCAAGTGAAGACAGTCTATACCCCCTTCACTCTGCCGGTGCATGCAAAATCTATTTCATTAATTATTTTTCTCATTTATGTTTTTTATCCTCATGGGACATACAAGCCTATAAAACCCAACATTTTTCRCCTATGCATATAACAAATCATGAGAAAAGCTGCTTAAAATGTTAAGTATTGAACTACCTGAAAGCTGTTTTTCTAAAGCAGTAAAACAACATTCCTGGAGTAATGGTGGTATTGAAATTGATGAGGGAAACTGCTAGGGGAAAAGGGCAATTTAAAAATATTCCTGAGCTATGGAAGGATCACACACCTACTAAAAATTGACAATGTTTTATAAGGTCCTTGGAGCAGCAATTAAATATCAACAAAAACATACAAATGACTGTCTAGTGTCTAATTTACAACAAATTGTGCTCAAACACTCCATAAAATTGCAACCAGTCTCAAACATTATGAACATCCTTTCAGAGCACACTTTGCTGGTTCGCAGCTCTCTCCAGATCAAGCTACTAGACCATATGTTTGAACCTTAATGCTCTGGCAATTGCCAACTAGCCCATGTTTCTGTAAAGTATGTTAAAGAAAAAACAAACCAGATTAATATATAAGAAATTAAACTACAGAATTCTACCTGTTTTTTTTACGATTTTCTTTTTTAGCTATCAAAGGCAAAACTACATCCAGTCATAAAGAAAAAGGAAACAAAAAATTTGAAGTTAATCTACTTTTGAAGTTTTTCTCCCACTCTACCTGGAACTGTAGTCACAGTAATATTTCAGATATGGTTTAAAACGATTTCTTTTGAGGGGGTTATTTTTGTTGCTGTTGTTTCACCAGTAACAAAGATTTCGGTAATGAAATCGCAGTAGCACCAYCCCCCCCTCAAAGTTGTCTTCTGGTTATGCTACAGAAATATCTATGCCTTTACTCATTTTACACAGGTGCAGCAGCTGTGCCTTGGCCATGTTTCATATTCATTTCAAGTTCTATTTAAGGGCCCACATACAGTTTTATGCGCATTCAAAGAATTAGGGGACATCTCTCAGTATAAATGTCCTTCTGTCAGCTCTCTGAAATTCAGAGTAAAAATTTTTTTTTAATCATACCACATTGATTAAATCATTTGACTCAGTCTGAAAATCTGKTTTTGATAGTCACTAGTACTAGCCCCAGCCAGAAGGCATAAGCAATTCTTCGCTGCGTGTTCTGAACAGGCTGCTCACAGGGTCAAGTTTCTTTCTGTAGCTTTCTCTTAAAACAAAGGTTTTAAAASTCACTTTGAAACTCTGCSATGTTTCTTGGTTTCAACTACAGAAATAATGTCCCATGTTACTTTCCAATTCTAATTTCACTGAATCTCTCCTTATGTTATGAAAGCAAACAGTAGTGTCCACTCTACCTTCCACACAGAATTTGCTATTTCATCATTATTGCATTCTCTTTTACATAATCCTTTAAAGTAGACAGTCTACGTCTTTTCTGCACTACATTAGATGGATATTTTTCCTAGGACATCAGTCATTCTCACTGCTTTTCAGAATTTCTACCACATTTTTGATACACAGACTGAAATGACTATCAATCATGATCCATTTTAACATGTGACTTCAGTGCAAGTGAATTAAAATATCAGCAAGAACATGAATATAGACAAGTAAATTTAAATTATATTGACTCTTACATATCTTTTCAGTGTGACAAACTTTTTTCAGTTTTTACTGAAGACTTGATAGTTTTCCAATGATAGAAAAGATGCAATAAAATGACCTCATAATTCAAATCTGTACTTTCAAAATTCAGCGCACTTTACTATTAGATTTAAGTGCCATCACTAATTGCTGATGAAATGCATTGACTCGTTCTTTCTGGGCTGGCCAGTTCAAGATGCAGCGAGATTTGAACATTCCTCTTCTCAGATAAAGTGCATGATACAACTTGTAATCTTGGATATCATGAAGAAAGATCAGTATGATGGAGTCCCGACTTTGTTCAATAGCTTGCTGAAGAGCATGATACACCTTAAAACTGAAGCAAAAATAAGACAAAAATACATGTTTTCTTTCATGTGGAGGGAAAAAGTGACAAACAGTTCTTTTAATAACTCACATAATAGCACACTGCAAACTCAAGGACCAGACCCAAACAGGGTCTTAATGTCTATTCTATGACATAAAATTGTCATTACTTATGCTAAATTAGTTACCTTCTAACTAAAGAAAAAATCATCCTCTAAAAATATAACCTAGGCCTACTGTCTTGATATAGCCTTGTTTAGGAAAGTTCCTTTCTTATCAAGATCACTACATAAGAAAGGTGAAAATACACGTTTAAAGACAAATAAAAATTATCTCTGGATGCTAGTGATGTCACCCATTATTGCCCTTTTTCAAACATSTAATTTTAGGGAAAGCAATCTGCACAGGTGACAGCTTGACTTTTGGAAAAAAATATATTGACTGAGAGATTCAAATTTCCACTAGTGTACAYGCGGAGCAATTAACTTAGGAATTATTCTGAAGTTACAATATATTAAGTAAATATATTAAAGTAGAATTTGCATGGTATTTTTATTAAATGACACAGYAAAAAATATTACCTTATTAAAAAAAAATCTGTTAAGAAATTTTCTCCCTTACATATARCATTTTATATCCTACTCACTTTTTGCACCAGGGGTCCTGTAAGAGGTGTTCAGTCACAACAAAAATAATCTTCCTGCTCATTTTTATACTGTTAATTGTGGCTTCAAATTCAGATATGCCCGCTTCAAAGTCCCGTTCTTCTAAACAAAACCTGATTTGAAAGTGGTTTTTTTTTTCCAGAGAGATGAAGTTCTTAGACACCCAGTTCTTGTCCTGTCTTGCATGAATAACATAGGCATCATAAGCAAACTCTTCCTGCTGTCTGTCAAGTTCTTTAAAACCAAGTACTCGATTTACTGAAATATTCCAGTAGAAAGTTATTCTCCACCCTTCAAAATGGATGGTAAGAACAAGAAAAATTACTAGCATCACAACAGTGGTAGTGATCACAAACAGAAGTTTAAATGGAGCACTGTCTTTGCAGGCTGAGCTGTCAAAATGCAACACCAGACCACCGTGGTATTTAGGTGGGGTGTTGCAAATGTACTGGGACCTCAATCCAGGTATATATGCTTGTGTGACATTAAGCCAATCAGCAAACCAAGCAATGCTTTCACAGGTGCAATCAAATGGATTGGAATCCATCTCTAGTATTCTCAAGCTCTTGAAAGCTGGGCCAAACACTTTTTCTTCAACTGAGGTTATCAAATTTTTCTGAAGGTTCAATGAATACAGAGATGCTTGGTCATCAAAGAGAGTTGCTGGAAGCAAAT
Organism: Oceanodroma leucorhoa; assembly: GCA_030449065.1. Taxonomy (NCBI): domain Eukaryota; kingdom Metazoa; phylum Chordata; class Aves; order Procellariiformes; genus Oceanodroma; species Oceanodroma leucorhoa. The sequence continues at coordinate 9,691,586 of JASVER010000005.1, read as the reverse complement.
TCAARTTATTTGATCCTAAATGCAAGTGTTTTAATTGAAACAGACCCTTGAAAACCTGAACTGGAATCTCATCAAGCCCATTTGATTTTAAATTAAGAATATGCAAGTTGGGAAGATCTTTTAAAAATAGAACAGGGCCACCTGGATTTGCATGTTTCCAAAGCCGGGCTAAATTATTGTGCTGCAAATCCAGGATGTCAAGTTTGTGAAGCCCATCAAACAAGTCTTCTTTTATGTTTGCTATGTTRTTATTGCTGATGTCCAGGACAGTCAGATTTTGTAGAGGATGAAAAGGTGAAGGAGAAAGTGCCAGATTACTGCAACCTACCTTCCTCAGCATCAGTTTTCTAAGGCTTGGGACAAAAATGAATGATTCACTTCGCAAAGCCAAGTTTTTATTATAGGAAAGATAAATATCTTGTACGTTATTGAGGCCTTTAAACTCATGACCTGTGAGCTCTTGACTAATTTCATTGAGACCAAGATCAAGAATTTTCAGGTGTCCCAAGGAGGAAAATGCCCCACTTTCTATTGTAGAGATTCTGGTTTTTGTGAGGTTGAGAACCTGCAAACTGGAATTAGCAAGTGAAGAAAATGTTTTATTAGTTATTCTTTGTAAGTTTATGTTGCAGTTACAGAGACTCAGGTATTTCAGGTTGTTCAGACCTGTGAACATATTAGCAGTAATTCCTGGAAAATTGTTATTATCCATTATAAGGTACTCCAGGTGGTATAACCAATGAAAGGAAAAATCTTCAATATTCTGAGTAAGTGAATTTATGAGATTCAAATGTTTGAGGCTGGATAACCCATAAAATAAACGTGAAGATACATGAATGTTATTATGCTTCAGGTTTAAGTATTGTAAACTTGAAAGCCACTGAAATGAGTCATCTTCTATCAAAGACAGAGAATTTCGGGAAAGGTTTAAAACTGTAAGATTTGTTCCTTGCAGTCCCTGGAAAGTTGACTTGCCAATGTATGAAAGCTTCACATGGCTCAGTGAGAGGTTCTGAATTGCTGTGTTTGATAATTCTGTACAAAGATTCTTTGTGCGATTTTCACCAAGTTCGACATCATTCAGTATGAGGCCAAACAGATTTCCAATTGCATGTAAACATCCTATGTGAAACTGAAAGAAAAGAAAAAAAGAGTTTTGACCTAAACAAGGGGATTATGTAAGAAAGTAGCCCCATAAAGCCAAAATTTGGAAAGGTTTTCAAACGAGATTTTCAAGCAGAATATAACTCCTACACACAGATTTTTCCACAGCCAAGTTCAGAGAAACACTTCTTGGAGTTTATACTTCTTGTAATAATAGTTCTAAAATTTTTAACATGTTCATCATCATTCTGAGCAGTACTCTTTTAGAAGAAGATAGAAAGTTGCTTAGTGAGATGCAAGTGAATTACAATTTTGTATCCAACTAGTAAAGCTCTTTCACTAGAAGTATCTTAGAAATTGAGATCATCTCTTTCTTCAGCTTTCTTTTATTGGTATCTGCTAAGGATACCAATACACTTGTGCAAAACAAGATACACTGTAAAAAAGTTATTTAGGCCTTCAGACAGCCAAGAAAAAATCCGGTTTCTCTGTGTGAGCAGAAGCTACACTCATGAAATGTGATACTACACACTTGCTTCCACAACGTAAATCACAAGYCTCCACTGTAGTGATGGCCTGTCATCTTGATTCAGATATCAGCTGAATGATTAAATACTGCATTTGTCAGAATGATTCAAATGCATAAGGCTGCTTTTCAGCCAGCAGYACTGTAAAATCAGAGCAGGTTAAACTAGCATAAAGTAGCACTGCCCAGGAAAGGAACAGTCCCATCCACTTATCCACACACTGTACCCTTGTGCCAATATGGCCATACATGCAGTCACATGGTGAACCAGATAAGGAACCAGCCTGACTACAAGCTAACCAAGCCAAATAATCTGTAGAATTTCTCCAGTGAACGTCCTCACTAAAGCTTGTACCAGAAAGAGGGAGGGATGAAGCGGCCAAGRGAAAGAGGACAGTGGGTTTGCCTCTCAGCAGTGGTACAAGCATATGCCACTTTAAAATATTCTTGTAATTTCAGGATACATGTTCTTCACAGATCAATCAACTGGGAAAAAAACCCAAGCAAATTCAATGCAAATTCAGCATTCATATGCCATGGGTCACGCAGTTTAGAACCGCAACACTTACCATCACTCTTCAAAGAATCATATTGTAACACTGAGAAGTGGGTCAGAGAGAACAGTGAGGGAGGTGGCAGAGAAAACAYCCACTTGGTTTTTTAGAAAAGTGAGTATACTTTTTTGCAATGATTATTTCTCTGGGGTACCCCACAGGCACAAATAAAAATTCTCTTTTATTAACTAGGAAGTGAGACCTAGATTGTATAACTAGCCTTGCATAATATTGTACTTTTTCCCCACTTAGAAAGTATGTCAGCTGTTTACCTTCAGCACGTACAAAAAAATCCTGCATAGAAAAAACCTGGTAAGGGTTCACAGAGCTACTTGATCTAGCTCTTGCTTGAGACCTCTGATCTACATGGAACCACCTCTTGCTGATTTCAGTAGGAGAAAAACAATTATGTGTATCACTACTGGAGGTCAGAAGTAATGCTGTATACAATAGAATGGTTTCATCTTTGACCTCTGTGGATCAAAAATATAATGTAAWTGCCATACAATCATAAAGRATAAATCAGGATAGTTCCATATTATACTTACACATGTTGAATTTCTGTTTAAATGCTTCCTACCTCTTTCAGTGGATTTGATGACAAATCAAGACTATTCAATGAGGTGTTGCTAAGAAAACTGAAGTCTTCCTTTTTTAACTCAGTGATTTGATTGCTATCCAACATAAGCTCACGAAGGTTCTTCAACTGTTGCTGCAATCCTAAGTTTGCTGACTTCAAAAAATTATGAGATAGATCCAAAATATTCAAGTTCTGGGGAGAAGATGCAAATGGAAAATTATAAAATTCTTTTTACTTTATATAATACAAAACCATTTTGAAATATAGCATTAGAGTCTAATTGATTAGAACTTAGTTGCAATACTACAATTAAAATGAATTTATAATAGAGAAATGGCAGCTTTCAAGCTCCTGCAGGAAGAAGCCTCCTGTATCTTCCCCACCTGTAACTTTGTGTTCATGGTCTCCACCTGCTAAAATATTTACTGCAAACCAAAGAATTACTTTATCTAAAATACCTTAACTTACTGAAAGCCCTCTGGCTCCAGATAAAGTGATAAAAGCAAAAGCCTACAGCTGGCTGCAGTTACAACTTCTGCAGTACTAAATCCTGTGTTCCACCCTCTTCACTGTGGTCCACCCCCATGAATGGAAGTGAGGAAGTGGAGTGCAGTAGCAGGCTACAGAGATCAATGCTGTATGCCTTGTAACACTCCAGCTCATGCCCAGGTGCTCTGACTCTTCGTGCACCTGCAGGGGAGGAGATGCTACCCTAAAGGTGACTCTACAGAATGTGCCTTCAGGTGTCCCAAGCCTGGCCTCCATCAGTAACAGGTCAGCAGCAAAGCGAGGAAGGCCAGAACTTCACTTCTGTTCCCAGCACCAAAGCTGGCTGTACTCATGTGTACTTAGTTGAGAGTCAGCAGTCCTACAATGCAAGCAAGTACATTTTATGTAACGGAACCAGAACACCAAGTTTAGCAGAAAAGTTCAGACTTGTTCAAAACAACATGGACACTCATTAGAACATTGTACAACAATTAGTACCCACACATTGTCTCTATACTCTTTCGTCCCTAGGCCCTTCCTTTTGCATGATTCCCTGCTTGGTGCAAAAACAATGCCTCCTGTGCTGGTACCCCAACTTCATAGATGCTACAGAGAATATTTAACCAAATGTAAACTACCAGGAAAAACAAAGGTGGAGGAAAAAGGTTTTTACTATTTCTCAATCCCCAAAGTCCTGGGAGACACTACATTCAGCCTAAGCACTGGCCTTCATGGTCTGAGTAATTACATCTTGACCCTGAGAATTTAGGCTAGCTACAATTTTTAGACCTCAGGCAACTCAGATTCCACACCATCCACTTTGCCGCCCTATACATCATCTGCTGCTGCTACTCTCTCAGCACAAATCCTGTATGGAGAGGTGGCTCGATGGGATGCAATAGGGAAAAGGGGATGGAGAGCATTGACTCATAAGGATGGCTAGACTCCAGCATGCTCTACCACAAGAAGCCACTAGGCCTTTACTTCAGACAAAACAATGAAGGAAGATTATATGCTGGGTATTTTCAGAGGCAAATAGGCAGCTGTTCTGTACACACACTGGAAAATACAGCAAATTCCCCATTTATACTTTATTTACATGAAAAGGTGTGCTTCTAAAGCTTACCTCCAGGGTTTTGAAAGGATCATTTTTTATCTCTATTTTGTTGTATCCTAGATTGAGTTCAGTCAGGTTGGTGCAGGAAGCAAAGACTCTGTCAGGGAGCTTATGCAATTCATTATGTTCTAACTTGAGAATCTGCAACAGGGGCACATTTTGGCACAATTCTGCTTGCAGTTTAGAGATGCTGTTGTAGCCTGCGTTCAAGTAAACCAGCTGGCTGTACTTGATCAGATTTGCAGGACCTAGCTGTCTTAACTGATTATGAGAAATGTCCAAACCCGTTATATTGTTTGGGAGATCAGAAGGAATTTGAGTCAGCTTTAGGTGACTGCAATCAGCCATTTCATTTTGGATTTCACATAGCTTTCCAGCTGATGCACACAGCAAGCAGACAGACACCAGTCTGACAGGTAAGTTGCTCCACCAAAGAATAGCACTTCCCATAGTTTTATCTGCAAAGGCAAAATGAACACGGTACAAATTACAATCATTCTGACACAATTTATACCTTAAACTGAAGGCTAAGCAAGCCAGGCCCAAAAAACATGTCGTTTTATACTGAGCAAACACTCAGTATTTTTCACCCATAAAGTATCATTCATCTCTGCAGAAAAGGTATGTCTAAATCTCTCTAAATTAAGATTTTTCTTTAAAAACAGTAGTATTGCCTTACATAAAAATAATTATGTTCAAAAAGCTACCAACACTTTACCTATTATCAATTCAACCATTTTCCCTTTTCCGAATAATTTTGCATTGCTTTGACGTGCATAAAACACAATAAATATGACCAATTATACAGAAGCCCCTTAGTGTTAATCACTGAGCTCTGAGCTTAACTACACTTAAAAATATTTATTTATATGCAGTAAGAATGCCTAATACACCACTTTTATTTTACAGTTCTTACCAGTTTTTGTTTTACAAGCCAGCCACACAAAATTCTAACCATCTTTCCATCTCATAGCGAAAGAAGGAATACCAGGCTATAGAAAGGTGTATGAGAAAGTAAGAGCAGACAAAATAAATCAGTACCAACGTAATCAGAGAAAGAAATGGAGAAGAGCCAAGGTGTAGAGAAAACACTGTCCATAGATTCAATACATTTATCCAAATACTTCCAGGAAAACTTACACATTTGAGAATTTATATACCCCACCCCATATGTTTTGAGCATTTCCATTCGGATATCAACCTCTGTCCACTGGTGCTCTAGTCTTCGAAGGCTCTGCCTGTTTAGACATTACATTTCTGATGAATCTCAGACTCTTTCATATTTTATTAGTTTCGATTTAGTATCCATAAGATTTAAATTCACCTGGTGACCTTGTAATACAGCTTTACTGGATAAGGAAGAAAATTAATTCCACACAAATTCTGACTGGAATAGAGCTGTAAGAGCTCAGAAGGGTTTTACTAGCCAGCTGAGTCATAGAGCTTGCCTAATTAAATAGCATTTCTGCTAATCAAGAGAAAAGTCCAGTGTATCTCCCATATCTTCCTCTATTGAATTAATCTTTAGCAGAGGGAGAACAAACAGGTTGGGAGTGCTTGCCAGAATATTTTTCTGTGTTTTAGCAGAGAACAGTAAGCTTAGGTTCCTCCACTTCAATTTTTTCTTTTTTAAAAAATATAAAGCTTATACTTTCACACCTGAAGCTCTGAGTGTCTCCACAAACTCCTCTGTATGGCCTTCTGCCAACAAATTTGGAACCTACCTGCCAACCTCAATTTACCAATGAGTTAAGTCTCAGTATGATGGGCTCCCAGCTAGAAAACGCTATTGGTGACCCACTACAGAACAGGCTACAGAAGGGAATTTAACCATATTAGACTTAGGAATCTAGAAGAGCTTCTCAAAAGACTAACTCTCAGGAATATGAGCTTTCTTAGTTCTGCAGGTCACATTTTGTTTTGCTTGGAACCTGTGTTTAATTAACATGATCTAGCTTTGAGCACATTAGATCATTGCTCAACAGCAAACAACGAAACAAGAAATTAAACCAGCACATTTGTACAGAAAAAGAAAAAGCCTTCGGAATGGATGYTTTTTATAAAGACAAGAGTTTTCACTACCGTAACAAAATACTCCGAGAAACTGACACTGCAACCTGCAGCCAAACAGGAGTTTAGCAGGTCAGAGCCCAGCAGAGTTTGGCTCCGTAGGTGACCTGCCTTTTCAGAGGGCATGCATTAGGACTACTCCAGTGACAAAAAAACACATTATAGTGGCCAGAGGGGAACCCTGTGAGTGCCTCTGTGGGAACAACCTGGCCATCTAGGGAAAGACATCAGTAAAATCCAATGGGAGTGGGAACACAAGCAARGGAAAGAGGGACCTAAAGCATTGCAAAGGCATACACAAAGGACTGCAAAAGACGATTTAAAATAAACCTTAATGAAAAAACAGTTTTCTGCTGGGCACTACATGTGGGCCTGACCCATCTCCTGCAGCTCACATAGCCTGGCTCTCCACTCACCTGCCACTGACAAACAGAGAAGGGGAGGAGTCAGCAAATAACTGAACCTGACAGTCCTGCAGACAGCCTGACCTGCTACAGCTGCTGCTGAACACCACAACCCTGTAGCTGGGGAAAATAAAGGACCACTTGTCCTGCCTCATTCCTCTGCACCCCGGCTGCTGGAAGAGCTGAGGAAAACAAAGGGGGAGCTTGTCTGTAACAAMAGCTTTACCTCTGGCCTGCACCCTTCTGAGGGTTTGTTTTAGGGAGATCAGATAGGTGCCAGGCTCCTCGGCAGCTGTTGCCAGCTCATCTGGAAGTTTGAAAGRCACAAGAAACATACTGCAAACACAGACCGAGTTCTTTGGCTGACTTGCAGTGAGGCCAGAAGGGCTGCCTTTTTCTGCTTTTTTCATTCAGGCAGGAAGCCTGAAGTCAGCTTCAGGTGCTTTATGCTTCAGTTGGGGATCCACTGAAGAAAGCACAYACCCATTATCAGACTTAAGGGACAGTGTTATAGAATAATATTTAATAGACAAAAGAAAGAATGGCAGTTTTAATGTTATGAGCAAGAACTTTAAAAAACCTGGAGAATTTAGCAGGGGAGCCTCCAGCATCTCCCAGGGAAGAACATTCCCACTTCACCTATATTGCCTTTTCTTTTTTTAAAAAACACAGAAATACCTCCTGCCAGCTGGGGACACCACATCCGGGCACAAGCACCAAAGCACACTCATTAAGCAAACAGCAGTGCCACCCACTTTGCTAACTTGCAAGTTAAGAGAAATCCAAGACCAAGGAAATCGCCTAAGCTCCTGAGCAGTACTTTGGCTTTCTATCTCTGATAGCTGCATTTATTAGTAAGAAGTGAAGAATGGCATCCGCTTACCGCTGCGGGCTTTACCTCCTTCAGTTTGGGGGCATCCAGGGACCCAAGTTCTTCGGCACACGAAAACCATGGGGAAACGCGCTGCCCAGAGCCGGAAGAAGTGAAACCGAAAGCGGGGACGGGGGCGCTGCGCCGCGGGAAGCCGGGGCGGGCGGCGGCGGCAGGAGGAGCGTCCCCCGAGGCGCGGCAGCCGCCGCTCTCCCTTCCCCACCGAGTTTCCCTGACCTGAAACGTTGCTGAGGTGCCGAGGGTGGAGATCGCCCCTAAGCTCGGAGTCGGGCTGGCACTTGTGATTTGCTGACAGAAAGCGCTGTGAGCACACAGATGTGTCACAGATGAGCAGCATCACACAATCCTACTCGTAACTCAATTACAATTTATTCCTAGCTAATTCCAGCGTCTCTGAAAATCCTTCAGGACATATCCCAAAAGCAGAGATGCTGACTGACACATTACTGACACAGCAATGTTACTCTCCTAATGTAGAAACAAAGCAGCAATAGGTTCCTACAGAGCTACATAGAGTATCCCTTTTTAAAAGGGAATTTGTTTATGGGAAAAAGTAATATATCACGTTTTTAAGAGAGAGAATAAAATATTTCCTATTGTATTAAAAATAAGAAATTGTTTTCAAAAGTCCAAGTAAAAGTTTTAGGTACAGCTTTTAGATGTGTGTCCTTCTCATGCTCTTTGTGATTCACATGTCTCCTTTCCCAGGGACCTGACCATCAGTTTCCTGGATGTGACAAAAGGTCCTACTGCTTCAGCTACACTGGCATTGGTGAATGCCCTGCAGGGCTCATCCAGCCATACTTAGGACACAGCCACAGCACTGAGTTTAGCTTAAATGTTTAGGTAGTAGTGCTGTCCCTCTTGAGCAGAGAGTGGGTAGCTGCAGACTCACCCAGAATTCTTAATTCAAAGCTCCAATTCTTTATTCAAAGCATTTGAAATTACAGCCTGCAGGAATGTGTTAACCACCTGCCCACCAGGAGCTCTGGGGAGGGAGGGAAGACTGTGCTGGTTTCTACCCTATATCCTGTTAAATCTGGGACCACTGACAGATTTGCTGTGGAGCCCAGGGAGGTAGGCTGGCTACCAAAGAGGTTAGGGCCCTTAATTCCTATTCCCACTCTCTGAACTATTTCAGAAACTGCTTAGTATAAATTAACATTTATTCCTGGAGTTAGGACACCGAAACTGAGACCAGAACCAAGCTTCTTTGGAGCTGAAAGGCCCTAAAGCTGTTTCATTCCCATTTCACAGTCAAACCTTGATCCTCCCTTCCACCTTGCTATGGGAAGAACAAATTTCTCTTCCATGCTGCCCTGTGTGCTTCTGCACCGGATAAGGTCATTTGATCATAAACAAGCAGAGTGACCTGAAGTCACATTACATTACTCTGAAGAGGATTTTCCCTTTGTGTTTTGTAACTTTGCTGCTTTGGAACAGAAGAGATCACACTGACATTAAAGAAACATAATAATTAACAAACTTTGCAGATCATTATTCCAGCATAGCAATACTGTCAGGTATTTTGCCTCTTATCTCCCCCTACACCATACTCACACTACAGAAAATCTGCTCTTTGATCTCACCTCACAATTATTCCCAATCAATCCTCTCTCATCCCTATGCACATAGGGCACTATTAGGAAGCTGGAGTTGTTTCAGGCACAATGGAGGAAAACTAGCTGATGCTGATGAAGCTGCTAATTTTATCAGTAATGCCCTTCCAATACTATAACCTTAGAATAATGTCAGTGGCTCAGAGAGACAACAGCACAAGGGTGCTCAAAAACTCCACTYTCTTGTGGAGCACTTGCACTGGGGGCAAGAACATTTATTTTATTACAGAAAATTTCAAAGCAACGAAGCTCTTGTAAATCATGCTGCAAAATGTCTACAAGAACCAGCAGATACTACTGTGCAAGGTAGACCCTAGGRAATACACAACCAGTGCAGGTTCAGCAAGTATGATATTTCTGAGGCAGAGGACAAAGTGGACACATTTGTGCTTATTTCAGTGGTGTGACAGCACATCAGGCTCTTAAGTTGCCACAACTCCAACGTAGCTTACTTTAAACTGTACTTATGTTTCCAAGTGCTGGAAAGAACATGGCAAACTCATAATGGAGGGGAAAGTCGAGCACTCTGCATGTCTAGAGAATAACTCAGGAGAAAAACAGGACAAAACTAGGCAATGCTCCCAATGGTGGTTGAGGAAAGCAGCTCGAGTCAGTTGGTTCTGAATGGTGACAAAAGGCAGTCAGGCAAAATTCTGGAGATGTAGCCATTTCACATATATCTTTAGCAGCAGAGCACCCAGTTGCTGCACAGACCTAGTTTAAGCTCATCCGAGCTATAAGCACCGTAGGGTGGGGACGTAAGAGCAGTATCTCACAGAACACTCCCAGAGCAAACATGCCACCAAAACTTAGCCTAGAAAAAAGCAAAAAGGAAATCTACTGATCTTCAAATACATACAAGTGTATTAACTTAGCACATGGCTAATTGGACTTCAGTGTTTTTGTAAACTGCAAGTCAGACTGCAAGCATCAGGGGGAAGACCCAAAATGACAGAACACATRCAGGCACCTCCCATGATTATCAGTCACTCAAATGGTGGATGCACCAAATGTTGTGCTTGGATTTAGACATCCCATGCAGCACTGAATGGGTTCACACAAGCAGAATGCAAAGAGGTCTGAAAGTGAGCCAAGCTACCAGGAGAAAGTAGGAAAGAGCAGAGAGCTGAACAGTTAAGATCTGAGGCAAGTCTTGACAAGGGACATCCTGCAACATCAAGGCAGCTAGAAGGGAGGACAGTGTGGCAGGCAGAGTAAACTTGTATCTACCCCCTGAGACAGGAGAATAGCTGCTTTTCCTGTGCTGTGAATTCAGCTAAGTTCAATTGTGCTGTTGAAGAATCTAACAGGTCATGTGCCTTTTGGGTGCAATAGTTCCTTTAAGGCTGCTCATTCATCACTGCTAATTTACAGGTTGTAAAAAAATTGAATTACAACATTAGCTTTTTGTGGATACAAAAATGGAAAAGGACATCTGAGCATTGACATGCAGATCAATGGGGTAAGGCAGATTATGTTCATTAGCATTTCCCCAAACTTCTGGGTGCTTATCAAAGACAGGAGAATTTATTTCCATGCATTTCTTTTTCTTTTTTTTTTTTCCTAGGTGAAAACATGGCCTGCACAGGTAGCCAAGAACTCCAGCCGGTGTTTGGGATTTAAGCTATCTAGTAGCCATCCATGAGCAGTGGCTCTGGCTAAACTGTTTGTCACCTGGAAATAACATGGAAGATACCACTGGGCATGCACACATAAACTCTCTAGCATTTGCTCACCAACTTTGACACTGTGGTGTACACTTCCCTGATGTGTTGCACTGACTGTAAAGATCAACTGCAGAACAAGTCATATTATCTGAAAAACTCTGGCACAGTAAGAGCATTCAAAAAAGCTCATTTCAGTACAATTAGGTTGCTTTACTCAGCCTAGCCAGGAAGCAATTTAGAGAACTAAGAATTCAACTCTAGGATGGATTCCTGTTCAAAACCACCTCTCCTCTCTATATTGGGACAGTTACAAAGGCAGCCTTTGCAACCCTTTTCTCTGCATCTTCCACTGCTCCAGCAAGAACAAGGATGCATCACTACCAGTATGTGTGCTATGTTAATGCCTTGATTTTCCATCCAGGGAATTCTAATCCCAAGACAGAACCCTGGAGCTACAGAAATGAGAAGTCAGTCACTTTTAAGTTAACCTTTTAGTCAGAGTTAGAGAAGGTCAAAATGATTCACTTCATTATTTCAATGTTTTTTTAAAGAGGTATCACAATGCTTCATGCTTGCACCACTGGATTTATGTATATATATATAGTTTGCTATTGCTATTAAATGTTTTAGCTTTTTATATACTGAAGTAGTAAAGAGGCTGAAATTTAGGACTCCAGTATTCTTATGTTGTGGATTTTTTTTTAGCAATTTCTACCTCTAAGAACTCTCTCCAAAAGGTGACAGCCTTCTTAAAATCTTGTTCTTATCCAGCTTTCTCAATTAAGCATGCATCTCCCCACAGTATTTAATTGTCTGGTTTCAGAATCCCTTCCTTTTTTGCTGTTCCCCCTTTTTCTGGCGCATTTTTCATGTTTGTTTTCACAGTATATTTCCAAAAGAAAATCTGTATCCCAATGCAGATTTGCCCCCACACCAAGTGATTTCACTGTGAACACAGCAAACTTTAAAGGTAAGGTAGAAATGCCAGCACTTGATTTACACTCATGCTTGCAACACAGAGAGCAAACACTGGTACAAGTCTACCACTCTTAGAAATATTTTCCCACTGAAGACTATGCCTTTGAAGGCAATGTAATCTCTAGCTTCTAAAGGTAAGCTGTATTTAAAAGAATCACAGCTGTATTTGATCTTTCCATTCACTAAAATCTCTATTCAGTTATATCCAGTATCTTTTTGCATTGCATCTTTTCCTCAGTAGTCACTGTATCCTGAAAGTCCTAAATGCTCAGATTCACTTAGAGCTCACAGCAGCTAAGATGCACAGAAGTGAATAAATATGCAAACACACCCACATACTCCACCCTTTTTTCTTCCCCACCCCCAAGAAATATTTGGCTGTGCTGACAACTGACTTCAAATCCAAAATTACTTCTTTACAATGGCTCCTGGTACATCTCTTGTCCACACCTATTCTCTATTGTCTCTCATAAAACCGTGGAAACACTGGCAATAACTTATTCTTCAGGTTATTCTTTTCTCAACAAAATATATTTTCAACCCTACCAAATTTCAATGGTATGAAAGGAGACCCCAGGAGCTGCCAGGTATTAAATGTTTCTAAGGTGTATCACAACAGCCATACATACAAGTTGCTGCATCTAACTTCACTTACAAGGTACCAGACAAATCATGAACATGCTTGTAAATGCAGTGAATATTCATTGTGAGCCTTCCAGAAATATCACTGCTTACATGGTGCCAGTGGACCTCAGACAAATGATCCTGCTTCTGCAYATTCTGCCTAATCATGCGGGATTTTTGGCAATGCTTTGTTTTATTGTGAAGGATCCAAGGCTAGTTATGCATTGCTCCCAACAGGATTTTTTTTTTAACTTGTCTTAGCTTAACTAAAATTGTATTATGTTGCTTTCAGTAGCTATAGCTTTTGGTTTGCTTAGCAGGATATCAAAAGAAATTGTAACAGTCTTTAGAAAACCAGATGTTTTAGGGGAAACAACTACTTGGACAAAGTTTTTGAGTAAAAAATACCAAACTTTCTCATTTAATGTCAACATGCTAGGAAGTAGTTTATTTTAGTAATGGATACATGACTCATTTTAAATGTAACAAACATAACAAAAAAATGATGAAGCTGATTAAAAGTATAGGTTGAAGTAACACGATTCAACATTGTTGAAACAACTTCTGCTCTACAGGTGTTTTGAATTTAAATTTTTCATTCAGAATTGGAATGAACATAACCATTTGAATCCAACCAATGGCTCTTTTAGGCCCATCATCAACAGTGCCATTATGTAGCCCACACTCTTTACAAGTGAGAAGAACAGTGAAAGTTAGGAAAATATTTACAGAAAAGAAAAACAAGAAAGGTTAATCATAACTGCTATTAAAACTATTGAGCTTTAATTATAATCTTGTTAGATTAAAATCTGAGGACTAAATCACAACACCAGTGCATTGGATAATTACTAAATTCATCTGCTGAGCTCAAAAAACATCTGTTGCTACTCAAAGATTGTGAAAGCTTTTGTCTATAAATAAAGTGTGGAACAATATCTTTCAATTCCTTCTCCTAGCCAGAAAAAAAGCACAAAAAATAGGGAAGTATGTCTTCTTGTAACTAGATAAAAAAATACTGGGTTTAACAGTTGATACAAATTAAATGAAATTGGAAATGTGTAAGGCAAGTTTTATGTAAGTATTGGAAATATGACTATTTCAGGCAGCAATTATATTTACGAAAAGGTGAAATACAAGAAAACATTTTATAAACAGAATGTAAAGCACTGGGCCTGATTAAATGTATTGAAATTAGAAACTCTTACAATTTTTCTATATTGCACAAAAAGCATTACCTGGGGCCAGTTTCTTTTTGCCTACTGCTTAATGCTTTGAGCATGCAAAATGCATTTGGAAACATTTGTTTACAAATAGGCATTTGCACACAAATTATATGATCCCATGCATGGTAACAGCTGTGCTGTTCTCCATTAGCCATACTGATAAGGGGATTTAATTACCTTATGCCCCAGTCACTTGGCTATAATTTTCACCCAGTGGGGAATTTAACAGAAAAATAGCATGACATTCAGGCTGATTTGAATTAGGGAAAGTTAAAACTGCGGAACAATGTTAAGAAAGTATGGGTCACCACTCTGTTCAGCACAACTAAAACAGCATGCTTGTAACATTGGAAACTGGTTATCAGTTGGGTTTCTATATTCAAGCATCACGGAGTACCTGAGGATAATATAAATGGGCGGAAGAAGGCAAAAAGCAATCTTCCAGTGGGTTGTGCATCTATGCAAACAATGGAAAATGAGATATAGAAATTATACCCTTAAAATATGTATCCTTTCTGCACTAATGAGACTTCACCCCAGGCAGACTGAAACGTAAGAAGCATAAGGACCAGGGATCAGAGTGGAGCATACAGAAAAATCCCATCTAAGACTGCCATCTTGCCCCACAGCACATTACATTGGCTGAATTCTGACCTAATTTACCAGGAGTAAGGATTTATCATTCACTGACAGTAACACAGAGAAGACATAAGATGACTTGACAATGAAGGACACCACAGGGACTATTTAAATGTGTCTAATGAGTTGTTAATATCCATTTGAAACCTTGTATTATGCCGATTGCTGATCATTGCTAATTCAAAAAAATACTGAGAACTAGAAAGGTTCTGCAAGATATGATTTTACATTCTGCAGAGAATCCTGCCAAGCAACACAACCAAATAAAACTGAAAGTGACAGTCCATGTCATTGAGATCTGCTTCCTGCTTTTACAGCCTATTCAAAAACAGTCTAGATCAGGAGGATCTGAGGAACATCTGCACATGCCACTGTCACAGACCACAAAATACTAAGTGCAATGAACTTAAAACCTGGAGTACAAATTGAAAAACAAACAGAATATTACACAGGAAAAATACAGGAGTGAGAACATTGCCAGTGATAGTTTCCTGCAATCAGAAAACTTGTTATGGGACTATATATGGACCATATCTATATATGTCTATAACACAGTAAAGGGCAAAAAAGCCAATCATCCTACCACATGGCTTAGCTCAGAGCACAGGAATGGTATACCCCAGCCTTATACCTTAGAGTGCTTAATGTAATGAAAGTAGTGCATCCTGTCTGAACACCAGGAATGACAAAACTACAATGCTTCAAGGGACAGGAAAAAGCCCTAATGTTCAGTTAAAACTAAAACATTCCTCTCCAAAGTGAAATGAGAAGATCCCATAGTTCAGTATACAAATGTTAAGACCACATGTTGTGGTTTAACCCAGCAGGCAGCCAAACACCACACWTGCTCACTCCCCCACCACCACAATGGGATGGGGGAGAGAACTGAAAAAAAGTAGTAAAATTTGTGGGTTGAGATACAGTTTAATAGAACAGAAAAGGAAAGAAAAATAATAATAATAATTAATAATGATGATATAATACATAAAATGAGTGATGCACAATGCAATTGCTCGCCCCCCACCAACCAATGCYCAGCCAGTCCCCAAGCAGTGATTTCCACCCAACCAACTCCCCCAGTTTATATACTGAGCATGACATCACATGGTATGGAATACCCCGTTGGCCAGTTGGGTCAGCTGTCCTGGCTGTGCTCCCTCCCAGCTTCTTGTGCACCTGGCAGACCATGGGAAGCTGAAAAGTCCTTGACTAGTGTAAGCACTACTTAACACACAGATGTTTTAGTTGTTGCTATCAACATTATTCTCATACTAAATCCAAAACACAGCACTATACCAGCTACTAGGAAGAAAATTAACTCTATCTCAGCCGAAATCAGGACACCCAGAAACTGAAGAAAGGAGGCCTCAGACTCCTCAGCTCTCAGTGATTGTTGAGCAGCTTTCTTTTGCTTCCTTCCAGTGAACATTAAAGTACACCAGTGGAAACATTTGTAAGCAGAGAATTAAGTTTGGGTTTATTTCATTTAAAGATTCAGTTTCAAGTCACCTGAATACCTGTGCTGGAAACTAGTCTTAGTGGCAGTGTGTTGTGCAATCTTTGCTCAAAGCAGCTGAAGTCTTGCGTACTAAATGTTTTCAACTGTTCACAAATGTGTGATACAGTAAGAATCATCAAATCACCCCCTGATTTACTACAAAGCCAGTCTGTTTGCAAGTGTTTAAAGATATGCTTGAAAATAACTCAATTTGTAAAAAGCTTCCACTCAGCTGTAGTACTGATTCCACGGGTATATCTTATATTGGAAGTTACTTTGAACTACATGAAAATATATTAGAATGTGTCACATGGAACAAGGTATTGACTCCTGTGTAGGACAGCCTTCTTACAGTTTACAGATGTTACACCACATGCTTATACACATCAGATCTCAAAACTGGATGAAATCTGAATTGCTGGGTTGCTTAACACAAAGATTAATGTGTTATTTTTCAAAAAATATGAATTCTCAGCTAAAACTAAAGTTGTTTTTGACAGAAGAATAACAGATTTTAGAAATATATGTAAATATCTAGCCACATATGCCTGTGCATGTATTCATAGTTACTAACTTCACACTAATGATGTCTGTATATAGCAAGGGGGCAATCCAATTTGAAAATTGTTCTCTTCTGATGTGAAGTACTGTCGCTTTGCTATATAAAAGAAAAACCCAGAAAGAGTTCTGAGTAAAAATTCAGTAGGTAAAAATTTGGCCTCAAAGGACAATTTCCATCAATTCATTGGGAATTTAATTTTATTACAAGTTGATACTTGTATTACTGTTTCTTCCTAGTATCACACAGACCTCAGTCACAGCTAAAATATGACTGTATGTGGAACAGGGGTAACCCATTTTAGAGTTGGATTTTTTTAACACTTGTCAATCTCTCCAAGTTACTGTAAAAAAATTCAACATATACAATCACACATTCTTAGGTCTAACCCCAAAACCCCTCTCAAAAAAAATGTAGGACTAAAAGGTCAGGCTGCATACCACAGGACAAAGTAACCATTTCTGTATCAAGTCTTTACCAGTAGCCTTAGCTAGTTTCCCATTCCCTTCAGAGGCAGAAATCTTTCTATGGCTTCTCATTTTCATCTTAACATCTTTTAACATGACTGAGAATGGAAATGTTAATATTTTCTACATTTGCATAACCATCCCTGTACTGCTTTTTCTCCAGAAAGGAAAATGTAAACATTAGCCTATTGGTTGTATCTATGTTATTCACATTATACTGAGTCCAAACTTGTCTTTTAGACAGAAGTTTATAGACTTCTTGTAATTGGATCAATATAAAACAAGTAAAAACTAGCAGTCTGATATTTTCCTGGATATGAAGATAGCCTGAAAAATCCTCTGAATCCACAGAATTTATTATTTTTTTGTTAAGGCTTCAATTCTGTTTTCTGGCTATTTGGTGATGAAAGCAGGGCCRCTCATTTGGAATTTGCTTAAGGAGAAAGCAAAGATAAGGAGACAGACAGCAATAGGCAATTATGAGAAGAGCATTAAAAGGCTCTGGGAAAAATGGTCATATTAGTGTTTACATTGCAGCCTATAGAATTGGAAAAAAATGCAGATGCTTCCTGGACTGTCTAGAAGCCAACGAAGTAGCAGCTTCTACATGTGTCTTACATGCAAAAAGATTTGAGAACATGGTGGGTTTCACCAGCCTGCAGTTTGCTGCTCTTACATAAAACAATCTAAGTACTTGGGCATCCAGGAATTTGGGTGCAAAATGACACTTCAGTACATCTGAGTAACCTACTTAAGTTCAGCATGGATGGCTTATGTCAAGCATAAGGTATAAAGCATACAGGGAAAGGAAAGCACATGTGTTGTGTTGCCTAGAGAAGTGACCTCACACTGACTTTCCCTTTTAATTACACCACACAGGTTAGATATTGTAAGATGTTCTTTGTGCCAGTTTGTTCCTGACCACACTGGGWAACCCTTTGTAAAATGAGGGTCACCTATCTATATAAACATGACCACAAAAGTCAAATTAATTTCTCTTCAAGTGAAGTTCAGCACCTTTAATCTATCTGCCTAGTATCTGTACGTATAATGAAGACAGATGAATGTGTATACAGAATCAGCCAAAGTGTCTCAAAACAGCTATTTGTATCCCCCGAACTAAAGTATCTACTTTGGAAGTGATCTCCCTTACCATCATTTGTAAACAGACAGTAGATACTATGCATCTCTTCTGATTTGAACTCCTTGTGTTAGCACAACTGAAAAAACCTTCAATTAAAAGCACTGAAACAAAAAAAACAAAAAAAACAAAAAAAAAAAGTAGTTTTCATTTGGACATCCTATAGGACACAACAAAGACATCAGGTTTGATTATACATGGTACTACATGGCCAAATACGGAAGTAAAATACTGAATAGGTTCATTGAAATTCCTTTAGCTTTTGAGACCCATGACTATTAGTCACTGCTTTATTGTGGCTAATAGTTGAAATAAAAATAGCTTGGTACAAAAATAATGTATCCAGAATATTTAAAAATGTTTTTGCACTACCTTACCTAGCAATTGACCTAATAACAGAACTATGAGAAATATTGTATTTTAGGTACTTTAATTATAAGAAAGTTACGGGAAATGCATTAAATCACCAATTTCTCTTTCCTACCTAAGACAGTAAAAGCATTTGAAAAGCATAGAATTGTTATTGGTACTATTTTTTTCTTCCACAATAAAGCAGTTTATAACAGAAAATGTCACATTTTATTAGATTTTGAAAAGGCAGCATCAAAGTATCAGGTCAGCAGTCACTCACCAAGCCACCAATTTGTCAGGTTTTTTGTACATGCAAAAAGCGACCACTAGATGTCAGCATTAACTGTCTGCAAAATACAAACGATGTTTAGTTTCTATTTAGGGATGGATACAAAGCCAGAAGGTAGCTCATGAAGTCAAGTTCCTTAAGGGAAACATTTAACCTAAAGATTGATCCTGCAACTGGTTCAGCATCAGGGCTATATGGCTGGCACAGCTCAATTTGTTGAACTAAATTTAGAATTACAAAGAAATTCCACATTCATATTCTTAATAACTGAACATTTAATATACATATGATGAATCATTTCGTTCAGCTGCAGTTAAGGCAGCCAAGTCCACAGCCTTAAAGAATCTAGTATGTGTACTGCAATCACTACTTATAAGCCTGCTTCTGCTACTGAATTTACCAGAATTTTATCTAAATAAAATAAGGAGTAACATATGGACCTAACTGCATTTTAACAGCTTTAAAACAGTAATTCCTGCAAAACTGAGTTGCATCATTATGGCAGTGGTAAGATACCTGACAAACATGGCTTGTTACTCCTGGGATACAAGCCTTAATCTTCCCCAAAACTGCCCACAAGCTATTTATCAGATTATTTTCTGGTGACTGATTCATTAAAATTATGCAAAAAAAGAAAGCTGCAAGCACTTGAGGTTTTTTTGGCAACTGACAAAATATCCGAGAATTTCTCTCGTGATTCAGTTAAGTGTCTCTCATATCTGCTTACTTTGCTTACTGCCATGTGGATAAATGCCTTACTAAAATGCCTTTGACCTGTTTTTCTTCCTGAATTCTTGCACTTGTTTGTAGAAGCAGGCAGGTCTAAACACCAAATATGAAAGTCCCCAATGTAGGAACACTGGTATTAGAATCTAGACTTTTACACTGCTCCTCAAAGCAATTTATGAAGTTGATTCACACACAGTAACAAGTTTTTTTGAATTTGCAGTACAGTTAGTGGAACATTTTTTGGACTTAGATTTCAAGACAGATTTCTGTATTTAAGAGGACATGGATTGAGGGGAGGAGTGGTGAATAATTCTGGGTTAATACTTTTGTCCCAAATAATGTCAGTAGGAGATTCATGTTATTAGTTTGATTGCAGCTGAGGGTAAGAGCAAAGTGTGTTGCAAATAGCCAGTATGCAAATCAGAGGGAATTCTATCCTTTGATGTTCCCCTACAGTGTAAGCATGGGCAGGCTGTTACACTATCCTTCTATCGTTTTCCCTATCCTATAGGTGGAGGTGAAACTTGCTTTTCATTTTAGACAAATTTTGGGCATCTGCAGATGAAAAATACTGCATATTATCAGCTGCATTTGTGCATGCAATCAGGAGTCAACAGCCTAGAATCTCACTAGTTTTTCAGATCAGTTCTTCCTATGAGATTTTTGCCACCTGTATTGAAAATGAACTGACCATGAAATTTGTAGCCTTAACAGCTTCCCTAAGCAGATTATTGTATTGCTATTTTTCCATTCTCTCTTGTTCCATTGAAATGGCTGTTACAGGCAGTTGGATATTGTGTGAAATAAGTTTCAAGTCCCTTACAGACAGTATCTGAATTTATATAGCAGCTGACAACCTTAAACTCTGGGCCTTACCATAGCGTTAATACTGGCTGAAAGATTCAAATTTGAAATTAAAAAAAATAATAATCTGCAGAAGATCCAGAGGGCAAGTTCTATAGTGCTTGAGTCCAAGAACACTTCAAGGTGTTCAAAAGCACTGTGCTGGTTTACCTAAGTTAGAACAGTTGGACTTATCTAAGCACTTAGCAAAACTGTCTGAAGCAAATGGTGCTTCTTTGAGCTACACTGTTTAACCTCCAAATCATTTCTGCTACCAAGGCTATTACTGTAGATACTCAGGAAAGAATAGGGAAGAGACAACAAATCCTTCAAATTGCAAATAAAATCACTTCTATCAAGAAGCAAGACAATTCACAGTACAGTTCTGTTAACTTGTCTACCTTGTAGATCAAGTCAGAGGTGAATTGCAAACAGTAAGAACAGAGAGGCAGATAAACTATTTACAAACTTAAAGGGCTTCATATCTTGTTTTGATTGTCTGTTAAGTCACCTAGATGATTTGTGCTACAAATAGTTACCAGCAAAAAAAGGATCAATTTCACAGAATCTAGGGTTTTAAAACTGCATGTTATGCCTCCAAATAATGTCTTTTCAATAGGTAACTTTTACTAAGTTAAACAAGTACAAAAAAGAAGCTGCTGCAGAGCAGCACATCTCACCAATATTGCCTATTGCAACCATTACACACACATGATTTGGGTTCCCAGAAAACCTGAATTTGGCTTTAAATTGACCTTACATCAAGAGTAAAACTTTGGGGTAAGAAAGCCTTATTACTTTTGCATGTTAGTTCAATTAAGTTGACAACTGGAAGCTCTTACATAAATATGACAGCTAATGACCTTCCCTCCAAACAAGCTGAGATTGTTTTAAAAAAGAATGATTCTTGAAGCTATAGCCTTAAACACAAAATAGCGAGACAAGCAAGGAAGCTGTGAATCAGGAACACCAAAGGTACAAAAAAAATTTTGTACGTTTTTCCTATGTTTTAAAACCGCATATGTTTTTAAGTTATCTCATGCCTCCTCTTACAGCCATTCTCAGAGCAACTATTCAAAAGCAATTTCTCTCCATCTGAAGCCATGCTCCTCATAATATTGACAAGGTCAGCAAGGTCCACAGGAAGTCATTTGCTGAGTAAGTGCTAGTCATGCAACTTACAGCTGCTTGGATGAGCGGTTTTAATTTACAGCACATTTTTTCAAGTTGTCAACCTGTTTTAAGGAAAAACACCTGAATTATTCCCATCAATTTTGTTGTATCCTCTCCATAAGTGAGAATGTTACCCAGATTTTTAATGCCAGATACAAATAGGATTGTGTTTTTATGTATCCTGTGAACTAAAATGGAAAGTAGTGCCCACTTTACATAATTACAGCCACTTTTCATTCCTGTCACATGTAATATGAGATGAAGAAATAAGAGATATCAGAGTTCTGAAAGCAGTTCAGAGACATAATTGAAGGAGTGATTAATGCTGCTGCACAGAAGGGATCTCCTTAATCATTTGGATACCAAATAGATCATGGCTCTTTAAAAATACTTATAGTAGACATTAGAACACTGTTCTCTGCCAGTTACCCTGCCCTGTTTCACGGAAGTTTTACATCAACAACTTTAAAAGTTGAAAAGGGGGAAAAAAGAAGGTCAAAGGATATCAAAAAAGTGATTTGTTCTCTTAAGCAAATAAAACATTGTGTGCACAAATACATTCCTGTACAGTGCCTGGAAACACATCACAGAAAGGTTCTCTAATAAAGTGATCATATTATTCATTAACATTTAAAAACTATTCCAGCATACTGCTCTGTGGTATGTTCTCAGCCTGCTTTGCCACAGTTAAGAAAAAGGTCCAAGGTTCATAGGGGAGGGCTTGTAAGCAGCTCACAAACAATGTGCTTGAAATTCCTCCCTTTCGTAGCAGGAGTGCAAAACTACAGTTGAATAATTAAGCTATTGAACTAGGATTTATGCCGAAAAGACTAATTTGTAAGCTGTGCCCAAAGTGTCTGGGTTTGAAGTGATTTGCATATTTCTTCCTCTGGTATTCTAGGAATGCTATGGGAAACTTGCTACCCCAGGTCTCAGCAGTAGGTTTCTCATGCATACCTTTCCAAACTTGTCTTTGAAAGCATGAAAGCAATGAGTGTGACATGCACCAGCGTTATATTTGTGTAGCTTATGAATACAGGTATTCATGAAACAGGAAGTTAACCTGAAATTTCTTACTGTGTACAATGAGATTCTGTTTATCTAGGTTACATTAAAAATTAATCCCAATGATTTATGCAAAAGCATAAGGGCTCTGACAAACATAAGTAAATGAAAGCCAGCCAAATGTTCATTTCCCAAGATAAAAAGCAGACTTTATATCTGTGAAATAGGAAATAGTGATGACATCGCACAGAATGCAGGGCAGCCCTGGGCATTCCCCTGCACACACTTGTTACTCAGTACTCTAGTACAAAGCCTGCTCTTGTAGCTGGAACTGAGCAAAAATAGAATTTGACTGTGACACTTCAGTATTCACATTATATTCCTTATTTCATTGCATAACAAATTCATTARTTTAATCATGGGAAGTCATTAAGCTATCAACTTAAATCACTCATCCATATGAAATTACTTTTAAAGGCTAGTTTAAGGAATGCACATAAATTATGGCAGAAGTGTTCACTTGGATCAAGTCAAATGATATTGAATGGGAAAGCTAATGCAATGCAGTGGCTATTCAGGTTCAATAAAAGAGACAAGCAAACAAGCTAGGCACTCAAGACACCATTGGATATAACTGATTTTTTACTGCAGTGTACATACCCAGGGTACCTTCTTCCAGGGCTTGACATTTTATGGGGATTTTTTTTGCTTTTGACATACTTTTTTACTTCTTGTATGAGCAATTATGTTTGTATCCCTTACACAGACCAAAGCAGAATCCTTTGGAAGGAGAGTGGAAGACATGCTCCTTTGCTAAAGGGCAACTGAGCATGCCTAAGGGAAAGAAGATTCAGGACACTGCAGGGTGTACAGCTGTATCAAAGAGGCCCTGCAGGCATTCAGTGCTGCCTCGCTGCACTGGCCTGCCAAGCACCAGGAACAGTGAACTTCTCTTGTACCGACAAGTGTGGTGGGGAATGCATGCAGTCATCTTCGGCAAGCCCCTGAGGCGTGCTGAAAAGAGACCCCTGCCATCACCTCTATTCACTATCAACCTTGTTGTACTGTAATAAACCCTTCTACAGCCACAGATCATCAAGAGGGATGGAACTACATATCCTTAATTTCAAAGCATAGCATCTTTAAGCTAGTCCACTTCAGAAAAACATCACAGTAAGCCTTATGCTGTAAATGAGTTTATAACTAAAGTAAATATAGCCCATTAGCTTGTTAAAAATGTGAAAGTTTTTTTTCTCTGCATCTATGACACTGCTTGAACATTTCAATTTTTTGGTACCATTGGTATTTTTTACTTTAGAATGTCTAGAAAGATGCTTTGACAGAGGTTGAGACCACATTTGCCTGCAGATGACAGAGCCACATAACAGAATCAACTTCTTTGCTGCTTGTACAGTGTTTTACAATTTTCTGTTGGAGTGCAGTAAGTGGGGCTGCATTTTTTTTTTATCAATCAGCAAGTTTTTCCACAGGAACAACTACTTAACCAAACTTTTCATGCTTTTTTCAATGGGTAACCCATTGAAAATAATTTAGGGCCCTAGATAAGAACAGCCATCTCATTTCTTAACAGCAATGTAGCCATATTAAGTCTTCTCCATTTACTCAAAATTCCTGTGCAAATCTGCCATTGCAACAATACATATGCAACCTGCTTAACTTGCTGGCTTTTAAACTCCTAACTTTCTTTTTGATACTCTTGCAAAGAGATAAAGCAAAGAATGCTTTCACTTATGACTATTAGATGAACTTTATAAAAAAGTTACATAAATTTATATGCTATATATACACAGGAAACTAATCTCTGTGGTCAATCATAACAAGAAAGAGTCCTCAGGGCATACCCAACCAGGCATATCTAGATGTTCAAAGCTTTGCCTCTCTGGAAGCAGACACCCTGCATGAGAAACTGATTTTAGGGGAGGGAAATTTAAAGGTGGTGTTTGGATAAATATAACCTTTACAGAAGCCAAAAGCCCATCATATGGGTTGGAAAGAAGTAGTCAAAATCATTGCTTGAATGGATTTTGCCAGGATCAAGGCAAGAATCCAATAGTACATACCACCAATCCTATCCACTTACACTGCACAAATAAGGTTTTAGAAAACAAAATCTGGAAGAGGCACTTAGTACAAAATTACCAGCCCTCACATGAAACCCACATTTTTCTAGGAAGTAATAGGCAAATGCATAGCAAAATTAGGACAAAGTAGCTGCTTATAAGTCTGTGTAAACTCATTTTACATCTGTACTTACCCACAGGCTTTGATTTAAGGTTGCAGTATTTAGAGTTGGCAAGGCCATAATATATTTTCCTGATTTTCATAGTCTTGCCCAAATCCAAGCCATTTTGCCAGTGAATCCTAATACAAATTCAAAGAAAAACAGAGGTTTTCAGTAGAAGCACTTTAAGACTAATCCTGACAAACCAACATGTTGCAAAAGAAGTGCAAAAATCCTGCACCTGAGGAGCCATAACCCTCTGTACCTAAACAGAGAGGGGTCCATTTGGATGGAAAGTGGCATGGCATGGGAAAACCTGGAGGTCCCAGTGCAAAACAAGTTGAACACAAGCCAGAAATGCACTGTGCAGCAAAAAAGCCAACACCTTGGGCTGCATTAGCCAGCAGGCTGATAGAGGCAGTTCTTTCCCTGTACTCAGCACTGCTGAGACCACATCTGGACCACTGTGTATAATTCTGGGCTCCTTGGGTACAAGACAGATACAGACATACCAGAGCAAGACCAGTGAAAGTGATTAAGGGACTGAAGTGTTTTTCATATGAGAGGCTGAACGCAGTATGATTGTTCAGCCTGGAGAAGAGAACAACCAGGGAGGATCTCCGTCTGTAGAAGTATCTGATGGGAGGGTGTAAAGAGTCCAAGCCAGACTCTTCTCAGTGGCACCCAGTGAAAGGATGAGGCAATAGGCACAAACTAAAATACTAGAAGTCATTTAAACAAAAAGTTTTTACTCTAAGGGTGATGAAACACTGGAACAGGTTGCTCAGAGAGGTTGTAAGTCTCCATCCTTGGGGATATTCAAAACCAGACTGGACATGTCCCATATCAACCTGCTCTAGGTGACCCTGTTTTGTGCCGGGGGTTGACTAAACAGTCTCCAGAGGTCCCTTCCTCAATCCTCAACTATTCTATGATTCTACAAAGAATCAGTGAGACTTCACATCAGCCATTTCAAAGAGCTCAGGCCAACCTACCTTCTTCTTAATGGATTTTCACTTGGTCACATCTGAGTCTGATTAAAGGAAAGCACCAATGTACCATTTACAATGAAAGCCAATTTCAGGCTTCTCTTTATATTAAGTAGCATTGTATATGATATTGGAAAAAATTCACTGATAATGTTATTAGAGAGCCATGAGCCTTAACTGCAGATCTTTACACAGTGCCAATGGAAGCTGAAACACCCTATGTCAACAAGCATACATTTAAGCAGAGTTAGCATAGACTACGCAATACTGCAGCAAACTAAGAGGAACTGGTGCAGAGAGGCAGGCTATCTCCATATATTCAAACTTTAGACTTCAATGCAGTTGGTCGTATTCCAGTAGGAAAAAGGTATAATGGTTCCTTTGAAATCAAAGGTGAACATCATCTCCAAAGGAGCCTGACATTTTGCTGTAACCCATTTGTATTGTACTGTTCTGGTGGCCTAAAGTGGAAAAAATAAATACTCCTTCCAGTACCTGTCAGTAGGTAAGAATCAGAAACATGACCTAGAGTATGGCATTCTCTGCTTCACAGAGCTCTAAATGGACCAGAAGAGGGAATAAGTTATAGTGCTGAAGTTTCATTAGTCAAAGATGTTAAGAGGTGCTGAAATCAGAGTTTCTGCTATCTGTTCTGTTAGAAGTGCTGGGGCCAAGATTAATTTGCCTAGAACAGCTTCTGTTCATTGGACATTGCTGTGAGTACAAGTGCCTGAACTCATTAACATTCTTTGCCTTATACTATCCATCATGTTGAGGTCTTCAATCTCGTCGATAAAGAAATTCAAAGTATCTAAATGTTTAAGAACATACAAGTTAATATCACTAAAAGAAAATAATTGCTGTCATTTTCTTGCTTTGAATGCTTTTGTACTGGAAAAAGGTGAGGGGGCAAGGAGGTTTCCTCCACTAATTTTTCTCATCATTTTAGCTTTCAACTGAGATGCAGGGAAAATGATACTATATATAGCAAAAACAATAAAATTAGTATATGTAAATCAACA
Organism: Oceanodroma leucorhoa; assembly: GCA_030449065.1. Lineage (NCBI taxonomy): Eukaryota > Metazoa > Chordata > Aves > Procellariiformes > Oceanodroma > Oceanodroma leucorhoa. Next base: position 9,664,792 of record JASVER010000005.1, on the reverse strand, counting down.
TTATAGAATTAGAAGACCCTTGAATTTTTATTACTTTTATATAGGTAAAGATAGAAAATTAGAAAATTCTTTGGTTGCAAATATATTCAAGTTATGAGCAATACCTTTAATTTTGACACTGTTCTCCATATACTCATTATATATGATGCACATATGGGAATGCACATATGAATGATGCACATATGGGAAAAGAAGGATATGACCATGTGACTGAATGAAGTTCTCTACATTGACAAAGCCAAAAAAATTAATGAACTTTAGACACCTGATTTTTTCAATAAAGTAACCATGTTTGCTATAAACTTTTCCTTASTTCCAAATGCTTATTACTTTCTTCGGAAGGAATAAAAAGTAACTCATTCACAGGCAACCATAATATGGTGCCTTCTTTGTCAATGGCAATTTTTTAACTCTGACCAGTCTACCACACAGGACTAAGCAGCCAACACGAGCATGAGAAATCTGACATTCATTTTCTCTTCAGTTCTAGAGCTGGGCCATCTCCTGTTCCATCTTTTCTGAGCTGATATTAGCTACTGACTCTGTACGCCGGACCTAGGAATAAAAATACAAGAAACAGAACCTTCCTTGGGGCTCTGGTGATCTAGAACTTCGTGGATGCTCTGGCAAATGAAGAATCTAATTTCAAATGTCTGGCAGTATTGACCAGGCTGGCAACACTTACTGAGCAAAGGAAAATTAAAACTATTTCATTTATTCAGCATCTAAAGCCTGTTGCAAGCAATGATATGACAGCCACTCAAGAGAATATATTGCAAGAATCCTTTACAATAAAACCTGAAAATACGGTGGTAACAGCTCCCTACTCAATATCTTATTGTATTGTAAAGGCTCAACACAGCCCTGYTGGAATCAATGGAGGTTATGTCTATTTGCGTCAGCAAAGGATCTGGCTGCAACTATTTAGTGATCAACAGCAGTTCAAGTACATTCTAAAGAACTTGTTAGTTTTGCATTCTCCTGACTTTGAAAACTGCTTAGTTCATGTATAAAAACTTGCATTGTTCTGGAACACGGATCTACTTGCAAGAGGTGACTCATTCTTTTGCTGGGGACAGCATTAAAAGTAAAGCAAACTCAACTCAAGTTAGAAAGGAAATAACAAATACACTGGCAGACAGAACTAAAAGGCTCACTTGTGTCACACTGTTAAGTCCTAGAAAATTACTCTATCATTCTGCTGCCTGAGCCTAAGATTCTTTCCTTTCTTCTTAATCTCACTTTCTGGCCATTATCCAGCTTACTTGATTCACCTCTCAACTTGTAGCCTCTGTCGATCTTTAGAAAAATAAGCCCTTTGGATTTTTTTTCCTTTCTTCTTGTTGCCAAGGATTCTGTTTAAAAAGCATGCCTGCTTGACTTTCGGGAATTTGCACCAATATAGAATAGCAATGAGTTACATCATGTTCAAGAAACGCACACATTTCCAAGCACAGAAAGAACTGATGACCAATAATGCAGCAATGGTCTTATGGTGCATATATTGCACCATCTACTTTTTGTTTGCAAGAAGGTTTATAAATATTTAGTTGTGTTGTATTAAAACCAACCAACATCCTCATAAGCCTGACAGATGTTTCAGTATGTGTTATCAAGTACAAAATTACAAGCCAGGTGGATATGAAAAGTATGTCTGGAAAATTGACAAATTTTTGCTTAAAAACAGTACTGCAGAGGATTTCAATAGAAATAATTTTTCATGCTAATTCTCCCCGTAACAGGGGATGCTGTCAAACACTAACCCTCAAGGTCATGTCTATGTATTACATATTCCAAAACTTCGTATTAACCACAAGCATAAATCAGACTTTCAGTCTTTTGGAGAAAGGGGGTTTAAACCAGAAGAAACAAAGAGAGAAGCAGCCTTCCTTCAATTTTTGCATCACCTAGGACAGCAACCTGTGCCTTCCACAAAGGAGGATGATCCCATTCACCATACTTGGCTACAGTTTCTTCCCATATCTTCTCCTGGTTCTTCTTTGTACAAAACATGCCACCTGCTCCATATTTTACATACAGGCTTCCATGCCATGAGGAAAAATGCTGTTGCGAGGTACCAGATGAAGTTTGTTTTTCAATGCACTGTTTCTCCAGTCACTCCAATATGTGAACAGTGTCACCCAGGCTAAATTTCACTGCCATCTCTGTGACTTAATGCTCCTTCTTGTCTGGCTTTCAGTCTCTACATATGTTCATGCTAGGCTCATGGATTTCGGTGAAAGGCAGTGGCAGCTTCCATGGCCTTAAAGCTTCTTCTCATCTTCATTAGTGTAACAGTCCTTTCCCTGGCATCTATCTTTTTGTAATCCTGATTAAGAATAATGCTTCTAGTTTATGGCGCAATTCAGACACTGATACTCAAATGGTTTTCTATTGGGTTAGAAGCAGATAAAAAATATAGTTCAGAATAACACTCTAGTCTAAGCAGGAAGTTTTTAATGTTAGTTATTTCACTGTTAGGCGTGTATGAACTCCCCACCACAAGAGGACTGTGTAGGTACAGTCCCTTATTGTGAACGAAGTTTTAATGTGATAAGAGTTCCATCAGAGCACCCACCTTTCTGCTAAGTTTGCCACTTATGGAGATCAGAGTCATATACCTCAGTTTGTCTCCCATCATGACAAACTATGAGGTAGGTACAGTAGACAATACTTTTCAGAAGCGATGCACTTACTGCACAGATCACTCACAAAACTCTCACCAATTTCCTTTTAGTCTTGGGCAGRGAGAGAAGACCAACACTCTCTCAAAATGGCAGTTGAAAATAAACAGCTACCATCAGAATATTGATCTGGCCTGTGGCTCATTCTTTTGCCAGGCCAAGAAATCCTTGGATGGTCAAAAGCAGGGTGCAAGCCAAGTGAATTGCCTTGGCAGCCTGAGATATGGCCCACAGACTATTACATCACTATATTTATGCAAGTGTGATGTTATGCAGGGAGTGCAAGCAAACATCTGTGCCTAGATAAAGCCTGGTAAAAGCTAACAAAATCTTTCACTTTTTGCTGTACTCAGAGCTTTTGTATTTTTCCATTACCCAAACTATTTACAATACTCCAGATTTCAGTACTAAAGCTTATGAAAAGGCTTTTGCTGTCTATTACTCTTAAGGCATTTCATTTTTTCCTTCTAAAATAGCATCTGCCAAAGTAAAAGTGTTGTGCAAAAAAGTCCCAAAAATACTTTCCTATCCAAAACATACGAGCATAAAGTTACTGAATTGTCATATTTTACCTACTACTTCTATATCTTTGAAGATAATTACATTTCATTCAGAATATCATTCAGAGTGCTTGGTGTCAAATCAAATCTTGCCCAAGAAGAGTTTCATGGAAACAGATTGCTCATGCATAAAGATATACATTAAAGGGTATCTCACCCTACCAGAACTTTACATACTTGCTCTAAGCCTCCGAATACCTAACTACATCCAGAAGCAAGTCTTAAGAACTGTTTTATTTAGTGGAATTCATTTCAGTTCTCATTGGGTAGATGACTTGACTTTACCTTAAAAATAAGACAAAACACTTCGGGGAAAAAGTCAAAACAGCTTTGAAGCAACACATTGTGAACAACACTTAATCTAGTTTTGCTCTGTGCTAACAATCACTCTGGAAAATATTTTGAGGATAATATGCCCAGCTGTGTATTAGATAATAATTTCATATATTGTTCTCAAATGATATTGAGAGTCATACCTAACGGCATACTTCATAGAATCGAAGGAGTCAAATATGCAAGCCCCATTAGGTTTTCTAAAGAAAGCAAATGAAGCTGCTAAATTGAGTCAAGATGGACAAAAGGTAAAATTATAATGTAACTCTTCACAAAAAAAGAACTAAAAGTGTCCTATTATTTTTTAGTGGGACCACAATTTGTGAGACACCATTCAAGATTAAACCATCATCAGTAGAAAGGTTTTATTGAGACAAGCACTTATAGCAAAGTCACCTTTATCTTTCACGGTGAGAAGGTCAATTGTCTTCAAATACATCACCACCAATCACTCATGTTATTAGTCTAAAAATCCCTGAAACTTGTTGCCAAGTACCTCATTTTCAGATACACCTCAGCAAAACACAGCACTTCAACTGTTAAGCAAACATTATGTCTGTTTTAGAGTTTACCCTGTCTTTCAAAGGCAATGTACAATTAAAGTCCTGGTAAAGAAAAGGGACAGCAACATAAAAGTTAAATCAGTGTGTACTTTACTCACCTTTTTCGTCTTGTGTACCTTTGTTATCTTTCCTATTACTGCTCACACTAGGTGGCAGTTACTAGCAAAGGCAAGGAAGTTAATCTGGAATTCTAGGCAAAGGATCCATTGCTTTCTAAACATGTAACTAAATACAGTCTACAGATTTCATCTGTAATAACACATCACTGCATCCTTCCTTTCTGTTATGAAACTTACACAAAAATATTATTTAATTGCAATGTAAAGATCTTTAATCAAGCACGAACACTTGTAAGTACGAACACCAAATTTAGTCTCTCACTTGTTGATTCTATTGGCTCCTGAAATCCTGGGTGTATAAGGCACTGTACCCATTGAAAGGCCATGCTAGCAAAAACTTTGTCACAGTGCAATACAATCAGTCATTGCTCTTTAGGTGAGTCACTAATTGTAGTACGAAAAGGTCAAGCTGAAAGTAATACATGATATATTTGAGGGCAATCATCCTTTTCATCCAAATGCTGCTAAAAGATTAAGTAGGACAGAACACAGGAGGCTTTTCAGTTAAAATAGAAGATGCCCAAGTGCAGCTTTCTGTGGAAGCTATATTACTGCATACATAAAGAATCTCAAAGTCTACATTACCCAACTCAGAAAGGATTCTTTTAATCTTATTTGGTATCAACAAAACCAAAACAGCTYCACAGAAAGACAAAACAGAGCCTACTTTCATACAAAGCAAATGGTAGCACAAGAAAAATAAGAAAATGTGCTGCTTTGAGAAGGAAAGACACCTTTAAAGGATGGCATAGATTTCTAAATTGCCTCAAAGTAGTTTAAAAGGTGCCCTCTGCACCTGATGCTTCACCCCAGCCACAGTAAAAAGGTAAAAGCTCCTACATTTTTGTGCTGGGGCAGGGAGAAGGGGTATTTGTTGCAAGTCATTGATTGCTATTCAGGAACAGATTAAGAAGGCATTTGGGCATCTCCAGCACTGCACATTTACCTCACTTCTGAACTATTCACCAAGACTGCTGATGGCAGCAATATCTCCTTTTCATAAGCTCCTCTTTGCTGTGGTTCCAATTGAGTCATTCACAGACTGCTATCTTCCTAACAGGCAAGGGTAGACCCTCAACAGCTGGCTCACAACTTTCTACCTGACTCAGTGAAACCCTTAAGAGTATAATGAAGGCAACAGATTGTTCACACTGCTCCTTATCAGACATAAAACTCTGGATGAAGAAAGCAATCTGTTCCCATAAGAAAATTTCTCAGTTAAACAAAACCATTGCATATCTTCCTACTGATTGCTGTATCATGAACTGTATCTCCAGCCACTAAAGTTGCCTGAGTAGATGTGAGCGTAGGTGTACTTGCAGGCCTACTGTATGAGCAAAATTACCATAGCAATTACAGCTCCCAGAAGTACTACCTTAAGGCATTTAAAGATAAACCTAGTTTTGGTGGAACAGAAATTTAGCAGTGCATGCCAACATCACAGCAATCCAGAATGCACAACACCAGGCAGAATCAAGCTTAGCACCTCACAGGACAGTCCTCTCCTTCAACAAACTAGGTCAGTATCTGTAATTCAGAATCTAAATATACAAACCCAGCATAGCTGAGTAACAGCATAGCTGAGAGAAGTCTTCAAAACAATACTGTTAAGAACACTGAAACTCATTTCTTAARAATCAGTGATTCTAACAATAGATGGATCACATCCTTATCTGTTGCTGCAGCATACTTTTTTAATTATGTCTAAGAGAATTCTAAATAAAAAATATGAAAATTTTTTCATAAAAGCCATGAAAAATAACTTAATGTAAAACAATATTACCTTTTAAGGTAACTGTTATAACAGCACACCCAGTGTCTTTCAAAACCCAATAATCCATACAATTATGAATTGCAGCTTTCAGCATAAAGATACTTTGTAACAATTCCTCCAGTGCTATTATTTTCAGTAGGTTTTCAGAAGGATGAACCTATAAGCTACATCTCAAGTAAAGATGATTTAGGTGTTAAAGTACAACACTTACTTGTCAGAAGTCCCCTTCTCTTAATTTCAACTTTTGCCCACCACCTCCTTCCTCTATAGCAAACGAAAATTTGGACATTAATCAGTCACCTTTGCCCTGACTGAGAATATCCCAAGTATAACAGTGTGCTTGGCACAGTGGGCAATATTTGGAATGAAAGCAGTTTCATACCAACCAAGTTAAATTATAACCCAGACTAACCTCAATCCAAATTCTAAAAAGACCACCAGCATTAGACAGAACAAAGACAGGGATTCCTAAACTGGGAATTACAGCCAGCCATAGTACACCAGGCACCACAAGGACTTGAAGCTTCAGAGAATCAGCTTGCAAATGCCTAACTGCTCAAGTTCATCCTCCTGGTTCCATCTGGATGTAGCAACAGCAAACAGAAATCCCTGCCAAGTTGAAGAGACTGGGAACAGGTAGGTGCTGAGAGGGGTTGAGAGATGGCTGGGCAATGTGAAGCTTGTGCCTCTGCTAGGCAGTAATAAAGTAGAGAAGGGTGGGAAAGAGAAATGACAAATCAAAGCGTAATCATCCTAAAAACAGGGGTTCTAAAGCAGGGAGTCAGAAGAGAATAGTCAAGAGTAGAAGCTAAGGCCTGGGGTAGGCTATAGTAGTTTGCTGTGAACTTGTTTTAAAGAGGGGCTCAAGTGGGTGGAAGGCTCCAGAGAAAGCTGCCTCAGTCTAAGAGGCAGCTAAGAAAAGCAGCAGTGAAAAAGCCCTTAGAGCATAAGATAACATGGGACATTAACTATTGCTAAGGTTGTTGCTTACTTTACTTCTCCCTGTAAATAAACCTAAAATGTGGGAAAGGTAGGTGGAAAGTTAAATAGCCCTTAGTAAGAAGGTTAAGCACAGAAGTTCAAGTCATCCCTCCTGCAGCTTCTGCCATCATTGCAGGCATCTGCCACTCACAGGCAAGGGTCCATCCACCACCCATCCCCACTTGCTGGAACGGCCTTTTTTTCAAGATGACCCCCTCAAACATAAATCACTGCACTCATCACACTCCTGCTGCCTACAAGGCCCCCCACAGCAAACAGAAGTTGCCCCAAGCCAGTGCTCACTCCAGGACAAGGCTTTCTCCTTACCCCACAGAACATGCTTTTTTTGCATAGCTACAAGCCTGCCCAAACAGGCTTCACTTTGCTCATGATGCCATCACCACAGCAAGCTCTTGCCACCCATATCTCACCTCACAGTCCCCTGCCAGCCCTAGACAAGGCTCCTCCCAACATATCTCCAGCCATTCTTTGAGGAGGCTACCCCCACCTGAGGGCCCCTTTTCATAGATAGGACTACAAGCCTGCTCAAACAGAAAGCATTCAAGTTTATGAACACTGTTGCTACCACACCATGGCCACAGCAAGTGGAAGCTATGCACTGGCATTCACACCTGGACAAGGATCTCCCCCCAGTGGTTCCCTTCTCAGAAAAAACTTCAAACACAATTGGACATAAAGCACCTAGCTTGTGAACACCACTGCCAGTGCATGCTCTGGATTCCCTCATCTCCTTCAGAGATCTACTGCTCCTGGGGAAAGATTTGGCCCTCAACAGAGGGTCCCCTGTTGAGAGTGTGACCTCCCACAAACACCACTCCCTTTGCTCCTCAGTGCCAGTGCTGCCACACATTTCTGCCACCTATGTCACCTTCACAGAACATGGAAGCTACATACAGGCTTCTGCCCCACCTAGGGGTAGCTACCCCCCACCAAAGGGCCACTTTTCACAAGATTATAAACCTGCTCAAACATGAGTCACTTAGCTCAGTGGTAAGGACTCCCCACATAACAGGTCCTGTCTTGGAAGCCAAGCCCACCCAAACGTGAGGCACTCAGCTCGTGAATATCATCACTGCACTTTCCTGCCACCCCCACACCATATGGAAGCTGCACACACACATGTGTGAGTCTTACAGAAGGCTGCCCTCCCTCCAACAACTCCCTTCTCACAAGACTGCAAGTCTGCCTGAACACCTCAGCCCATGAACCCATGCTGCCAGAGCACACTTCACCATGCCACCCTCAAAGGCATCTGCTCCTTCTGGGCAAATCTCCACCTTCCCCTTCATCCCCCCCACCCCAATCGCTTTTCCAGAGACCCCAGGCCCACCCAAATGCCTCTCATACAAGGCACTTCGCTAGTAAACACCATCACCACTGCACATTCTTGCCAGCTCTGCTGCCCTCACAGACCATGTAAACCTCACACAGGCATCTGCCCCTCCTTGGGGAGGCTAATCTTTTCTGCAGTGGACACTTTCACAATACAAGCCCATACAAACACTATTTAGTTCACAAACATCACTGCAGACACACTCCTACCRCTTCCACAAATAGCAGCAGCACACAGGCTTCTGCCCCCCACCACAGCTAAGGCTCCAACCCCTGCAACAAGTCCCTTTTGCTGACATGAGGCCATCCAAACATGAGACATTCAGCCTGCAAATGTCATTGCATGCTCCTGCTGACCCCATCACCCTCACAGCACATGGAAGCCATTCAGGCATCTGCCATTCCTGGGCAAGGCTTTCCCCATCCCCCAAGCAGTTCCTATCTTGGGACACTAAGCCCATCCAAATGCCTCTCAAACTTGGGGAACTTCACTTGGAAACACCATCATACCCTCTGCTCCACACCACCCCCCCACCATGGAAGGCATATAAGAGTGTGCACTCTTCCTGTGCAAAGCTTCCCCCATCATCCTCCAGTAGGTACTTTCTCCACAATCCCACAGTCTGCTTCAAACAGGAGAGACACAGCCTCTGAACACTACTGCAGCCATACTCCTGCTGGTCCCACAGCAACTGGAAACCACTCACAAGCATGTGCCACTCTTGGGCAAGGCTGCACTCCTCACTAGCAGTTCACTTTTCACAAGAGTGCAAGCCTGCCCAAAAACTAGTCCCTTATCTTATGAAAACCATCACATACTCTTTCCACTTGTGACAGCCACACAAGCATCTGCCAATCCTTAAGAAGGGTTCTCCCCCATCCCCAGTGCACATCACTTTTCCCTAGACTGTAAGCTCCCCTCAAAGACAAGGCATTTAAGCTCATAAAGGTCATTGCCACCATACACTCCTCCTGTTCATGTCATCTTCACAGCATACAAAAACTGCACATAGGCACTGTGCATCTCTGGGGAGGCTACACCCTACCCAGGAGGGCTTCTTTTAAAAAGGCCATGAGTCCTTTTGGACAAAAGGGATTTAGACACTCCTACCACCTCCACAGCAAACAAACTGCATATTAGGCATCTGTTTCTGTCCAGCAAGACACTGCTCCCCCACACATTCTTTCTCACCAGACTATAAGCCCCATCAGACTTGAAGCACTTAATTTAGACTGCCATTGCACACCCCTGCACCTTCCACAGCACATGGAAGCTGTGCACAGGTGTGTGCCACTGCTTGCAGAGATTTCCCCCCAACTTCCCTTCTACAACCCTGTCACAGTTTAACCCCAGCCAGCAACTGAGCACCACACAGCTGCTCGCTCACCCCCCTCGGTGGGATGGAAGAGAGAATCGGAAGGGTAAAAGTGAGAAAACTCATGGGTTGAGATAAAGACAGTTTAATAGGTAAAGCAAAAGCCATGCATACAAGCAAAACAAAACAAGGAATTCATTCACTTCAGGCAGGTGTTCAGCCATCTCCAGGAAAGCAGGGCTCCAGCATGTGTAACAGTTACTTGGGAAGACAAATGCCATCACTCAGAATGTCCCCCCTTCCTTCTTCTTCCCCCAGCCTTATATGCTGAGCATGATGCCATATGGTATGGAATATCCCATTGGCCAGTTGGGTCAGCTGTCCTGGCTATGCCCCCTCCCAGCTTCTTGTGCACCTGGCAGAGCATGGGAAGCTGAAAAGTCCTTGACTGCTGTAAATACTACTTAGCAACAACTAAAACATCAGTGTGCTATCAACATTATTCTCATACTAAATCCAAAAACATAGCACTATACCAACTACTAGGAAGAAAATTAATTCTATCCCAGCCAAAACCAGGACAAACCCCAACACTTTACAAGCTGCTGTCACTACTGCACACTCCTGCTTCTTGTGTGCTCACACTCCACTCACCCTCACACACCCACCACTCCTGGAGAAGGCTCCTTCTCTCCATTAGCTTTTCATATTTCTATAACTCCACAGTTTACTTCAGTTGTGAATGCCATCACACCCTCCTGCCACCCCTACAGCAAACTCAGGCCACACACAGCTCTTCACCCCAGATAACACCTTCTGCCCTTAGGATTCCTTTCTCCCATAACACATGCCCACACCAATGCCTTCCAACAAGAGGGCCTTAGCTCAAGAACACAGGACCTGCGTCACACTGTTTCTGCCAGCACCACTCTCAAAGTTGACTACCGCTCCTGGGAAAGGCTCCCCCTACCACAGGGCCCCTTTTTGCAAGGATCCTAGCTGCCAAGACGCCTCCTAAACACAAGGCATGCTGTTTGTGAACACCACTCCCACTACACACTCCCTCTACCCCACCACCCTCATGGCATACAGGAGATACCCACATGCATCTGACCCTCCATAAGGAGGGCCTCCCCTCATACCACCCCCCACCTGGTCCCCTCCCAACTGCAGGCTTCACAAGCAATCCTGCACCCTTCTGTCAGGACTATAAACTCACACAAATACAACTCTGCCACTTCCCTAGCAAACAGAGGCAGAGCTTTAAGCACCCACCAAGCATGGGCATAGCTCCCCTCCACAAGAGATTGCTTTTTGCATTATTACAAGACCTCCTGAAATCACTTCATTTAGCCAGGCAAGACCCTCACACTACCCCATCCACCCACCCCCCCCAGCAGGCAGGATCAGGCACAGGTGCCCACCCCACCCACCACTACCAAGGATAGCTTCTCATAGAGCCACAAGCCCACACCAACATCCCCTAAGACAAGGTCCTTTGTCCATGCATGCCACTCCTGCCAGCACCACCTTTACCATCACCTACCATTTCTATGAAGGCTCCTCATGCCTTGAGGCACTTTCCAGAAGGCCCATTGCCACCCAGACATTCAGGTTGCAAACAGCATCATATGCTTCCAGCTCCATATCACACCCTCACTCCCCCCCCCCCCCATCATCCACACCCCCCAAAAAGCCTCCCTCCTAACAGACTGCAACCCTCAGCAAAGCCACCGGCAATACTGGGCTCAGCCCCAAACAGCTGTCCCACCACCCGCTCCCAGCTCCTTTCCTATAAAAGTATCTCTGTGTGGGGCTCGACTCTCCCCCAAAGTTTCTGCAAGGACGGACGGACCACACAGACCCACAAGCCCCACAGCCACCACCCTCACAGGAGCAGGCGCGAAAGCCACCGCCGGCCTTTTCACAGCCGGCCTGCCGCCCCCCGCCCCCCATCCCGCCTCCACGGCTCTCTTCTCGCGAGATTACGCCCTGACGTGGACGGCCGTTACGGGGCGCGTGCTAGCGGTTGCTGCCCCACGCTGTCGCTGGCCATCACTGCCGCCCACTCCGCCATTATGGCAAAGAGCGCCTGCGCGTCTTCTGGTGGGCTTCCTYACAGCTGCCCGAGCCTCGGGGAGCTTTTGCTGGTATGTGATGTAGTTTTAATTGTGTTGGGTGTTTTATGTTTAGTATAGTATGGTAGTAAAAGGTACGGGAGTCTGTGGTGGTTTTACTTAAAAATAATTTGGGTTGGTTTTCTTTTTTTTTGCCTCTCTTCTTTTTTTTTTTTTTTTTTTTTTTTTTTTACAGTTGAAAAGGGGCGACCAACTATTTCTGGTAAAAAAAAAAAACATTTATGGTTGTTGGAGAGATGCTTCTTATAGCTACCTTAATCTTATAGCCATATGACTGTAGCTCTGATCTAATTTAAAATCATAATTAAGAAACTAAGCTGTTGACTTAAATGGACAGCTATTTTTCATGGGGATTTTTTTTGTGTTTGGACCCCAGTCTTATACCCAAATTGTTGAAGACATTGAGGAGCTGCTTGAATGTAGAATAGTTATGTAGGGCTTTTTTGTTGTTTCTTTCTGTGTGTGCAGTTGCAAAATAATTGTAGTTACAAAAAGCACGAGAAGTGGTGCAGTGGTTTATTCTCAGCTTTTCTTGGGTTGCTAATGATTAATTCTTAACATATCATGCATCCCCCTTAAAAACATTTAATATAGGCCTGAGAACTTCAGAGTGCAATGAGTAGCTCCTTGCTGACTGTTACTGAACTGTTGTTTTACTAGGTATAATATAATAGCTATAAGGAAGCAATCAGGATAGACAGTAAAAGCTTGTTTTGGAGAGTACTTTACCTTACTTCATAGAAAGGTTGCAACACCGCTTTGCTTTATAGTTTGTTTCTGCTTGTCAACTTTTTGACTGTCTTTTTAGCAGTCATGTGCCAAGGCTAAAACATTGGCTTCTGTTAGAAAGCATTAGTTTTCTAACCTTTTATCCTTTTCTTATGAGTTTGAATCTAGTAGTGATATGAGGGGCTAAGATAATGAGAAACTTGAATATGGAGAAAGAGACCATACGGCTATTGTTTGAGATAAAGGGCCAAACCAATTTCTATAATCTAACAGTATCCTTTACTTTCTGTAAAATGAGGGAAGTGAAATTTTGGTATCTTTAAGGAAAGGTGAAACATCTTAACCCCTAGCGAAATTGAATTTCTCAGTGAGAACTTAGTGGGTGTTGCTGCAGTGTTAAAATAGGGCACCTGTTCTAGTCTACCATAAAGCAGAGCATTTAACTTCACAATATTTGTTCCTTGTGGAAATGAGTTCAACTGTTTGCTGTAATATCTGCCTAATAGTGCACAAGTTCCAGAGCACTAATAGCTATGAAAGCTTGCTTTCAAACCATAAAAACTCTGGACCTTGTGACTGAATGTTAGGTGTGATTAAAAATGTAACTTTTGCTGTTGCTAAAAGTGAATTCTGTGGTGTGAATAAAGCAAGCTTGTTTCTGGCTGGTTTCATTCTGTTTCCTGATTTTTCAAGTTCTGCAGCTGTGTGATTTTATCTTGTTTTTTTACCACACCTTCCTAATTATGTTGCTGATGAGCTTGAATAGAGTCTTAATTTCCTCAAAAGGAGAAAAGCCTTTATGAATGAAAAGTTAAATGTGTACCATATTAAGTTTTTACTTTGCTTGCCCTGGTAATTTGTCACCTACTTAACTTTCAAATGCCTTATTTAACTCAATCATTAAGAAATTATTTCTGTGAGTTTTTATTTCAGTGCTGGATTGAATTAGTGATACAAGCTTTGAGCTGACTTGAGAACATAGTCAAGATGTCTTCTTTTTTTTGTAAAGTGTGGGTTGTATGCTTACTACTGAGGACAAGAACTGCTTCAGTATCTCTTTTAGACTTTTTCCAAGCCTTTTATTGCTGTCATAATATTGGGTTAAAGACAGCAGAGTCAAATAAAATACCAGTAATTGGATGCTTACCAAAATACAGTAATCCAAATACTGAAGAAAAAAATATTGCAAAGAACAAGACTAGGCTTCACACTAATAAGAATTTAGTACAGACAAAATCACTGTAATCTGTCAAGAAATAGCCAAAGTTGTAGTAACAACTACAGTTGACTTGACCCTGAATAAAGCATCTGTAGACAGTTTAGTTTTGCCGCTATGAACTAGCTGTAAATTCTGTGGCAAACGTGTTTTAAAAACTAGCTGATTGTTGCTAGTAAAGTGCTCTTAGTGCCTGTGGCTGTTGAGTAGTTGAGAGAATGTTTTATGCATTTGTGATGTTTATATTAAAAGTGAGGGAAAACTAGCAGAGCACTAACTCTTTTACTCTGGCAAGTTAGTGAAAATATGAGCTATGCTTGGCTCATAAATTAAGGCAGAAGTTAGCCATCCAGATTGATCTCAGGGTAACTCCTGTGCCTAGTGCTGCTGGGCAAGGCACAGGAGTTAGAGTGTAGCCCATTTATTATAAAGTAGCTAAATCCTAGTGGAGTGGAGAATGAGCTGGAGTTATTGGCACAAGGCTAGAGGGTAGTTTGCTTTTCATGGAAACTGTATCAGCTTTGGCAGAGGTACAGAACTGCTCTTGAATTTCTGGAGAAAGTCTTACATCTTTAATATTTTCATTTTTGAGGAAACAGTGAACTGTTTCAGTGTAGATTCTGAAGTGTAGTGTATGTATAAAAATATCAAGCCAATCAAATACCAACTAGATGCCAAGCTAAACTATAGTTACAACCACGTCTACTGCAAGAAATGTAAAAGTGACCTTTTAAAAACCAACTGACAAGTGAAAAGCCTCTGTGGTAGCACTTAGAATAGATATTTTTAGATATTTCTAGGTGCATGTGGCTTAACTAAAGATTCTCTAGCTCTTCGCTGGGAATACTGATTCAGTTATGCTGCTGTAACAAAGTGAGTTAGCTGCCTGCTTCGCAGTTCTTGYGGGTACAGTCTTGGAGTTACAATTGTCTTGGTACAATCCACAGTGAGGATTGGAGACAGTGAGGATTAAAACTACAATGGCAAAATAATTCCAAATTAGATGTGATAGGATAAGCAGTTACTGCTAAGTCTTGGAATCTTCCGTAGTATCTGCTGACACGTAAAGGTGGAGACAAAAGCAGACTTTGCAGTCCTGGTAGCCTCAGGTAGTTCGCTTCTGTTTAATGATGTAACTAAAGATTACAAATCATTCTTTAATATACTGCTTTCATTAATCCCTTTTCTTGAACATCACCTGTCTCCTAGGAACTTCCCATTTAAGACATGGTTGGGGAGAGAAGAGATGGAACAATGTTCCCGCTCTTAGGTCAGGAAATACAGTTCTGGGCAAAAGAAATGCCAAGTGTCTTTTGTAGTATAAAATGGTATTTCAACACAACTGGTTACAAGCCTCAGCTGACTTACTACCAAGGTGTTCTTAACTGGGATGAAGTGCTACAAGTAATCTTATCTGCTGTTCCTGTAGTTACTCACTATGTAGTTACATTCCTTGTTAACTTCAGGGCATTTTTATCTGAGAGTGACCCCAAAGCTTCTTAGTGATAAGGGAAAACTGTAGCAGAAGCAAAGCTGGAAGGAGAGCAAGTGTCAGGTCTGGTGCTTCTGCCAGGTGAATTGAGAGGTACAGATGCTTCTGAGGCAGGACAGTTTTATTCTTGTGTAACTTTCTCTTCCAGACTTTTTTCTCTGTTTTCTCTGAGAGACAACAGCAGCTTGTAAGTCCTTCCAGGGCTCTGTCAAATTTGAAGTAGGCAGTGAAGATACTGATGCTTTTTCAGCCCTAGACAACTGCTTGCATTGTGCCTTAGAGTACTCAGCTGTACTCACTAATAATAAGTACTGGGACATCATGAACAACTGGAAGCTTATACAATAATGTTATTCAAACCAGTGTGTTATTGCCAGTATAAACTCAAATATATTTAATGCTATTGTAATTCCCTAGCAGCCTTCCAAATTGGCTGGTAGACTCTGAAAGCCCTCTTTATCGTGACTTTGTAAAACCCTGGCATATTAGATTAAATAAATGTATGTTGTGCTCTTGAGCTTTTTTAATGGTGATTAAAATCTTTGTCAACTTTGCTTTCTACGGTATAGCTTTGCATAGGCCCACATGTTGTACTTGAATGTGCTAATGAGAATCTCTCAGATTGGAGAAAATGGCAGCCCCCTGAGGATGTGAGCACYTCTTAGGTTTCTTCTTTAATCTCAAACTTGTACTTTTTCTTCATTCATTTAAATAGCTGCTGTTTTTTCTGACGTTTTTCACTTTTGCATGTAGAATACTAACACAGACCTCTGCTCAAGCCTTGGCATTCCAGCGGTGTTGAAATCTGTCTGCTATGTATATTGTGTACCTTGAGGTCAGATCCTGTGGACAATGTACAGAAACACTGTATCTAGTAGTAGGGTGTTAGTTCCAGTAGCTATTTCATTTTTTGAATGATAGGTGCTATGAAAATAAGTGAGAATTGTTTAGAAGAGCTTGCCATTTAAGAACTACATAACTCAGTAACCTAAGGTTACGGGAGAACAAACTTGTTTGTGGGACTGAGCTTGCAAGAGAAGGCTACAGCAGAGAAATGAGGCAGCGAATTCTCCACTACAAATGTGATGCAGATAAATCTGTCTATGCTTTCTTGAAGCCCAACTGCCTCTTTCCCTCCTAGCTCTGGTAGTGCTCCAGGTCTACAAACAGGGCTAGTTCCTATGCAGAATTCAGTCTGCTGTAGGACTGATGTTTCAGATAGCAGCAGCATGTTGGTGCTACTAGCTTTTAGCCTGTTAACACACTAGCTGGTGTTTTTCAAGTGCCCTTCACGTAGCATGTAATATTTTTAAAGGGAAAAAGAGTACAGCCCACAAAAATAGTGGAATGGGGAAAATTACCTCATTTTTACTCTGTTAAATATTTGTGACGTTTACTTGATCAATGCTTTTTTCAACTCGGCAACCTGCTAACTTATGCTAAATCTTGCTTTAGCTGGAAGCAATTATTTTTTTAACAGCCAAAGCTGCTAGAATCATGAGATACTTGACACTCTTGGTTTCTATCTTAAAAAGGAGTTTCTAGTTTTATGGCTACACTGAAAACATGAACCAAAGCTCACTGTGAAGGTGGTGTAGACTTTCTGGGTTATTGCACCCCAGTTATTAATTTGACCTATTTGGCAAAGGGAAATAGCTGATTTTTGATTTAATGTTGAGACCTTGATTTAATAATCCAAGAAAATTGAATTGTGGCACATGGTCTTCCTTGTTTCCACTATGCGTTTGTTGTGACTTAAGACATGTTTTCTGTGCGCTTCCAGAATCTGTTATGATTACAGGCTCCTCGTCACTTCTTCATGCTGTTCTCCAAGTTATTGCTCTAAAAAAAAATAGCTTTCTGTGGAACTTTTTAGATTCCTTTTGTACAAAGCAGGTTTAAGGAAAGATACTGTTCTTGTTTAAGGGAACTTCATGAGGGAGACTGGCATAGCTTGTCAGGAGTCACTTGTCAATCAGCTTAGGATATTTGCAAACTGGTATATATCTGTTGTGCCTAGAGAATACCTGTGCCGAAACTGCTTGAAAAACATCTTCAACTAGAATAATGGAAAGTAGCAGTGTACTAAGATGAATATACTAGCTCTTTCTATATTAAAGCTTATGGTAGGGCTTTTATAAATAAAGGTCTTTTGTCTTGATGTTGTGACTCTAATGAACCTGTGAGTCTAACGTTTTCTTCTGATTCTATATATGTTGATGTTATCTGAGCTATGCATTTTAATTTCACTTAATGTACTTGCTTTGGCAATATGTGTTTTATCACTGAGGAAGATTCCACTTCATATTCTGCACTGCAACTTTCTCTACTGAATAGAAAAGAAAGTGTATATGTAATCTACCAAACACAGATTTAGAATGCTAATTCTAATTCCCCTTCCCTCTGAGTGCTGATTGAATTTAGTCTTAGTGAATTGTACCTCTGTTAGATTTCAGCTGAGTTACTTTTAATCCTTCTGGATGATTAGAATGTGCCCAGTGATTGTCAGAGCCCTGCAGTTGGGCATATGTAGCCAAAGTTTTAAATTGGTGATGGTTGATCTAAGACAGCTTTGTTATACATAAATGCACAAAGAAAACTTCAATTTTGTAGATTTCTTTAAATAGTTGAATGTAAGCTGTAGTAGAGTAAAATGCTTTGCTTAATCTTAAAAAGGCAAGGAAGTAAACAAATTAATCCCTGGTCACTTTGTGTTTTCCAGTACAGCAAATGTAGTAAAGATGTTGAAGTTATCTGTAAATTGTACATTAGAGGTAAGTGTTGGGTCATTTACTTTCAAAAATGGAGATGCTGGAGAATTTTGAAGAGCCTCAGTCTCACTTTCAAAACTGATGTTTACAAGCACAGAACTTCAGATATGACGGCTCCCACTGGATTAAATTGTCCATGTACCTTTCACCTTGATGTTGGGAATCCTTGAAAGTAATTTCCAAGCTGGTTGCAAAACAGGATTTATTTGAGTATAGGCATCTAAATTCAGAGAAGTGATTCTAGGAGCCAGAGCTCAGCTGTTACTTGATCTTCAGTTAACCTTGGGAACTGGGATTTGTTAGTCTGGGGATTATAAAGGGGAGTGGGGAAGGGTTAAATAAGGTTATCATATGGCTTTTGTACATACTGAGAAAGCATTGTAGCTTTGGCAAGGCTTAGCCATATTAGCACCAATTCACGCCAAAACCCAAACAGGATTCATAAATTGTTTCTCAGCCTGGAAGCTGGTTCTGGCATCTCTGCTCTGAGAGCCTGTTTAACACTACTACCTGGTTGAGTTTCTAAACATCCAGTTGTCTTCCATAGGGAAAAGTGCATAAAGATGCCTTTGCAAGATAGCCCAGTGCTAAGAATTTACCTAGTGCGTGTGTCTTGAGGTTTTTCTCCCTCTAATGTGAGGAGGCTCTTAACCATGTTTCGTGCTTCATTTGTGATTCCATGCTCTAGCAGGCTATAAGCTGTTTTGGCTGCTTGTTGAGAACTCTTTATTGAGCTGGAAAATGTTTCACAGGCAGGAAACAGGGTATCAGTACAGGAGTGGAGGCTTGAGTCCTGGTTCCCACTCTGCTTGTCGTGTACCTCAACTAATGGCTATCATAGATGTTTTTATCATAGCTACTGTGGCAAGAGTGAGCCCTTAAAAGGTGTGCTGATGACTGTTGCGTGTATGAAGATGAGATTATTAACTCAAATTTGGATTACACTTTGCACAGGTGACCAACAGCAATGAGTTGCAAGCTTTGAAGGGCTTGGGGTTTTTTGGGTTTGGTTTAGAGGAACCTCTGAGAAGTCTACACCAGAATGCTTAAGATTTTTAGTGGCAGAATTCTCATTCTCTCTAAATAGATACAGTATGCTAACTTACAATATGCTGATACATAGTGCTTATTGGTGGGTATTCACTATGTACTGTAACATCAGGAGAATGATCATCTTTACTGTTAAAAGATCTGTATGAATGCCTGTTAGCGTCAGGAAACACATTCTGATTGTTTCTCTCAAAAACTGAGATTAGTAGATACATGTTATGTGCATGCCATTAGTTACATTGTGTTGGTAATTTTATTTATCTTGTAAAATCTAAAATAGATGCAAGAATGCTATTCTTGTTTAAGTGATGCAATTCATAATACCCTTCTAAGATGGATTAGGTAACCTTATTTAACTCTATCCTCTAGAGGTCTTTAATAACCTTAACATATCTGTCATTCCCATCTGTTTTAATTTAAGGCTGATTATGCTAACATGCCTTAAAACTAGGAACCACCTGACCATTCAATATTGTTTTAAGCAGATACAGCTTATAGTATTTTCAGAATATAAACACACAGCTTGCTATTGTGATGCTAATTGATTTTATTAGGCTTGTCCTTGTTTAATCTACACATAAGCTTGGAAAGCTATTAACCTTTTTTGAGAAGCTTTTCTTGGTTTGGAATTTCCCCTCCCCCAAACCAGCTTTTGCTAACCTGCTACTGTTCTTGTAACTGTCAGTCTTCTGAATGTGTCCCCTGGGAAATAACTGAGCCCAGCTGAAGGGTAAGGTGGGAGCAGTGAGCTCAGCAGCCATCCAGTCAGACTTGCAAGGAGGTAAAGGTTTAATATTTCCCAATAAGTAACAGATTTGATTACGCTTCTTCATTGTGCATGAATGCACCACAWGTTGTAAATGCCTTATGTGGTAGTAAAGGCTACCATGCAGATCAGAGAAGAAAGGGCAACACTAGAGGGGTACAAGCATATGCTGTATTATAACCCTATGCAGTATCTGGCAAGCAGACTGCAACATTTCTGTGCTGGAGTGTTCTCATTTCGAGGTATTGGTATTTTCATTACTACTGAATGCTTCATTCAAAATAGAAGAATTACAGGGATTGCCATAGTATTGATGCATTATGTTAAATGATGTATTTCAAGGAAGCACTTCTGTTGTGTACACTATCAATTTTTTAAATGTCTAAGTTACATGTATTGCTAACTGTTCTCCATTGACTATTTTATCTCTTGATTTAAAATAAAGCTGGAAGAGCTGGCTAATCACAGAAGTCTCTTGTTTCTGCTGCTTCTATAACTTGGTTTTGTGTATTGCTGTGAGACAAGTGGCATGTACTTAAATGTGTGAGCAGAATCAAAAAGAAACTGCTGCTGGTGGGAAAAGGCCTATCTTATTGCTGATCTACATGAGTGTATTTAAGGAACGGTGAAAGGGGGACTGTAAACTGCAGACTAATGGCTAAGTTGAATCATCATGATTATGCAGTGGATTGCAGTAATGCAAATGGAAGTTCTGTGGAAGTGGACTGCTTTAAATATGCACAATAGTAACATTGAGTAGAGGCTTGAGGACTGTCATAGTATTGTTGTTCAGAGTTACAACGAGTAAGCAGGTATTGGTGTGTTGAATACTTTTGTTCATTCCAGGACAATTTAAAAGACAGTTCAATGAGCTGAAGCTAAAGAACCACAAAAATTTATTTGACCAGGAGTGCTACAGGATGTTTTTTCTCTCAGTAAATGTCATCTTTTGTCTTCTGTCTGTAGCATCCATCTGTCGGCACAGATAAGTGTAGTGTATTTGAATAAATACAGTACTTTTAAACTGAGGCTGGCATTTCTTGTTTCGATAGTTTTGTTGTTGCAATACTGGAAAGCAATAACAATTGTATTTAATGTAAGTGTTCATAAAGAAAATGTGATATATGGTTAATTATGTTGAGTCAGTCCACATATGCCACAGCATGGGGTTGTGGGTAGTGAACATAGGTATAATACAGAAACTGACAGCATGTTCTGAATTGATAGGGACAAATCAGGGTTCTGATCTTTGCTAACTTGCTACAATTGCATCTTCTCAGCTCATCTAGGTTTGCATCCTACAGTTCCCTCGAGTAGAGGCTCTGATTAGTGAATGGTTTATAGAACAGCTGAGCAAAGGTGAGGAAATGAAGCATTCTTTGTATAAACAGCAAGACCTGCAGTGCTGAGGCTATAGAACCAAGATGTAGAACAATCTAATAAGCCTACTATTAATCTAGTCTGTTTTGTGGATATTTGATGTGCAGGAATAAATTGCTTAACTGCTTGTGTCCATAATTCTCTAAACTTTAACCACTCCATATTCTTGCCACAGTGCTGGCATCTCTGAAGTTCAATGGATGCAGGTTATACCTTGTGTTATTGGTTGAAACACCTTTTATGTCAGAAACTCACCAATCACTACAATAGATTTCCAGTTCCAGATGCCATACTTTCTTTTAAAGGCTTCCAAACAAACTAAAGTATTGTCTCTAAAATATAGCCATGCAGTCTATAAATAATGTGTTCTCAGCTGAACTGCTAAACACAGGCAGTTCCATTTCCCAGCCAATGCTCGATCACACCTTTTTGTTACCTTGCTTTACTTCTGCTATCTATCCATTTCCTCATGTTCAAATACTTTGTACATATTTCGATTTGTGGATTCTCTGCAGAAAAAAAAATTGAACTTCTTATGATGATAGTAAAGCTAGGAAGAGTTAGAGATAGACAGGGTATTAAATAACTAGTATCTAAGAATTAGGTTATCAAAGTGAGTTAGATAGTGAAACCTAAATGTTTAATTCCTTGCCTTCAGACATCTTTAATTGTTGGGGGAAAAAAAAATATCTCAATGTTTTTCCAGCTGCTCTGTGGCACTTTTGAGTATTTCAGTTTCCCCAATATATGAAAATATATATATTGGAGACATTCAGGTAGCAAAAGGACTGGGCAAGTACCTTAGCTTTTTGTTGTTGTTGTTCCAAATTAAGGAAAGTTATCAATGATTTACAGTTCAGAAAAGCAGTGCTTGGAGGGAATTTCTTGAGGTTAAGTAACTTTGAACTGCATATTTATGTGAAAGAAAAGCACTTTCCTCAAATAAATCCTTGATACTTTTCTTCTTAGAGGAATATTCAACTTTTTCTAAGGACCAAGCGTCTTTGGCACTGTGCAAAATGGAGAACCTGATCTTAAATGAACACTAAGCAAAGCTATGCATGAGCCAGAAAACTGATTCCGCAGGGTGGACGTGGTAAGGGTGAAAATGAATTCTTTAGAAGAACAAGGGGGAGAAAATAAACAAAGTGCCAATACTATGTAGAAAAGTTAATGCACTTAATTTTGTAATTGTATTTCTCTTCAAATGTTTTTCTTGGCAAGGGGACAAGGTTCATGGAAAGTTGCTTYCTGGAAAGTTCAGAAGACTGATAGGTTGAGCTTAGGCAAAGAGCTTGACATACCTCTCTCCTTTGTAATGAAGGAGACTCCATAAAACTAGTAAATTATTATTTCATAGACCTCTCATGGATGTGTGTTTCTAGATACAGCTTCTTCAGTTCATAGGCTGTTCCTGTATGATTGGGATTCCACAAAGTACTTTCTTGGGTGATTGTCTTGACTAAATTTTTTTGAACCTGCCCCTCAGAGCGAGTATGCAATATCTTCATCAGTCAACCATCTCCTTTCATTCTAGTGAGCTTTGTTAAGCTACTTTTCTTGCCTATACTCCTTCCTCCTTGTTTCTGGGCCTGTCAAGAAATAATGGGATGGATTTTCTTTATTTTTACTTTCTTCTTCTTGTCTCTGCTAGTTCACAAGGATCACTTCCTTGGGATAGCTTCATGTATTTAGCCTTCATTCACTTCCTATGGCACATGCTGTGAAGTGGCTGTAGCCATGTAAAATATCTATTTTCTGAAATGACAGTCTCCCACACATATGCAGGCTGCTGATCAGATCTTGATTGTAGTACAGTGGGTTTTCTTTAGATGTCTGGCTTAGCAAAGCTTTATCTTTCTCTGGAATTAAAATGCCAACTTTCCTTTAAGTGTAATGCCATGGACATTCTCATTATACTATGTACTTATGCTGACTGTGCATATATAATGTAAAAGATTCTGCAGAAATAACTTATACTAAGGCATACCTACTCATTTTGGAGGGGGGAAGTAAATTTCCTAAAATTCTGGTTCTGTTCAAAGATGGCTAAAATTCATCCTTTTCTGGGCATAAAGTGCAACTCTTCTCACAGTTGGCTGCTGCTGGGCAGCTTTCTTCTCAGCATGCTGGTTGCTTTAGATGTGTGTGGTTTTTTTTTTTTTTTTAATGTTTCTGTCCTTTATAGGATTATAAATGCCTCAAATGGGTTCCCAGACTTCATTGCTGAAGCTGAACCCCCAGACATTGTGGACATGCAAGTTCTATACTGAGGTGCTACATCCTGTGAGAGAATTCATCCAAAGCTTCTATCCACGGAAGTATGAGTTAAGCTGCAATGCAGTTCAAATGCTCACTTGCTTGGTATGCCTAAATCTGGATATAGAAGAGGTTATCAGCTTAGAATAGCTCTGTTTTCGGTGAAGATTTTTTTCGTCCTTGAGAAATCAGGTGAGATACTTCAGGTGGTCATCCAACTCAGCACCTTGAAAATGTGGCTGATCATTCAGGAGCTTAGTTCCATTACCAAACTTGTAACACAGGTCTTTACTATATGTGCTCAAATTAATGCTTAGACTTGTGTGTTAGACTTATCTAAAGTCCTGATCCTGGAATCTGCATTACTCTATAAGCTATACTTCAGGCCAGCAACCTTCAGCTTATTCAGGAAAATGGCAGGTGGGATACCATGGGAGGTAACTCTGAAGCCCGAAGGCATTGGGAAAAGCTGACAAATTAAGGACTGTGTAAATGCAGGAACAGGCCATCCTGATGATCAGGAAAACACATGTACCAGGAGGCTGGTTTGGCTAAACAGAAACTTAAAACAAACTCCAGTGCAAAAAGTATACTGGAGGAAGTAGGAGGGACATACTGTGGAAGAGGAATTTGGAAAGGAAATACTGGCTATGTAAGCATGCTGTTAAGAAAGCCATAGCTCAGCTGGAATTGAGACTTTAAAGGGAGAACAAGAAGGCTGCTGCTGCATTAGTAGGCTGAACATGAGAAATGCAACTGCTGCCGAGTGGTGTGCATCATTGAGTGACAGTACACATGGACTGAAGTACTTGCTACTTAGGTTTCACCAACAAGGACTCCCAGGCCTCTCTTCTTAGTGGAAGGTTTCAAGGAGAAGAGCTACCAGCAGTAACTGGATGAGAGTTGAGGCAAGGATTTCTTCAGAGAATTCAGCATGGACAGAGATCTTGATGGGCTGTGTGTAAGTATGCCGAGACAACTGTCTGCTGTCCTTTTGAGGCTGCTCTCTTTAGTCTTTGCAAGGTTATGGAGGTCAGGAGAAGTTCCTGATAACTAGAGGAGGGCAAATCTTGTACCTCTCTCTAAAAAAGGCATGACTCTTCAATCCTGTGCAGTATAGACTGGTCAACTTAACTTTGGTCCCTGGGAATATCATGGAACAAGTCCTCTTCGAGCACACATCTGAGCACATGAAGGCAGTGATCAGGAAGAGTCAGCATGCATTTACCAAGGGTAAGTCTTGCCTGACTAACCTGATTGTCTCCTAGGATGAAATGGCCATATTATGGATGGGGTGGATGAAAGTAATTTATCTTCACTTTACCAGGGCTTTTTACAGTCTCACACAGTATGTATGTTCATATCCAAGTTAGGATGTTGTGATCTAGATGGGTGGACAACTAGAATAGGTTAATAAAAAAAAATAAAACAAACCTGACTGGGCTCAGAGGGTAGTGGTTGATGTGTCATATTCTCTCTGGAGGCTGGCAACAAGTGGTATCTCATTTCTGAAATTTAAAGGGGGAAAAGAATTTGTAAATCATTGAAGTATTTCAATGCATGATAACTTTCTTCTGGGTTTTCACATGAAAAGAATTTAAATATTATAGTTAAAAAAATAAACCACAGTTGCTGAAGTTCCTGCAAATCAGAATATCTAACTGTTTTCCAGTTTTGATTTGGTCTTAAGTTGAACTTTCTATTTTTAAAGATTTGTGTGTAAGCTAATAATTTTCTTGCTAATAACTTTTTACTTTTAATAGATCTTTTAAATGGAACTAAGTGAATGTGTCTGTATCCAGTTTTGATCAATTGTGTCAATTTTTTCTATGTCTTGTCCCTATTCTTCCCCTTTAGTATGGTCTTGCCTTTCCATCTGTAATAGTTAATGCTGGGCATGATGAATTAATTGTATCAGTAGTATGATATGACTGCATTTAAAAAGTACAAATATTCTGCCATTAATGTATATTTAGTTAAATGGGATAACTGAGCACAAAAAGGCCCTGCTTTTTGTACAGATCTACAAGAAGATAAAGAACCATAGTACTCCAGTCATGGAGTGAGAGGCAGGAAGTGTGGGAACATCTTTATTACAACCTTATTAACAGACTCCACTAGAAGAGAAGGTTGAGGCAGCTGTTCTTATTTCATCTTTAAAGTAAATATGAAGACTAACAATGTTTCTTTATAGCTCTAGTGAATATCAATACAGATTTAAGATCCCTCTATTAATGGTACATAAAAAATAATTTATAGAGAGGCTTTGACTATGTTTCCATTAACAAGTAACACAGCTAGACAAGATGGATCTGTAGAATAAAATACATGATGCCACAGACCTATTATCCACACTGTACATAAAGTAGAAATACTTCACAGGATCATCCTAGAGTTAGCCTGAACTGAGTGTTGATGAAGGGTGTGCAGTACTTTATTGACCCTGCGCCTGGGCCAATGTGGTGTGCCGTAGGATCAATGGGATCAGTGCCCCATGGATATGTTTAAAAATCAGTTTCCTTAGCAATTGTTACGTTCTGTATTTCCTTACTTACAAATCTATGAAACTTGGATTACACTTAGACCTTAGATTTGCATTCAATAGTACACTTGCATCTTTCTCTCCAAAGGTATTCCTTGTATTGTGGTAAGTTAGCAATTTATATCTTTGCGTAATAAATCTAGTAACAAACTGAAGAAACTGTCTTTTCAGGAGAAAATAAACCAAGATGATTGATCTACCCAGCAAATGGTGTAATTGGTGTTCCTGAGAGATACTTATCAATATTAGCTAATAAAAAGATAAAATTCAGACTTCAGAGCATATCACATACTAGTTGTAGACCCTCAAATTTTTTATTACTCATATCTCTATCTTTACACGTATAAGCTGATGTATCAGAGATTAAAGTCAGTTTATAATGTCAATTATTTAAAAATAAAATATTAGAATACTAGCTAAAAAGAAACACTGGCAAGTCTTTGTGTAAGCAAATTAAAAATAGCTAATTAGTGATCTCAGTTTAGTAGTGGTAGCTATATTGTTTGAGAGGAGATACTAATAGATGATGTGTAGAAATAAGTGAACAAAATAACTACTTTATCTGGTAGGTCTTCATATGTACTGGATTTTAACTGTTTGAGTAGCCAGCTATCAGATACAGTGTTTCTATTACAAGCCTTGCTTGAACGATATACAGTATTTAAGTGATTTGTACTGTTACTAGTTAGGAGAAAGGATAATGTCAGGAGGGGAAGATTGATCTTTAGACAGAGCACTGGAGGATCAATTGACATAATCACAAATGCCTCAAGGCTATCACATAAATATGTTACCTCAGTTAAGATGAAGCCAAATTTTTATAAAATTTTCTTGTACTTGTTAGACTTAAAATCAGAAAGTGGTTTTTATAGACACATACACATTTTGTGTATACTTATTTGGATATTGAACACATGTTCTCTTTCTGTAGAAACGTGATTGCTTGCAAGTCTGACTGGTACGGCATACAAAGTGTGCCAAGCTGTTTTTGTATGAAGGTGGTGCTGACAACTGTGCTATAAAAGCTTGAAAACTGGGCCCTGTGTTTCATGGCAATAGACACGGGGAAGCAGAGGTTTGTAGCTCTTGCCAAAAAGTCTGTGAAACACACCAAACACTTCACAARAGTATGTGAATAATATTTATATAGACCTAGAGTTCTAGTGCTTCAGGGAGTCCTTTCATAAAATCCTGTTTGCATTTGGCACTAGTGACTCTGTAGTGGTGTGTCAAAACAGTATTTAGATATCAAGGAATTAATCCTCAAGATTAGCTTATAGAATAACTGTTAGGAATAATGTACAAATATTAATATCACTATCCCCTGTACAGATGAAAACTTAGATGCATCATGAAGATGTAGACATAATAATCTGGAATCTAGAAGAACAAGTCTGCTTTAGTAGTCCATGCAGGTGCTGTGTCCTACTTGCGATAAAACCATGAGGAAGCTTGCCAGTATTGGTCAGAAAATGATCTGTGTCTAGGGATTCTCAAAATATTTCTCAAATGTTGGATCACTTTGCTGTACTGGAGTGGTTAGGTAAAAGTATATTTGGGAGGAGCAGTGAATGAATGGTGTTCTTTCGGTTTTCCCATGTGAAAGTTGATGAGTTTATCCTGAGCCGTAAGTGATGTGGAGAATGATTCAAATGTGACATAGTGTTGCCAAAACTTGGTGAAAAAGAAAAGCTGATGCTTATACTAGATTTCAAGGATTTGGGGGAGAGGTGTATATTCCTTCAAYACACACCTCAATTCTCTGCAAGAAGAAAATTCTAACCAATCTCCACTAAAATGAGGAGATAGTATTTGAGTTAGCTTACTTTGTTAACTCAGACTCTTGAAATAACTGAAATGAGTATTTTACTGAAATAGTCACAATCCTTGCAGTGTTGCTGGGAAAAGTTAAATAGACGGAACCTGTACTATATAATTATAATACATTTTATAGTTCATTGCTGTATACTGAATATAATAACATCTTGTTAAATTAATGGTAAATGCTTTTCTGCAGTATCCTAATAATCAGGTTGTTTATTGTTTATTTTGCATTTGCCCAGAAGATGCTGTTTATTTTGCATTTCCCCAGAAGATATTTTTTCCTTATGCTATGTTCAAAAATATACAAATCCTGTTCTGGCAGGGGCCTGTTGCCAGTTGCTGTGAAGTATAGGCAGACAGACTAAGTAGTAATGTCTTGTCATCTCAGCCACATTGTTAGATATACCAACATCGAAGTGATTCAGTATGGTGTTCATACATATGCTGAGTTCCATTATACATGCATGTATACATTTTATGTAGTGTGCATTGACCTTGTGCAGCCTGTACACAGACACTGAAGTTCTAAGGTCTTGCTCTTCCCTAATGTCACCACACCTTTTAGTATAGGGGGGTTTTGCACTATAGATCATGGTTTTACATATTTCAGGATTAATGCTTGTATGTCTTCAGTGAATAATTTGGCCAAGGCACTAAATCAGAACATAAAGGAAATGGAATATGCTATGTATAGGTACACTGACTTATCTAGAATTTGCTAGTTTTGTTTATAAAACTTTATAGATAATTATAAACAAATGCATATGACTGTAATGCTCAGTTTTTCTCATGGAGTAAGGAATGCATGTAAACCAACTACCCTCAACTGCCTGTTCAAGGGTCCTGTCATATAACTTGATCTTACAGTTTTGATTAGAATAATCCTGTAGAGGAATATAGAGCTCAGTTCCACCTCCACCACAGAATTTTGGACCTAAAGCCATTTAGGAGTAAAATCCCACAAAGGACTTTGTTACTTAAAACTAAACACCCTAGTGTTAGTTTTGGCACTCTAAATGTAATGGCATTAGTGCTCTRTGCTTAGTCTTACTTCACAGTGTATAAGGGAGACTTTGGGGCCTTAGAAGTAGATCTAAAATTAGACAATACATTGAGCTACTGCCTGGAACTACTAGTTAAGCATTTCCTAGGATGATAGGAGGGTATTGTGACTCACGGACTAAGGCATGCCCCAAAAAGGCTGGTTTACAATTGTGAGAACTAAGGGCGGGGGGAGGAGAATCTTTTCTGAAGGCCTGATAGAAATGGTTTTATCTAAAATAAATATCCTTGGCATCCTGCCAATGTGTTAAAGTGATGTAAACACATTGTAAACATCATGTAAAATGGGTTAGGATTTTTTGACCAGAAATGTAGAAATATACAAATGGCAGAAGCTTAAGGGTATCAATGACTAAAAGCACCAGTAATGCCCATTAATGTGTGCATACTGGATTGTAATGCTTAGTATTTTAAACAGTTCTTAGTAGCTCAGTTTTGCTTTTTTTTTTTACAAAAAAAGTATTATTTTTAGAACTTAAGCTTTAACATAGCTGTTGCTCTCAGATTTTTTGATCTCCCCTAAAATTTCATACTTGCTGTTCTAAGTTAGGGTAGTTGTAACTGCTGTAATTTCCTATGGTTATATCACTTTAAAAGATGGGAGAGAAATAATATTTTGCAGGCTCCTATTAAATGAAAAAGAGCATATTGGAAAGCTGAGGCTGAAAAAAATTTGCTGCTTTCAATGCATTGTGAATTGTTGGATTCAGATTACTTTAAGTAGCTATGTAATATGTTGCAAAGGTGGAGTGCTAATGAATACACATATTCCAAGACAGAAGATACTGTGTGCTGAAGTAAACTGATATTCTCCAGCTTCTATTAAACTATTCCCCTGAAAAGACCTGAGCTAACATCAGAAATGGTGGGAACTGGCTTGCATTCAGGGTTTTGTTCTGGTCTATTCATATTCTGTGAAAAGGGATGGATTGAGAGAAACTCTTTTATGTGCAGTGTAATGGTTTACCGAGAAGGTATGAAAACATGAATAAAGATCTATTGAATTGAGATGATTGAATGAAAATACACATGCTTTTGAGACTGATAGTAATAAACATCATCTAGCCTTATGTTAGCATTCAGATACACTCAGAGAGCTGACCTAGCTTCATACAAGGTAACACAGGACTGGAAGCACTTAGACAGAATTTATGCTATACTGTTGCTAGACCAGTTAGTTTTATTGACACCATGAGATGGCATCCAGTCCCTGAATGTGTGCCCTCTGAGAACCAGTTTATTTTGCTTTGGGTATTTCTAATGATATTTTCCTGCACCACCCTTTTCAATGCAGCAGTCTTAAGACAAGCCATGAAATTATTTTAATAGTGAAAAGAATTCACTTACAGTAGTAGAACTGTTGTTACGATTCTTTCAAGCAGAATTAACAATTGACATCTTACAGTCAAAACTGGGTGCACAGACAGTTTCCATCTCATGAGACTTTTATGATCAGCTAGTTTGGGTGCTACTGAAACCTGTGGTAGATTAGACTTCTGTCCCTTAACCATGATGTGTCTCTGAAGTGCTTAGCTTTTACCTGAATGACAAGCTAAAGCCATTTAAATGTGGTTACACCAGTTCCTTATGTTAATTAGCAGGTTTCCTTGATATGTGAACTGTCTACTGACTTGTCAAAGCCACAGCTACTTCTGGGATGGAATCATTTCTGAGTTCCCCCAACACTGAGGGTGAAGAAGGAAAACAAGCATTAGAAATCTGACACTTTCTAAGGAGAAAAATCAGCTTAGATTGAATACTACTTATCTGATTTCTAAAACCAGCAGTATTGAGTGATCATGTTGAACATGAAATTAAAAGCTGTATGAAATATTTCTATATGCTGGTTTCCATAAACCATTTTTTTCCAAGTTATCTTTATAAATGTTGTTTGTCACCCTAGGTAATGAGCACAGGACATTAAATATCCCCCCAAAGGGGAAGAATGTGTTAACCAACTCAACTGAAATGAGCTTAAAAACAACTTTCTCATTTGGAACACCTTTCTTTAGAATGAGGCCAAGAAGGCTTCTAGGGTTTGATATATCTTTGGTAGAACATAGCTGTGACCACGTTCAGTGTGCAAGCATAATCAAACAGTCCTTCTGTGGAGTTGACATCCATGCAAGTGTATATGCCTTTATGATCATCCAGACACATTAATGGACATGTCCCTGATAAAACAGGAGCAGTAAAACCCTAGTTCTATGGTCAGATCTTTCAGAGATTACTTTTTAATGGACTGACTTTTGTGCTTTGCTGTAGTGGGTTAACCTTGCCTGCTGCCAGATGCCCACCAAGCTGCTTTCTCATTCCTCCTTCTCAGCAAGATGGGGGAGAAAATAAGATGAAAAGCTCATGGGTTGAGATAAAGACAAGGAGATCACTCACCAATTTGTGTCATGGGCAAAACAGACTCGACTTGGGGAAAATTAATTTATTGCCAATTAATAACAGAGTAAGATAGTGAGAAATTAAAACAAAACTAAAAATGTCTTCCCTCCGACCCGCCTTCTTCCCATGCTCTAGGTCACTCCTGACTCTTGCCTCCTGAGGTAGAACATGGGCTCTCCAGGGGCTGCAGCTTCCTTCAGGGTACATCCACCTGCTGTGGTGTGGGGTCCTCCATGGGCTGCAGTGTGATTTTATGCTCTGACGTGGTCCTCCATGGGCTGCAGGGGGACAGCCTGCTTCATCATGGTCTTCCATGAGCTGCATGGGAATCTCTTTTCACAGTGCATGGAGCATCTCTTCTACATACTTGTTCACAGACCTTGGTGTCTGCAGGGTGTTTCTCTCACACTTTCTCATTCCTCTTTCACAGCTGCTGTGCAGCAATTTTTACCTTTTCTTAACTGTGTTATCACAGAGGTGCCACCAGCGTTGCTGATGGGCTCTGCTTTGGCCCGTGGTGTGTCCATTTTGGAGCTGTCTGGAACTGGCTCTGTCTGATATGGGGGCAGCCTCTGGTGTCTGCTCATAGAAGCCACCCTGCAGCCCTCTGGCTGCCAAAACCTTACTACATAAACCCAATATATTTGCATTTTTACCTTTGTCTCATGTAATACATTTCTCCACAAAGAAAATAATTTAAATATTGGAAAATAATTTTCTCACAATAGGTTTTCTGAAAGGGATCTTTAATGATACTGGATTCTGATTGTACTGACTTTTTTCACATATAACTATGTGTAGAAATACAGTTGTTATTGGAGCCCACAGAATGTTTCAAAAAGATGTCCCGTAGGTGAAAAATTGTAGTGCAGTAATATCTCTTTAAGCACAGCCTCTGTGAGGAGGGTTTGACAGGAACGGTATATCAGTTACATGTGTAGGTCTTAGAAGCTAATTCAAACAGTGAAATAGCTTGATGTAATGGCTAGGCTATTCATGGAGCTGGATGAGCAAAATATTTTAGCCCATGGAAATAACTGCTTTTCAGGTTTCAGATTATAATGTTAGATGGTATGTAATAGCTCTATGGTTTATGAAGAAGTATAAATAGTGTCTAATCCTGGCCGGTTGAAGTTGTACATAGAAAGCTTAGTTATATACAATAACTTAAGTATTTATTACAGGCATCTGGACAGGTGAGCCAGGAGTTCTGTATGTCACTCCATGATTAAATTAAGTCAGAAGCACTGCAGAAATATTCATATCAACATCACTTCAGTTTGAGTATCGTATTCCTAAGATGTAGAAAATAGATGTGGGTGCATATTTTTTAATTGGCCTATTTAATTTGAAATTCTGCATCTGGTGTTGGGAACCCAAATGAGGAGTTGCTTTAGATCGAGATCTGCTTGAAAAGCAGGAAGGATTTAAAGATTTGGTTCTGAATGAACAGTATGCTGAAATGTAGTTTATGCAGAGCACAGCACATGCCATCTGAGCAACTAAACTCACTCTGTAATGCATGGACTGACAGCAACTGGTGATGCCACCATTATTATACTAGAGTAGTCTGAATTGGAGTGGATGAGAAGGTACTTCACATGTGAATGTGAGCCTGTGACGGAGTCTCTGCACCTGCTGCTCTTGCTACTATTCAAGTCTGCTGAACTTAGCTGCCTTCCTGGAACTTAAATGTCTACAATATTGAGAAAGTCCTGTCTGCATGATACACTTCTTAAAAAGTGAGAACATCCAGAGACCTGTAGATAGCCTGCCCAGCTATGGTACTTGTTTTTGCTGTTGACTTTGCTATTGTTTGAAAGAACTTAGTAGGTAGTMTTCAAAGTGAGTAAGACTGCTTAAGTTTGGCATTTATTCCTTCAATAGAATACATGGAAACTGCAGAAGATGGTAGGTGTGCCCATCTGTTCCAGAAGCATTCCAAGCTTCAAGACAGTCTTAGTTTAATATGCTGGTTAGGATGTGTATCAGGGGTAAGGATGTCAAGTATCCCTTTCTCAAATGGGAGTATCTGTCAGGGGATAGGTGAATATTTGAAAGGAGTACCATGGAGATACTAGTTTTCAATTATTTGCTTCTTGTCTTTAAGATCCGAGATTAATCAGACCAAAACCAACTATTTTCCTCCTGGAGCTGGAAATAATTTGAGGTTTTACTTGCTGACAACTACTCAAAGTAGTCATTGTAGCTGACCAGTAGTCTTCGTTTGGAGCATGAAAAACTTCCAAATACTTTAGCAAGTGAGCCATTTTTTGTCATCCAAAGAAAGCAATATAAATGATGTTTCACAATATGCTTGTATGAATTCATTAAAATTATTTAAACCAACAGGTAACTTCACATGTATGTAAAATCAAAGACGTAGGTATGATGCTAACGTGAGTCTGCTGTCTTAAGCAGACTTCTGTATTTACATGTGTTGGATTTGTTTTAATGAGTTGTATTCCTCTACAAGGAATACATCTTCAGAATTGTGTTTAGCTAGAGACATTAAGGCATTGCATTTTGCTCTCACTGTAGCAACATGGCTATTTACAATTTTGACTCTAGCAATAATGGTGCTTATGTTAGGAAATGTTTATTAGAATTAGAATATTACTGTATGAAATCTGTATTTACCATGAGATTTATTGGTATGAGTCATGTGCTAGGGAGTGTTGATTATTTTGTAATCTGATATGTAATACACCTGGCATGGCTGTTCTGTAGCTTTTTCTCGGCTTAATTCCAGCAATATTAATTAACTGCACATTGTAGCAGCCATGCACTTGCTAGTTCCTGAATAACATCACTGTACTGAGTTAAGTGCAGTACCACACCTCAGTGTCAAGATACAGTACACTTCAGTTTCTTCTTTAATAGTCTTACGCAGGCTTTAATCTTCAAAAAGGAAGCAGTATCTATATAGTTGTGTATCTTCGGAGCATAAAGGAACAGAGCATATGTTGATATAAGTTACAATACTGTAAACCTTTACAGAATTTCAACATCAGGGGTGTGACCAAGAAAGCTGTGATTACAAGTTAGATCTGTTTTTTTCAGAATGGTTTGTGCTGAAATCTAATATATGATTTGGATTTTCTTTATAAATCCTAACATTCTTAAAGGAGTTGRTTTAAAAAACAACAACAACAAAACCAAAACCTGAAAGTACGTATTATTCATGCTGAGGGTTTTTTCCTGCAAAGCGCATAAAATCTACATACAAATACACTTCCTACTTTTCTACTTTTTCTCCTTTCCATTCTTTCTACTTCAGGGGCCAGGGGCGTGTGTACCTTCATAATTACATGCAAAAGATGAATATAGCAGAATCAAATTCAGAATTCTGTAGCACTAACTAAGGGGAATAGGCTTTAAAGAAGTCTGGGATCAATGGTGTCATGAGACTTATTTCCTCTGGATGTTGCCTCCAGGAGGGTTACTTGATTATGATGATGATGACCCTTCAAATGCACTAAATGGAAGATGCTTCTGTTAAAATAGTGACTTTTAGTGTCATTAGTAACTTAATTCAGGAGCAGGATTATGTTGGCTTCTGATACTGATGATAATGAAAATACAGCAGAATCTCTGAAAACAAATAGAGACAGTGGCAGCCACCTGTATGGCCTTTTCCCTTCTCAGTTAATTTCCATGCAGTGCTCTCAATATAAGGTAAATTCATAGTGGAAATTGGGCAACTTGTCATTTTCACAGAAGTTGGCAGGCAGATGGTTGAAAGTCAGTTCCCCAGTTCAGATGTTTCCTAATTAGTTGGAACCTACCCCTTTTTYCTGGTGTAAAAAAGTCCATAAAGATAAAGAAGATAAAAGGCTGGGAGAGTTGTAACCATAGTAGACAAACATGGAAATGTTGGGAAAGGGAGAGAAGGGGTTTTATTTTCTTGTATAACTTGCACTTTTTCAACAAATTTATGATTTCATGTCTATCTTACATGGCACTGAGCAAACTGGGATCCATAAATAGTCATAAAAGAAAATGTATCATGAATACTACATTGCTTCAGGGATTAACTAGCTGATAAGTAGTGTTAAACAGGTAACATTCTCTTGAATCTTCAAATTTATGATCAACCTCAATCACAGTGTTTTCTGTTGGTTTTAATGTTTTCATTACTCATTCCATCTTTGCTATCTGTCCTGTGTGACTTTGGTTATCCTTGGAGGAGCTTAATGTTTATGACCTGGTCTTATATAACAGTGAACATGTCTTTTATGTCTGTCAGTTTTCTTTGACCTCATCTTAGTATTGTCTGAAATGTTTTTCTGCTGTATTTTTGCACAATTCCTATAAAGCAGTCTCAATTGGTTTTGTTATTGCTGACTCCTCTGTAGCTTTTCCTGTCAGCATCAGTGTATGTTTAAGATAAGTCTGTCCTGCCTTTAATGTGACTTATCTTTCCTGAAATGTAGCTTCTCTGCCTGTTACCTTATTGTTCTAAGCTTGATTAAGACTTAATTTCCATTTGACTGAAGGATTTTAAGTATTTCCAGTTCAAACCAAAGAGCTAAATTCATGTTGTCCTTGAAAAGGATATTCTGTTAATGCTTTATATGAAGGTAAAGCCAGGAAAGCAAGAGGAATCAAAACTCTTCTTTCCCACTCCTATGGGCAGAGCAGTGAACTGTATTGGGACTTGAAAAACAGAATGATAACAMGAAGCCCTAAGTAATGATAACCTAGAAGCCCTAAAAGGCCAGCTCCCAGATTACCGTGTTCTCAGCTATTCTACGTTTGGACTCAGGTTAGGAGTCTAAACATTCATCTGGAGCTTCTTAACCAGCAGATGGGAGGAATGCAAACTTTCGTGCTGGCTGGAGTGGCTAGAAACCTGTGTTCCACAGCTGCTGGCAGGGAGCTAGGCAGAATCTCCCTCTTATCTGGGGAAGTTCATCAAAATCAAACTATTATTGTCAAATACTGAGCCATCTACTTTTTTGAGTAAGAAGCTAGTTATGTTGGAAAACTTTCAGCTGCTCTAGCTTCATACAACCTATTTATAAACAGGTATTTGAAGAGATTCTTGGGTGCCAATGTGTTGTATTTACTGACTGATATTTGTATTTCTGTGAGTTTGCATGTTGCTTTATGTAGTAGTTCTCATTCTGAAAAGCTATCCCACTTAATTCTGAGTTGGATAACTGTTGGATAACTAGTAGTTGCTTATCTTCATAAATTAGCTCATCTCTAGCATAACAGTGGATTCAAAACAAGTATTTTTCTCATGTTCTGTTTATTGTACAGCTTCTACATTGCAATGGCTTAACTTTTTAGAAACTGTCCAGAACTTAGTTTCATGTTGATAATCATGTCAGCTTTTTACTGTTACTCAATTTGTTTCTTTCAAAAAGATCAGATTCTGACTTGCTGCTATAATTTTGACTACTTTTTCGAATGAGCTTAATTTCAGCACATCAGGATGCATCTGAAATTAAAACTTAGTTGCATTTTGACAAAAACCTTAATATTTTCCCTGTGTTGCTCTAAGGAATGAAGTATGTTAATCATAAGAGCATGATAGCTTTATATGTGAAATGAAGTCTCACAGTAGAAGGTATTACTGCCTGCATTATCCCATGAGTTCATATAATCAAATATTTTCCTTAAATAGAAATGTAATATGTGGTTTAATTCTAAATTATGGAACCTACCTAACAGTTCAGAGTTCATAGCATGTAAAAGGCAGGTTTGGCAGTTGAAAGAGTCTAAAACATACCAGTTTAAGACCAGATAGTCCACTTGATTATTTTTTGGGGTTTGGTTTGCTTTTTTTCTCCCCTCCCCCTAACCGCACCCCAAAGTGGTCATTATAGTTATAGGTGTAGGCAGACTTCTATGACACTTAACTAAAAATCTTGCATTGATGGAAAAGTTTAGGTCTTCTTGTAGAACCTTTGAAAATGCTTTTATTAAACTGCAGAAAATTTTTTTTGCATTATTAAGGACTTAATATTTGCAGTTAGAAAAGTTTCGACACTGAGTTTTGTAGATCTGTTATTGCAGAATTGCAATCCAGCATAGAAAAAGTAGGAGCTTTCAGCGGTTGGCATTTTAGGGCACAATTACTTTAACCTAAAGTAGGAAGCTGAAAGAACAATTTGCCTGCTTCAGTTAAAGTGTTCGTCGTATACATATGCGCTGAACTTTGCAGCTGTTCTTAGTGGGTCAAAGTATGTTCTTGGCTATGTTGACCCAGCTGTGTACTGTTACAGCTTGTGTGCAAATTTGAAGGAAGAAAATAATCCTGTTACACACAGCTCATAGAAACAGTTCACTTCAAGCAAGATTACTAAATTGCCAATGCATGCTTCTTTACAGGGTGGATCACAGCTATCAGTGTGGGTAGAAGGAACAGGGCTTACAAAAGGAAAACTGCTGCTGAGGGGCATAGATGCCCACTATTAGCCATTGCTAACTGGCTGGATTTTTCTTCTGAGCAGTTAGCCAGTTGTGAAGCGTATGGTAAGTGTTTTTATTTTCAGTATGCTTGAGGAACTGTTTTGCTTAATGAATGAAAAAAGCAGTTTTGGATAGTGAAAGTAGCTCCTAAATGAAAACATGTCAAGGAAGCAGTTAGTCCAGTCTAGACCTGTTCACCAAGTGTTGCTGCAGGGATTTGGTACAAAGAGCTTTTTGGAGTCTGGGAGGAAGAAAGGATCGCTAAGGCTAATAAAAAAATTGCAGGGTAGGCAAGGGCTTTCATGTAAAATAGTGGCTGCTTAACCAGATTGATAGTTTGATGCATTTGCTCTTCCTGCATTTCAATACTGAATCAAGTGAGGACAGATACTTAAATAAAACAGCTAGTAGGGTTCCTTCATAGTCTAGTTCAATAGTGATGAAACCTTTCTGTAGTACTTCTAAGTAACTTTACAGTGTTTTCATGTGTTAATTTTTATTCTCATGCAGTGAAGTCTGAACTTTATAGATGTGAATTACAAACCTGTGAAACTGAATCCTGAAAAGAATCTAAACCATAACAACTTTGTTGTAAGAGTGGACCTAATGTATCATGAGTTCACTGGTTTGTGTTTTCTACAATTGTAAGAGAACAATGGATTGCATTAGTAGCTGGTCCCCAAAGATACTTTACAGCAAAACAGAACTACAAAATGTCACATAGTGTTATAGGCAATATTGTCTTTATCCAGTAGCACCACATGCGCATGAATACTGCCATTCTTCCTTACCCCTTACCTCTCATTCACCTTATTGGATGCAATAAATACCCAAATCATTATTGTGTGGATTAGTCTGTTGCAGAACGAGATCCACAATTTTAAAGGGAAAAGCACTCTGGAATCTTCAGTGGATGGCATTTTGATTTCCAAAGTGATTTTTTTTTTTTTTTTTTCTTTTTAAAGCCAGAAGGTGAACTTAGGATAAAATTACAGAATAGCTGATGTTGAAAGGGAAATATGGAGATCTTCTGGTCCAACTTTCCTGCTCTCAAAGCACAGAGAACTAATGTGAGTTGCCCAGGACTGTGTTCCGATGCGTTTCAAATATCTCCAAGGCTGGAGACACCACAATCTTTCTGGGCAGCCTGTGCCAGTTTCTGACTACCCTTAGAATAAAGTGTTGGGGKTTTTTTTCTTACATTTAGATTTAATTTCATGTGTTTCAGTTTGTGCCCTTTGCCTCTTGCCCTATCACTGAATACCACTGAGAAGAGTCTGGCTCAGTCTTTACTTACCCTATTAGGTATTTATACACATAAGATTCCCCAACATGAACCTTCTCTCCAGGCTGAACAGTCCCAGCTCGCTCTCATATGAAAGTTGCTTCAGTTCCTTAATCATTTTCATGGCCCTTTGTTGGACTTGCTCTAGTAAGTCCCTAAATTTCACGTAACTGGGGAGTCTGGAACTGGACCCAGTACTCCAGATGCGGCTTTGACCAGTGATGAGGGGAAGGATCTCCTCCCTTAGCCTATTGACAGTGCTTTTCCTAATGCTGTTAAAGATGCTGTTGGCCTTCTTTGCAAGGATGACTTGCTGGTTTGTGTTCAGCATGTTTTCCACTAGGATCCCAAGGTTCTTCTCTGCAGAGCTGCTTTCCATCTGGTTAGCCCCCAGTGTGTACTAGTGCAAGAAGCTAGTCCTCCCCAGGTGCAGGACTTTATACTTACTTTCCTTTGAACTCCATTAGCTGCTTCTCAGCCCATTTCTCTAGCCTGTTGAGGTCCCTTTGCATGGCAGCATAACCAACTAGTAGTATCAACGACTTTCCCAGATTAGTATTGCCTGCAAAGTAGCTGAGAGTGCACTCTGTTGCATTGTCCAGACTGTTAGTGAAGATTGACCATAGGGTACACTACTGGTGACCTACTGTGATCATGCTTCTGATCATAACCCTTTGAGCTTGGCAGTTCAGCCAAATTTTTAGTMCATCTCACTGACCACTTAGCTA
Source organism: Oceanodroma leucorhoa (assembly GCA_030449065.1). Taxonomy (NCBI): domain Eukaryota; kingdom Metazoa; phylum Chordata; class Aves; order Procellariiformes; genus Oceanodroma; species Oceanodroma leucorhoa. The sequence continues at coordinate 9,625,050 of JASVER010000005.1, read as the reverse complement.
GTCTGCATTTCATCAGCATGAAGATTTTGTAGGAGACTTAAAGTCTTGATAAAGTCAAGAGAGCTACCACTGTTCTCCCCTCATCCACTTAGCCAGTCATTTCATTGTAGATGGCTATCAGTTTGTTAAGCATGATTTCCCCTTTATAAATCCATGCTGACTATTCCCAATCACATTGTCCTTAATATGTTTGGAAAGTAAGGAAGCTAAGATACTTTGAATAAAGTTTGAAGATAGAAACACTTCAAGGAATCTGATCCCTATGATTTTTAAAAAGGTATTGTCAACCTTATTGGTGTCTGAAATGTACTAGTCTGGGTTGTGTACATAGTGTGAAGTGATCCTGTGTGAATATATTTAGGCTGCAGAAAATCCGGGGAGAAAAAATTGTTGATGCTATTGTTCATATTCGATTGATATTTGCTGGATTTTTGCAGGTATATTGGGAGGAATCTACCTTTTCTGTAGAATGATGAGCAAAACTTAAACTGCTGTCAAGGATAGCTGGAGTTCTGTTTCTGGTGGGCACATTTATAACTTAAATACCGTTAATCTCATGAAGGAACTGTATGCTGGTAGCTAGCAGTCAAAATTCAAGCCTCCTATGTTTTCCCTTTCTGTAAACTGCAGGTTTCTTTAGGTTGGCTTTAATCCAGCAATGAAACCAGCCAGTCAGGTACTTTCACTACATACTTTGAAATAAAATTTCCCTCTAACTGACTCAGGTTTATCACAGACATACTAATCCTGTGAAGGGATTATTTGCTATAGAGGCTTTTTGCTTTTGCTGTAGAAAGTAAAGGAAGCCAGAAACTCCTTTTTTCCTTTCCGTGTGATATCTTATCTTTCAGTGTGATTTGTAATGACATATGTGGTTTTGTAATGACATATGTTGTACTGTGTTAGCTGTGTTATTCTTCAAGAGAACATAGGAAGCAATGTTAAGTAAGCTTTTGGTTTAAACAGATACATTTATGCTTACCAGTATGGGTAGGAGAGAATATGAGAAATGGTTGGCAAATGGCATAGGAGGTAAAAAGCAAAATAGCAAGCCAGGAATTCGAAAAATATATTTACCTTAAAACACTTAAAAATCAGTGGTATGGGTTACCAGCAGTGAGAAATTCACTGAATAAACACTTTGCTTTTGTTCCACAATCAGGCTTTTGATTGTTGTTTTTATACTGCATATTAAGTTACATTTGGTGAAAAATCTGAGCCCCTTTCATGGACACACATTTCAGTGACCTCTTGCTTCCTTCTCCTGCTTTCCCACTTTTCATTATGGTTCAACTGTTTTATTCTGTAAATTTGCTCTTAAATTTGCATGTCGCCTGACTGTCCTTGGTTTATGAGAGCTTTTGCTAATGTCTATCTAAGTATCCAGAAACCTCAGTGTTTACATGTGTTCTATAGGTGTATATTCCTTCTGCTTCTGTAAGAAAGCTTAAATCTAATACTGCCCACAATCAGGTTTCACACAAGTGAAGTTAATACAGGTACGGTGATCCACAAACAGTAGGAATTTTCTACGTGCTTTACCATCTACTTACCTGCTAGTGTCCCTTGAAATTCCTCAAAGACCCACTTGAAGTTGTGTTGTGAAGAAGCTTGTCAAATATCCTTACTACTGGTATTTTACAGAYGCTTGGTCATCCATACGTATCTTCCCTTTCCAAAACTGGAAAATCCCCTTGCCCTTATCTGTGGGTGTGACCAGATGACTTCCAGAGGTACCTTCCAACCAGAATTCTACTGATTTTTCTCGTAGTTCTTTCATTGCCGTGTTGAAGGATGCAAAAATTGCTGGTGAAAAAGTCCACTAATACTTCTGTTGCATGGAAAACTTAGCAGGGCATGCAAATAACCAGACAGCCTGAACAGTACTTCCAGTTGGTTATTGCTAAGTGGGTAATTTGGGAATGCTGTAAGAGCCGCCAGGGGGTTAAAATAGATAATGAAGTAAATGTCGAATTAAACTGGCAGATAAGGACCTATGTCCAGTGTGCAAAATGTTCAGGAATGTATCCTATGGCATAGTTCTATGGGGTTTTATGTAAGATTCTCTTAGAGTACATAGCTTAAATGCTGTAGTACTTCAAGCAAAACCTATGTGCTGAGCTTGCAGCATTCCTGTAGAAAAAAAATCACAATACTTGAGCCTTGTTTTTTGGATAGTAAAGACTTCTGCTGTACTTCAGTTAAATGTCCTGAAACTTTTATGCATGAGGTGGAAGGCTGTGTAATATTTTGGGCACAAAAAAAAAATCAGTCTTTTGTAAAGATTTAAGGTGTTTTGTTCTCTGTCCATGTTGAGTTTTGTTTAATTGCATATATGTTGGAGCCTGATACTTGAAAGCTGGAAGGCATGTAGCATTTGTATCAAAGATATACCTTTTGCAGACTGGGAAATTTCCCTATGCTTAATCAAGTTAGAAAACTTTGTGAAAACTATCAGCAATAATTTAACTGAAGTTTTTAAATTTTAAGTGCTCTTAATTTTAGTCCTTTCTATTTTTTTGACTGCTGAGCATTGACTTTTTCAATGCTAATAAATGAATTTGCCAATATATATATATATTGTTACATATAAGGAAAAGTCTAATGGTATATATCTAGGCACCACTCATATTTGTATTTGTCTGTCAGCCTTTTTTTTTTAACAAGAAAATATAGCAAACTACTGAGCATGTTTTAAACCTAGCCTGCAACTAAGCACCACACAGCTGCTTGCTCACTCCCCCACAGTGGGATGGGGGAGAGAATCAGAAGGGTAAAAGTGAGAAAACTCACGGGTTCAGTTAAAGACAGTTTAATAGGTAAAGCAAAAGCCGCACACACAAGCAAAGCAAACCAAGGAATTCCTTCACTACTTCCCATCAGCAGGCAGGTGTTCAGCCATCTCCAGGAAAGCAGGGCTCCATCATGCGTAACGATTACTTGGGAAGACAAACGCCATCACTCCGAACGTCTCCTCCCTCCCAGCTGCTTCCTTCCCAGCTTTATGTGCTGAGCATGACACCATATGGTATGGAATATCCCTTTGGTCAGTTGGGGTCAGCCGTCGCAGTTGTGTCCCCTCCCAGCTTCTTGTGCACCCCCAGCCTATTCGCTAGTGGGGTGGGGTGAGAAGCAGAAAAGGCCTTGACTCTGTGTAAGCACTACTCAGCAATAATGAAAACATCCCTGTACTATCAACACTGTTTCCAGCACAAATCCAAAATATAGCCCTATACTAGCTACTACGAAGAAAATTAACTCTATCCCAGCCAAAACCAGCACAGCATTCTACTTTGCATACAGGACGTTATTAGAGGGAAGTGACTATTCATGCAAATGAAACTATTGAGGAAATACAAATTGTTCTTGTCTCAAAATAAAGCTCTCATATGGAGAGTTTATTCAAGCAGGTACTCAAATTTTTTTAGATGTAAATATTTAGTCAAGTGTGTGATTATACAGATGTGGGCTGAACAGTTTTACACAGTTACTATTGTACTGCATGCCCACCATGTGGTTCTAGTTTTGTTTAAGGTTGCCGTTCTGTTTTTTAATTGGAAAGGGCAGTTTTACTGAGCCCAGGTACTTGTGAGAGATAGGGACGCACAAGATGTAATGAGATGACTCTTGTCCCCTGAATGTTTTGTTTGATGATAGAGCAAGATGAGTTCACCAAGAAGCTGTCACCATTGTGTGTGTAGGACAGTGCTGTACAAGCTCTCATTTTAAGTGTTTGGTCCATTCTCCTATCCCCAGATGGGGATACATAAGTGTACTCTTTTTGAGAACAGTGTCACAATGATAAAGGACGTGTGTTTGGAAGTCACTCTGTAAAAAATAGTACTTGGGTTTGGAAGTTCGAGATACAATGAGAAGGAAATGAAAATGACTCCTGTAAAACTTGTAGCAGCTGAGCTTCCCTGAAATGTGCTTTAAAGCTTATTATTCAAAAAAATAGGTGGTGGTAGGTAGTTAACTTTGTACCTTATGCAAAGTACACTCCTATTTCTAAGCAGACTTTGTCTTGATGATATACTAAAACCTAGTGATATTAGCAAGTTCTGACAATGGATATTTAACAGTATAAATGTGTTTTCTTTTTGCACCATAAAGCTATGGTGCTTACTTAAAATGCAGAATAAAATTCTAGCAGTCAAACTCATGCCAGTTCGGCACTCTGAACGTGCACTAAGTAATTTAAAGCGTAATATGAGCAGCATTATAAGGAAATGCATTTTTGCAGATAAAATCACAGAATCATTCAAGTTGGTTGGACTTGATCTTAAAGGTCTTTTCCATTAATTTAGCACTGCCAAGTCCACCACTAAACCATGTCCCGAAGCGCCACATCTACACATCTTTTAAATACCTCCAGGGATGGTGACTCCACCACTTCCCTGGGCAGCCTGTTCCAGTGCTTGACAACCCTTTCGGTGAAGACAATTTTCCTAATATCCAATCTAAACCTACCCTGGCGCAACTTGGAGCCATTTCCTCTTGTCCTATCGCTTGTTACTTGGGAGAAGAGACCAACACCCACCTTGCTACAGCCTCCTTTCAGGCAGTTGTAGAGAGCACTAAGGTGTCCCCTCAGCCTCCTTTTGTCCAGACTAAACAACCCCAGCTCCCTCAGACACTCCTCATGAGACTTGGGCTCTAGACCCTTCACCATCTTCGTCGCCCTTCTCTGGACACACTCTAGCACCTCAATGTCTTTCTTGTAGTGAGGGGCCCAAAACTGAACACAGTATTCGAGGTGCGGCCTCACCAGTGCCGAGTACAGGGGCACGATCACCTCCCTACTCCTGCTGGTCACTATTCCTGATACAGGCCAGGATGCTGTTGGCCTTCTTGGCCACYTGGGCACACTGCTGRCTCRTGTTCAGCCGGCTGTCGACCAACACCCCCAGGTCTTTTTCCGCCGGGCAGCTTTCCAGCCACTCTTCCCCAAGCCTGTAGCATTGCCTGGGGTTGTGGTAACCCAAGTGCAGGACCTGGCACTTAGCCTTGTTGAACCTCATGCAATTGGCCTCGACCCATCAATCCAGCCTGTCCAGATCCCTCTGCAGAGCCTTCCTACCCTCACGCAGAGCAGCAATCCTGCCCAACTTGATGTCTTCTGCAGATTTACTGAGGGTGCACTCAATCTCCTCGCCCAGATCACTGATAAGATATTAAACAGAACTGGCCCCAATACTGAGCCCTGAGGAACATCGCTTGTGACTGGCTGCCAACTGGATTTAACTCCGTTCACCACAAACTCTTTGGGCCTGGCCATCCAGCCAGTTTTTTACCCAGCGAAGAGTACGCCCGTTCAAGCCATGAGCAGCCAGTTTCTCCATGAAAATGTCTAGGTAGACAATATCCACAGCCTTTCCCTCATCCACTAAGCAGGTCACCTTGTGATAGAATGAGATCAGGTTAGTCAGGCTGGACCTGCCTTTCATAAACCCACACTGACTGGGCCTGATCACCTGGTTGACCTGTACGTGCCACGTGATGGCACTCAAGATGATCTGCTCCATAACCTTCCCTGGCACAGAGGTCAGACTGACAAGCCTGTAGTTCCCTGGATTCTCCTTCTGGCCCTTCTTGTAGATGGGCATCGCATTTGCCAACCTCCAGTCAACTGGGACCTCCTCCATTAGCCAGGACTGCTGATAAATGATGGAAAGTGCCCTAGTGAGCACTTCTGCTGGCTCCCTCAGTACCCTTGGGGTGGATCCTGTCTGGCCCCATAGACCTGTGTGTGTCTAAGTGATGTAGCAGGTCGCTAACCATTTCCGCTTGGATTATGGGGGCTTCATTCTGCTCCCCGTCCCTGTCTTCCAGCTCGGGGCTGGGTACCCGAAGAACAACTGGTTTTACTATTAAAGACTGAGGCAAAGGCGGCATTAAGTACCTCAGCCTTTTCCTCATCCTTTGTCACTATGTTTCCCCCCGCATCCAATAAAGGATGGATATTGTCCTTAGCCCTCCTTTTGTTGCTAATGTATTTATAGAAACATTTTTTATTGTCTTTTATGGCAGTAGCCAGATTAAGTTCTAACTGGGCTTTGGCCCTTCTAATTTTCTCCCTGCAGGAAGACATCTTTGTAGTCCTCCTGAGTTGCCTGCCCCTTCTTCCAAAGATCATAAACTCTCTGTTTTTTCCCTGAGTTGTGAGACTTCTCCCAGATGCTTATTGAATATTTTGTCTGCCTCTTAATCCTGGCTGGGTGGTCTATAACAGACTTGCACTATGATATTTGCCTTGTTGGCCTTCCCCCTGATTCTTACCCATGAACATTCAACCCTATTGTCACCATCATTAAGCTTTAGACAATCAAAACACTCCTTAACATACAGGGCTACCCCACTGCCTCTCCTTCCTTGCCTATCCCTTCTGAAGAGTTTATAGCATRCATTGCAGCATTCCAGTTGTGCAAGTCATCCCACCATGTTTCTGTGATGGCAACTATATCAGTTTTCCTGCTGCACAATGGCTTCCAGCTCCTCCTGTTTGTTGCCCGTGCTGTGTGCATTGGTGTAGATGCACTTCAGTTGGGCTATTGATCCTGCCACCTTTTTGGGGGGAGAAGCCCTAATTCCTATATGACTATTCTCAGGCGCTTCCATGGTTTCTAACGCATCCATAACCCTTGCGTCTTTGCTGCCGCATGGATCTCCATCCTGTGGATCTCCACTGAGACGGCAGACCAAAGGACCTCGCTAGCCCACCGTCCCTCAAACATTGGTGTGCCACCCCCAGGCTTATCTCTAGCRACCCTGATTTTATCCCTTTCCCTCTTCAAATCTAGTGTAAAGCTCTTTCAATGAGCCCTGCTAACTTCTGTGCAAAGATCCTTTTTCTCCTTTGAGACAGCTGTAACCCCGTCTGTCGCCAGCAGGCCTCGTGTTGTGTAGACCGACCCATGATCAAAAAACCCAGAATTCTGCCGGTGACACCAGGCTTGGAGCCAGGTATTGGTCTGCTGGCTTTGCCTGTTTCTTGCCTCATCATTCCCTGCAACTGGAAGGATAGAGAACACTACTTGTGCTCCTGATCCCTTAACCAGTCATCCCAAGGCCCTGAAGTCTCTCTTGATTGCCCTTGGACTTCTTGGACTTCCAACTTCATCGCTGCCTACCTGAAAAATCAATAATCTGAAGGCCATACCGAGGTAGAAAGTTTTCTCTTCAGATCTTTATCCTGGGCCCCAGGGAGGCAGCAGACTTCCCTAAGAAGATAGAATGGCTTCATAAAATTGTCTGAAATTGCTATTCCACAGCTACGAAATCTGATGTAGGACTTTGTTGTTTTTCTGCAATATTACTCACCTGCTGCAGGAAAATATTTTAGCTTCTCTGAACTCAGAACATTTTGGCTAACTTTGTGCTGTAATGTCATGATTATCCAGATCAGACTAACATGTTCCCTTTGCCCGACTAGGAATTAGTTCTGAAGACTTAGATAACCTTCTCTGGCTGATGAAAAGTATAAATGTAGGAAATGTGAAGCTGTAGATCCTGTCCTGGAAGGGCTGCCGCTTTTATGGAGCGGAAAGCAGTTGAGGAGGTTCTCTATATAGCATGCACAAACACATATACCATTCTACTTGCTTTGGCGACTGGTAGAAAGGGATTTGGGGGGATGGCAAACAGTTCCTAAGTGTTCTTTGCTAAACTGAGTACAAACAAAAAAAACACTGCAACACAAAGCTTCCGATGTTTTCTTACTGCCCTTCACACAGGTTTTTCAGCTATCTTTGGTTAGCTAAAGCAAGGAAGTTAAAGGTGGAGGGTTGCTTTAGGCAAATGTTCATTGTCCTGGAAGGTACACCTGCAAGCAGTTGGTTATACATGCTTATATTTTTATTCTGTGTGCTTTTCCTGTGTGCTTTTATATTCCTGTGCTTTAATGTGTGGATGAGTTAARGGGTTTTACATAGCATACTTGATCAAACCAAAAATGTACCTAGTACCCAGCTTCTTAGTGTGGCAGGCCATCCTGGCTGTACTTTCCCACTGCCTTTCCATCTGAGGTCTGTCCACAGTCACAAAATGTCTCCAGCAACCTGTATTCACACCATGAACAGGAACAAGTTCAATTTGGAGTACAGGGCCCACTTCCATCCCTCATTGTCATATCTCTGGGCACAGCAACACTGGGTAACTTGGATGCTTTCTGGAGGTACTGGGTTCCCTTCTATCTTCAACCCTCTAACCCTCAATACCTTACTGCCATGTGCATTCCCTTTTCCTCTAATTTGTATGTCCCCTTTTATCCTCCTACCCCCTTAATCTTGGCAGATGCAAGCTTGAGCAGAAGGCTTGCTTATTTCAGAAATCAGACTTGGTGTGCAGTTGTAAATGCTTAAAAAAATAAATGGAGCAGGTACGAGTGCTCTTTCCTCTGTGTGCTCAAACTCTACTGTATTGCAGTATTGCAGTATTTGCTTAATGATTAACTATTTCAATTTTGTACCTGGTTTATTGACTGTATAGGAAGGTTTACTGGCTGAAGATTTAACTAAAAGTGAAATGGATTGGAGAAAGTGGCTGGAAGATGAAATAGTGAAATACCTTTTTATTTTATTTCATTCTTTAATCTGTGGATCTCTGGCTGATTAATAAACACTGAGCTGATTCTAACCTGGTAAAATTATTTTAAAAGGATATTTCACAAAAAGCAATGTTGTTGCTGTCTTGATCCAAAATAGCTCATGCATTTTGACATTCAGAGCACACTACACAATACATTCACTGAGTTTTGTGTTTAATAGGGAATGATGCTTCAAGGGATGTGACAGTACTGGTCGGGTTAATATTTATGACGAAGTGTAATTGGTGAATATAACAAAGACAGGAGAAGAATATGAAGTGCATCACTAACTGGAAAATGTACTGGAATGTAGAACAATTGATTAAAGTATTCATAAATTAATTCTTCAGAAATTATTACATTAAGCTTGAGTCTTGTTATTTTTATCATGCCTTATGCTTGACTACCCTGAATTTCAATTAATTGCTTTCAAGCTAGTTGCATTAAAAGCTTTGGCTTCATAGTTCGTCCCAATTTTCTTTCTAAAGAACTAATTCTTTGAATTTATGAAACTTTGCAAAATTACACTTTGTTCTTTATCATAAGTCAAACATCTCTGCTTCTGGCACTGTGTAGCTCTTTTAGTCTAGCCTGAATAGTGTGTATTTCCCTCTATGCCTCTCTCCTCCCATTAATTTAAATAAATGGGAGAACTTCCTTTTCATCTGTGGTTTCTACACTACTATAATATTCCCTTTGGCTCTTTTAATTAACTTTAGAAGGCTAAATTTTTACCCACCAGTTCTTTGGCTACCACTTTAATTTGTTCTTATTTGTCCTAAAATCTCTAGGAAAGTAATGTGAAAGGTGTACTATTGGTATTTGAGTAAAACATCTGCTTGCTGTTCTTTTTTCTGGTGCTGATTGGTTTCATAAATTGTACAGTTCACATCAACAGCTTTTTAAAGATAGTATCAGTGGTCAGCATGGAAATGTGAGTTACTAATGACTTCTGTGGTGGTAAAGGCTTTCTATACTTCCTTTCATGTAAAATCTTATCTGTAACTTCTGAAAAACATGTTCTAAAAACCTGAGTTACTGTCCAAGAAAAGCCAGTAACACTTCTGGTGTGTATACAGTTGGAATAGTCTCCCAACTATAGCATGACTATGCCTTGCATCATATGTGGGTCTACAGTTGAACAGAACGATGAGAATTCAAATAGCAGAATAGTAGAATGATTCATAACATGAAAAATACAGACTAGTTTCTGAAAAACTAAAGAGGAGAACTTTGACCTGTAACTGTTTTAGGTGTGTGAACACATGGGCTGAGATACTCTTATCTAATCATACTTCAGGTGATTTTCCAAGGGCATTCACAAACTATTTCATATAGCTCTTAAACTAGAATGGGCAGATTCTGTAAAAGATACAGTATGAAGTGTAGTGGAAAAAGTCTTTTGCCTCAGATGTGTGGCTGTTAGTACCCAATATTGGAGGTCACATGCTGAACTGACATTTACTGTTTTGTGACAGTGGCTGATATTTGTTAGTGGTTCAGCTTTTAAAGAACCCTGAAAAACAATGGGGACCAGAGCACTGTTGCAAAAATGATTTGGATGTACTGTGCAGAGTATAGCAAATATACTAGCAAAGGTAACCAAACATCACAGCAGAAGGCTCACACTCATAAATCTAGTTCTCATAGTTAAAAAGACCTTAAAAAAAAAAAAGCTAAAAATAAAAAAAAGACAAAGGTAAAAATATGGAAAATGCTGGTCTCTTTATTCTACTTTTAATTAAAAAATAGCAGCTTTTGTAGTGTCTCCATGAGCACCATGAAGGGCATAGTTTTCATAATATAGCATTGAACTTGCTTTTGGCAGTGACTTAATTAAGCTAATATGGTGTATTAGACTGACTCTCAACAGTCCTGTCCTTTACTTTAAAGTAGGCTTAAGTTTTGTGATGGAAAGACAAGCAAAGACCCTGGCCTTTAGAGAGAAATCTGTATATATGCAGTGTTTGACCAGTTCAGATTCCTGTACTAATGATACTGACGGGAAAGTAAAAAGTGGTGAGGAAAAATCAGCAAGATCTGTGGATGAGGTGTCATGGTTTAACCCCAGCCGGCAACTAAGCACCACACAGCCGCTCGCTCACTCTCCCCGGGGTGGGACGGGGGAGAGAATCGGAAGGGTAAAAGTGAGAAAACTCGTGGGTTGAGATAAAGACAGTTTAATAGGGAATGCAAAAGCCGCGCACGCAAGCAAAGCAAAACAAGGAATTCCTTCACTACTTCCCATGGGCAGGCAGGTGTTGAGCCATCCCCAGGAAAGCAGGGCTCCATCACGCATAACGGTTACTTGGGAAGACAAGCGCCATCACCCCGAACGTCCCCCACTTCCTCCTTCTTCCCCCAGCCTTATATGCTGAGCATGACATCATATGGTATGGAATACCCCATTGGCCAGCTGGCCTAGCTGTCCCGGCTATGCTCCCTCCCAGCTTCTTGTGCACCTCACAGAGCATGTGAGCTGAAAAGTCCTTGGGACGTAGACTACCTAGCAACAACTAAAAACATCAGTGTGTTATCAACATTCTTCTTATACTAAATCCAAAACATAGCACTATACCAACTACTAGAAAGAAAATTAATTCTGTCCCAGCCAAAACCAGGACRTCACTTGACAGGTTGACTAGAAAGTGGACCTGGGCTTTTGATGAATAATGACCCAAACTCGAACTCCCTGGGTAATGTTGTAGTTGAAAGCTTCATCTCCATTTAGATTCTGATGACAGTAGATGGGATTACTTCTGTATATTGCAAAGACCATGGAACACTGTACCTAGTTGTGCCTACATATTAAGAAGGAATTGAAATGTGAAGATGAAACTAAATACGGTTTAAAAACAAAGCTTTCCCTCCAAGAGGATTTTTAAGTACACTGCAATACTGGGAAATAAGGTAAAGCTGTGTCTTGTTCAGAGCCTGTATATATAGGCTCTGAGTGTGTGTGTGTGTGTATGTATATGGGCTCTGAACCTATATATATACCAAAATAATAAGAAAATATCTGATAGTGGTCTCCTCAAATGCAAATAGCAAATTCTCTGTCATGAGGAAAATGTTAAGTCATGTTTAAATGTCTTTGTTAGTAGCAGCAGACCAGCTGCTTATGCAGAAGCTGCTGGTATGTGAAAACTTACAGTAAACTAAAGAATAGATAATGGTTTTATTTAAATATACGCAAATTATTTTCATAGCAACAATTCTTGGTTTGTATCACATGAATAATGGGATAATGCACAAATTCAGTGAATTGAAGGTTAAATTCCCCTTTTTAAATATTTCAGCTGCAAGCACCTCTGCTTCCTTTCATCTGACATAGAGTTGTAAGTGAATAGTCAGCAAAGCTGTGGAGTGTCTTAATTCTTCCTTTGCAGTTGCTAGAAATGTAACCTTATGTGTCAAACATAATGAAGCTTTAAGGCTTTAATTTGCATAAGTATGCTTCCATTTACTTTTGTATAAAATCCATAACTGGAGGAAGTAATACTTGTATAAGCAGCTATGAGTTTAGTTATCTAATGAATAATATCAGATAAATACTTCACAGGCACAAACATGCATGCTTTTTCTGTCCAGTTCTATATGTGCAATCTATTGGATATAATGTGTTATATAATTGGGAGAGTTCGTATAAAGGTACAACAATCCCTAAGGTATCATCCATGTGGGCAGATCAGAAGAAAAAAACCTATTTTATTATTGTGCTTAGATTTTAAATGTTAAATTAAAAACTATATGTAGTGCTTATTGTTTAATGAGACTTTCATAAATACCTTGATATTCTCATGCTGCTTCTCCTAGCCTGTAGCAGTTCAGAATTGTGGTTCTGTGATACTAAATTCTGTGACCTTAGAACTGTCTTGACTGCTTGTAATTGATACAGTCAGCTAAATTTTCTCTACTGCAATTTTTTTAGGATATTGAGGAAGGAGCCCTTGATTTTTTTTAATTGAAATTTTCTGATAGATGTTTTTACATCAAAGTTAATCTTGAGGATTTTGTTTATTCTTCACATTGTTTTGCAATGCACTAACTGATGTGCACTCAAAGATTTCTTTGACTTATCAATACTGTCACTTCAGAAGTGTCACCACTGTTATAGCCATTTTTCAAATTTTATTACAGCTTTTCTAGTTCAGTGTCTGTTAGTCCAAGACTATTGATTACATAAGACTACATCCTGAAGAAGGATGTAAATCAGGCATTTTCTTGAATTCATGGTTTGTCTAATCAAGCACTGCTTTTTCTACGTTGCTACAAAGAATCATTTGTCAAACCTCTTGGTCATAGACTTTTTCCAGCATTTAAGCACAGCAATTCTTAATCTCTGGAATAAACTGGATTTTTATTAATGCAAGTTCTGACTGCTTTATACAGACCAATATGATTATCTACACAAGGAGAAATAGCCTTTCTAGTTCAGTTATTTACTCAACAGAACCAGTAATAGAAGCATTTGCTATGTCCTTGTTCTATCTAGGCCTTTGGAAAGGCAGACTTTCCTTAGCTTGTAATGTGAATGAGGGGAATCAGCAGGGTGAGTAAAACAAGACAGATCTTTAAGGCCAAACAAACAGTAAGACTTAAAACAATTCAATTTCTGAGTACGTACAGAAGTCAATTCTACAGCATGTGCTAGAACAGATACTTACCAACCAAAGAATTGGGTATGGTTTTCTTCAATGAGGGAGAGCTACCCAACGGAGAATGCTGAGGGCAGGGCCATGCTTCCTTCCCTACAATTCTGAGCAGGTACATACTCGAGGCTTGTAATTCTGAGGTTTTTCTGGTAGTGGACATTTAACTAAATGCAGCTAAATAACAGAACTTTTCCTTCTTGCATAGCAGCATCATAAAATATCAGGAAATGAAAGAACTGGGATTTAGTCTCCCCTTGCCATGGGTTTTAATCCAGTGTTTTGTCTTATGGAATACTCTAATGATTCAGTTTTGACTGCTTCAAGATAAGTGTGCCTTTCTGTATCCTTAATGGCCTTTCACATTTCCACAGGCCAGCGAAGGAACAAGAGCAAGGGTACTTATCTGAGAGGGCCAGTTCCAGGTTTCAGTCTGCTTGAAGGGCTATGTAAATATTATAGCCTTTACTACTCCGGTAAATGAATGTACTAAGCAGGAGTCTCCCATAGCCTGTGTCTAACCATTGAGCTGTTCTATAAAAGGCTGACACCTCAGAAGGTAGTGCTATGGTGCTGCACTTTGGGCCTCAGCTAGCTGTGTTAGGAATGTTTCAGCATATGCTAATTCTCTCTTGCCCCACAGGTGACAAACAGAAGTACTTAATTAATGAATCCTGACTGAACTCTGTTGTGAAATAAATGCTACGTTGTTCAGCTGCCAAGATTTCTGATCAATTCCAGAGGTGTATTAGGTGCCTGTGAGTTTTTAATTGGCAAAACCTAAGGTTATTAGATAATTTAGGTTCCTTTAGGCTTACATGACAGGTAAGGGTGACAGTTCTGGTCACAATTAAATTTTGCCCACACTTTGTTTTGAGTCAAGCCATTTAACTTGTTATATGCATACTGTACCCCCAGCACTGGTATAGCTTACAATAAGAAAGTTTACTTCAGTATTACATGTTATGTCAGACTTACACTAACTGTAACAACAGTCTCAGAAACTCAGTCTAGAACAAGAGCTGGCCATGGGAAAATCTATAAGGGACCTGGACAGGCTGGAGAATTGGGCAAAGGAGGAACCTCATGAAGGTCAACAAAGGGGAAATGCAAAGTCCTGTACCTGTGGAGGAATAGCCACATGCACCAGTGCACACTGGGGGCTAAACAGCTGGAGAGCAGCTCTGCAGAGAAGGACCTTGGGGAGCAGCTCTGCAGAGGACCTTGGGATCCTGGTGGTCAGCAAGCTGACCATGAGCCAGCAGTGTGCACTCACAGCAAAGAAACCCACAGCATCCTTGGCTGTGTTAGGAAGAGTTTTGTCAGCAGATTGAGGGAGGTGATCCTTCCGCTCAGCACTGGTGAGGCCACACCTGGAGTATTTGGTCCAGTTCCGGGCTCCTCAGTTATGTGAAAGGTATGGACTTGCTAGAGCTAGTCCATGAAGATTAAGGAACTGGAGCATTTTTTCGTGTAAGGAGGGACTGAGAGCTGGGACTGTTTAGCCAGGAGAGGATAATGCTCATATTGGGGGATCTTATCAATGTGTGTAAATAACTAATGGAGTAAGTAAAGATTCTTCCTGGTAGTGCTCACGGACAGGTCAAGAGGCAGTGGGCACAAGCTGATATGTGTGAAATTGTGTCTGAACACAAGAAGACTTATTTAATGAGAGTGAGTGAACACTGGAAAAGTGTTGCCCAGAGAGGCTGTAAAATCTCCATCCTTGTAGCTGTTAGACCCAACTGGACATAGTCCTGGGCAACCTGCTCTAGCTGACCCTGCTTGAGCAGGGTGTTGCTCTAGATGAGCTCCAGAAGTCCCTTCCAACCTCATTGTTGCTGTGATTCCATGAATACTTTAAAGGGATCTTCAGGGTTCAAGAGGGAGCAGAAGAGAACTAATAAAGAATATAGTGTGTCAAAGAAATGCAGTTCTTTCATGTAGTTGCTCCTGTAGTTGCTTTTGCTCAAAACCTTGGTAGTGCTAGAAACCAAATGAGTACAGCTGATGTGGGAATAAAGCAAATACTGCAGTATCTTCACCTGGGGATGAATTACATGGTAATGTTTGACACAAAAATACAGCATATGATCTTCCAGATACTGATTTTTTTTTTTTTTTTTTTTCACTGAGCAGACAACATTTTTAAACATTAGGAATAACAGCTTTAATACTTGTAACCACAAAACATCACTGTACCTACAACACTCTTGGGCATTGCAGGAAAATTTCTACACTGACTTTGCATATTATGTTGGAATTTTACAACTTAAAGATATCAAAGGTAATCCTTAAAACCTTAGGGGATGCAATGTACTTTTTGAATTGTAATAGGAGAGTATGCTCCAGGATAATTTTTTCCAGCTCAAACAAGCTGTGGGCTTACTGGAGGTAATATTCAATAGTAAAACTGTTGCACAGGACATGAAATTAACCACTCTTCAGTTTTCTATTTCTCTGAGCTCATATTTTCAAATAATGTCGTTTTGCTTTTTCTAGCTATTTCGTTGCATAAAAATTTCAAGCAGTTACTGTCTGTGTTGCCTCCAGTTTTTAAAGGCAATTATGGAATTTATTTCTTTATGCACCACACTTTAAAATGTGATACTGCTAAGTATTTTTTACAATGTGTTTGAAGTATCATGTTAGTACTTCATCTAAATGACATTACATGCCTCAGGGAAGGCACTGATCATTTGTTTTGTACAATAGCAAGCATGTGCTCAGTACTTGGCAATCTGAATAAACTCAAAGTTAAATAATCTTCAAGGATTGTAGTATATACTTGTAGTATGGACAAGCTGGTAGGAGTATGTTCAAGCTTAAATTTTTTTAGAGCACTTGTGAGGAAGACACTAAGTTGAAGCATTTGTATGCAGTGATGGTCAGCCATTTTTAAACTATTAATTTTAGTGTATATTGAGACAAATTTCAAATCCAGTTATGTTGGTTCCTACTGGAATCACTCTAGAGTTCTGTGAATAGAAATAAATAATTTGAATTTACCTTCTGTATAGCAAACATGCTCAGCACAACTGCATTCTTTAAGTAGGTCCTAATTTTACAAAGTACAATTGTAAAGGTATTTATATGTTTACAAATGTAATTGCATATAGATTTCTGTAAGGTGACCCTGCTGTTTGATTCTTTTAGGTCACCTTGAGAAATTCTTTTCTTTGGGCTCTAACAGCAAAAAAAACAGTTGTCTTGGTGTAATACCCCCCACCCTACCCACAAAAGGGTTTAGACTCGTGAAATACTGTGACCATAGCTATTTCTTTGGAGTATGTGTGAAAGCATATTTATGGGGGAGCATTAACCTACTAAATCAAGTTATATTTGAATTTCTAATTGTCTTAAAGTCAGTATTTTATATATGCTAAATTAAATAATTCATTACAAAACTTGTTGTCTAAATTTTAATCAAGACTGAGTAAAACAGAACCAAAATTATTTTGATTTAAACAATTTACTTGTTAGTATCTAAATGACTGGACCAAATTTTAGCCAGTTTAAGTAGGGCTTCTTGAGAAGCTTATTTCTCTACAGTTTTCAGAAGCGCATACATTGATTAAGGTTCTGACTTACTAATTCTAACAGATGCCTCTATTTTTAAGCATTAAACTTCTTTCAATCCTAGAGCTATAACTGAGTATTTGCAGGTTAAAAGAATACTTAAGACTTCGTTCTTAAACAAAATGAAGAAATGTCTTTACTTAGAAGCAATAGCCTCAGTGGTTGCATCCCGTTTTCAAGTAACCTATCCTGAAAATGCAGTTTATCAGTTCAGAAGAATCCTGAGCACAAACATTTGAGTCAGTAAAAATACTTCAAGAACTTGAACACCTCAGAACAATAGCACTCGGCAGCCATCATACACTGCCAGCCACTTGGCACTGTTATGTAACTTCTGTTTGCTACATTTCTGGAATTTATTTGGGCATCCATTTGGATAGGTCAAATGCCATTGTATGTTTTCATAGAATCCAATATAAAAGATTCTGCCTTGCTGTGGCTCAGTTTATGATTTTGTTTTGGTACATATTTGATTTGGGTTCATCAACCAAAAAACTTGTCTGGCAGTTGATTGTCCTTCAGTGGTACTAGTCAATTTCTGATGTGAAACACTTGTAAACTTACCACTTAGAATAGCTTTCGAAGGTTTTAGTATTTCTCAAATACACTAAAATAATCAAAATCTCAACCTAAAGCAGCTGTTTAAATAAAGGAAAAGATTAGTAGGGACAAGAGAACAAATTCTRTTTTCCAAAAGAGGGGTGGACTTCTGCCTGGAATTTTACGACATCTTTGCATTGCATATACGTCTTGCCTCACTGCTTTTCTTATTTCTCTTCTTGTTTGGAGATTTTTCCACATGCATTTTTAAATACAAATGAGGTGTGCATTCATGTTACACATGAGAAAATGACACAAATGGTATTAGCTGTTTTGGAACACATTACATCCATATAGAGATGGCACATTATATCATTTGGGACATCTAGCAAAGTTTTGGGTAAAGTTTATACTCTCTTTCAGGACTTTAAGAACTTTTTTTTTTCTTTTCCTTCTGATAGTGACATGAATCAGACTAATTACCAACGCCATGTCACTTCACTCCTTCCTGCTCTGGTCAGGTATAATATACTTCTATGAACTCTGCTTTAAACCTAAAATATTGCTAGCCACTGAATGCTGACTTACTGATCAGTTCTCTAGCACTGTGCTTTTATAGTAAGTTGTAATCACCATTTATGCTATCATTCAGAGAAAACAAATGCTGCTGTGGGTTTTTTCCACTTAGAAAGTGCTGGTACTCATTTCTTCATGACATACTTCTGTAGGCAAGATTCTGGAGAGGTATTGTTTCTGATGTGGCCAATCTATAGTTTGACTTAACTTACCAATTATATTTTTGTTTATTGATTACAGTGTGTCTTTACCCAATTCTTAAGTTGTTTCTCCACTAAAGTTGAGCTCTTAAGGACCTGAGTTCCCACTCATTTTCCAGGAAAGAGAGTCTAGATTTCTCATTTTTTGCCACTGAGTAATTATGCAAAATTATTTTAACTCCCAACTGTTAACTGTGTTCAGTTTTGGGCCCCTCGGTACAAGAAAACATTGAGGTGCTGGAGCATGTCCARAGAAGGGCRACGARGCTGGTGAAGRGTCTGGAGCCCAAGTCTTACGAGGAGCGGCTGAGGGAGCTGGGGTTGTTTAGCCTGSAGAAGAGGAGGCTGAGGGGAGACCTTATCGCTCTCTACAACTACCTGAAAGGAGGTTGTAGCGTGGTGGGTGTTGGTCTCTTCTCCCAGGTAACAAGCGATAGGATGAGAGGAAATGGCCTCAAGTTGTGCCAGGGGAGGTTTAGATTGGATATTAGGAAAAATGTCTTCACTGGAGGGGTTGTCAAGCATTGGAACAGGCCGCCCAGGGAAGTGGTGGGGTCACGATCCCTGGAGGCGTTCAAAAAACGTATGGATGTGGTGCTTAGGGACATGGTTTAGTGGTGGACTTGGCAGTGTTAGGTTAACAGTTGGACTTGAAGATCTTRAAGTTCTTTTCCAACCTATGATTCTATGTTGTTTTTGCCCAGGTGTGGTTAAAAGAATAAGCATTTCTCAGTTCCCAAAAGATGAAGTGTAACAGCCTACGCATAAGCAGTAACTCCTGTTTGGATTCTGAGGCTTCTGTAACAGCTAGGAAGAAAATACTAGTGCATGAAAGAGGGAAGGACATAAGGACCCTCATGCCTTGCAGGTATTTTCGTCATCACTTTCTTCTCTTGGGCTGCTATCTCCTAATGCTCCTAATGTATGAGGTCTGATTATATTGCTTGGTTGTGACAACTTTAAAAATACAAAAACTAAATCTGGTTTAACTGTGATAATTCTTGCAAGACTTTTCAAGAAAATGGAAATATACCACATGTCAGTTATATACCTGCTCCTAATGAAATAAAACTGTTAGTTTTATTAGAATTCCTGTTAGTGACTTGAGCTTATTTTGCACAAAAAAAATTATTTTCCTTTCCTCAGTTCATTAATCAGTTATATAAACTTAGTGTTTTTAGTCATGAACTCGAAAGCCCTAAAGCTTCCGTAGTAAGCAGTACTTTTTGAAAATGCATCTACTTCATCAATATGCTCGAGAACACAATTTCTTAATAAAAATAAGGAGTGCTAAGAATTAGTAAGCCTTTATGGGTAACAGAAGCTTTAATCGTTAAACCCTGAAACAGATACTTGTTAGCTCTTTGGACCAAATGTGTAGTTTATAATAATCACCACTAGAAGTTTAGTAAGTATTGTAAGATTGAGCAGTTGAATACAGGGATAGTTTAGTCCATGTTCTATGTACAAAGGCGAGGCAGGTGGAAACACGGTAAATTGCGTGTACACAGGCTAATCATAGCATGCTGTTAGTTTTCTTCAGCTTAAAATGCTGTTTCTGTTTATGGATGTATTTCAAAATAAATGGAATGCGTGCAGGTAGTCCATCTCCATACACTTGATCAAGGTCTAAATTCGAATATTGCTATTTGAGTTAAAGGTCCTTTAGTATTTGACATAGGGCTCAACTGCATCCAGTCATAAAAGCTAAGGAGTTACAGCAGAAAGAGGAGAGGRGGAGAAATCTTTTAAACAGAGTTATCATGATTATTTCCTTGTAATACAGCAACTACTTGGTTTTAACGGTAAAGATAATTAGTTTATTTTAAAACCAATTAATTTGGAAGTCATTATATACTAATTAATTTTAAAAATTGAGATATTACAAATCATATTTAG
The DNA here is from genome assembly GCA_030449065.1 of Oceanodroma leucorhoa. Classification (NCBI taxonomy): domain Eukaryota; kingdom Metazoa; phylum Chordata; class Aves; order Procellariiformes; genus Oceanodroma; species Oceanodroma leucorhoa. Next base: position 9,605,020 of record JASVER010000005.1, on the reverse strand, counting down.
TATTTAGATGAAAAAAGGCAGTTGCCTGTTTATGACAAACTATATTAGCAAATGTTGCTGCTTTTGTGGAGGCAATTTCAAGTACCAGAGACTTTTACAGCTGTTTTGATAAACACAATAGAGTTGTGATTTACATATTATGTAAATATTATGTAAATATTACATGTTGTGTAAATATGTAAATAACTATAAAGGCTTCTGAAGCTTTGATATTTTTAAGTATAATGTGCCTGAATTCTACAAATGACCAATATCTGGAGACAATTCCATTGTATGATGCAATTTTATTAATTTTGTTCATTATGTTCAATGAATAGGCCTTTGATTTTTTTTTTTTTAAGACCTCTCCTTTCTAAGTTTCCTAGTTTAGTGCTAACTCTGATTTTCTTCTGAAACTTAGTGTTTAGATTTTTCTTTTTTTTTTTTTTNTTCTTACGTGTGGTGATTGTAAGAATACTAGTGTTCATTTGGAAAAGAAATTCAATTTTTTCCTTTCTGTCATTTGTGGCAAAGCTTAAAATGACACCTAGAAAATACAAAAGCCTAAGAAACAAAGTTACTTTGTAAAACTGAGTTTTGAGCACTGCAGCTAGAATTATTGCTAGTATAAATAGTTCTAAGGTTCTATTTCCTTTTTGTTGTATTTTGTTTTAATTAAAAGGAACTGGATAGCACAAGATACCAGATATGTACTGAAGCCTTTGAACTGCTTTAAGCCTTGCTAATTCTATGTGGAGAACTGACAACAGTTGTTTGGTCTTATGTGAATCCATTGGGTTCCCTCTGATAAATAGATTGCAGGTTAGAGTGATCTTTGTGCTACTTCTGGTAGGGATTCCTTAAAGGACACCTATTTCCAGGTTGGCTGTCGCTCTGCAGTGTACTTACCATAGGAACTCAGTTTATGTGTAACTTTAGATCATTAAGCTGTTGAGTGAAAGCATCTAGTTACCCAGTGTCAGGTATTTCAGCTCAATATAGCATTTGTCACGAACTTGTGATGAATCTCAAGTTGTGCTYTTAAGGAATGACAGGCGTAGTACAAGCTGAAGAATGTCTTGTAGCATTAGTGAGATAAGCAGGTTACTTTATCACTAGCCTGAGCAAGTAAAACTCACTGAGACAGAATCTGATTAGCTTAGGTTCAGACTATGCTACTACAATCACGGAACTCTTTTTCACCGCTTGAATCATGAGATGAGTAAATTTGTGCTGGTCTGCAATATGTAATCTAAACATATTTTCTCTCCTAAGGGCCAGTGGCAATTGGTAGCAACAAAAATATCAGGATTTTTCATGAGGGTGAGGGATATCTCTGGTACCCAAGTACCCTGTTTTTGTGAACCCTGTTTTAAGGTGCTTTATCTGGTCTACATATTTTATAAGCTGTGTGAACATCCAGCTGATGCTAGAACATTAGGATCCTTTTGAAATTTCCAAATATTTGCTTGGGTCTAGGAGTTGGGGGAAAAAAGCAAGAAAAAAAATCCTGATGTTAACAAAAAAAAAAAATCTTTTGCCTTTCAGTCATATTCTAAAGTTCTGTAGAGTGTCAACATAGTGAAAACAAACCATTCAAGCTCCCTTAGGAGAAAAACCTCCTGTCTCTGGTTTCTACAGTTCAGACATTCTCTTGTTTTTCTCTTTGCTTTTTCTTCCCTAAATTGGGTTAAGGTAAYTAGACCAGATCTGTTGAGCTGAGTAGTTTATCTCTGTTGTGACAGTACAGGAAGGATGAAGATGCTGAGTGCCTTACTCCCACACTCAGGAGTCACTCATCATGGGGACTTGAATATTAATGTGGATTTCTGTGGAGTAGTAATTGACATTTTACCAGTTTCCAGTAGCATTTGAGCATACCATATAAGCATGAAGAAAAGAATACTTTCAGGAAGGGCTACAGTTTTTAAAGATTGTGCTCTTTATTTTTGAGTCACAGGAGTTAGAGGACCTAATGAACTGTTTATCTCTGAACTGGAATTATATTCCTACAATGAAGAATCCCTCTACTGAGGAAATACCTATGTTTTCTGTAATTATACTGGCTATCCATTAGCCTGAAAGTTGTTTTTAACTGTGGTTGGTCAAATGCATTGAACATCTCTTCCTGTGTCTGCACTTAAAACTTGGTCAGTACAAGTTCATCTGTCTTCCTTGGCGACATTTAGCAACAACTTTCGGGTATAGTTGTCTAATTTGTGTCCTGTGCATTATCACAATTCAGAAACTACTTTTTATTAATCCAAGTGAAGATTCCAGTAAAGGTTGAGCTAGAAATTGCTCTCTGAACATACAGCACAAATCCCACTTTCTTCTTCTAAACTACTTGGAATGCCTTCCTCCTGAGCGAGGAAGTAGGATGGGGCCCTATTGCTTGTATTGTGTCTTAAAGCATCCTACTATCTCATGTGAAATTAGTTAATTTATCTTTTTAAAACTATGAAGGGCAAAAATGCTTGTTTGAATATCAAGCTTCACCCCATGTATGTGATCACAAATTTTTAACTAAATTTTTTAGTACTTTGGGTTCAGAATTATTAAAAAAAAAAAAAAAAAGTAGAAACAATGCTTCAACATCAGATGACTCCTTGAAGTTTTGGGKTTTTTTTTCCCTTAGGCACATCCTATTTGCTGTGCTACAAACTGCAATATTTTTTTTTTAAAGGCTTTTAACATACTTGTACAGATCAATCAAGAAGTGTTTAAAACTTGACTTTGTAACACAAAAAAGTTAGCAGCACAACTGGTTAATACTGGTGTTTCTGATTAGTAGAAAGTGAAGAGAATCACTGTCTGAAACTTCCCCTGAATTTGACTTATAGTCAATCTTGACAAACATTTCATTCTCTGAAAGAGACCTATCTTTGGTTTTCTGTCTAATCTAAATAAAAATAGAAGTGCAAATAGTGTTAGCTTCACAGAAGCAATTTTTAGTACTTAATACTGTATTAACTGGTTACACAAAAGGAAAATCTGTCTAGGACTGCTGTGGAATATTAAAGGCAGTCTTACTTTTTCTCGATTACCTCTGCTGAATATATGCTTGCTTTGGCAACTAAGATAACCACCTGCAGATCAGAAATGTTTGCAACAGATGTAGTAAATTTAGTTTTTATCTTTGTTTATTAACAGTTTGGTTAAACTGCTGTCTGCTTCTTTAAATATAAGGGCATTTCTTCTCCCCCCCCACATCTCAAAACAGTTGTCTTAGAATGCTTAACACTAAATGATGGGACAGTGGTATTCATGTTTTGGAAAATCAGGAGTGCTTCTTGAGTGTTTAGTAGGTCTGGTTTGTTTATTTCTTTTTTTTTCCTGCATAAAACATAGGTCATGAACTTTATTATTGACTAGCTGGGCTTGCTTGGTTGATTGCTGCTTAAAGGAAATGAGGAGTTTACTGTCACCAACATATAGTCACTCTGCTTTTTGTCATGCCTTGTCTGCCCTCTTGCTTGCCCTTACAAAATGGCAGTCCATTAAGGCTATTGCTGTTGTTGGGACACCAGTCATTCAGGGCTTTCCAGGGAATTGGACATTCCCCACAACTTGATTAGTACAGCAAATGCCAAAGTAACTTCCGTTTGTTTTCTGTCAGTGCTCCAGTAACCCAACCTGAAGAATCACAGGATTGCGACATAATTGATGTTTAAAAGGGCCTCTGGAGACTGTCTAGTCCAATCCACCCTGCACAAAGCAGGTTGAGCTAAAGCAGGTTGCTCAGAACCATGTCCAGACAGATTTTGAGCATCTCCAAGGCTGGAGATTCCACAACCTCTCTGGGCAACCTCCTCCAGTGTTCAATCACAATAAAGTGTTGTTATCTTTAAATGGAATTTCCTGTGTTTCAATTTATTGCCTATTGCTTTATCGTTCTTTCACTGGATACCACTGAGAAGGCAAGGGGAAGGGAGACTGAGATGTCTTTTGACCTCTGTGCTTTGACAAGCCATATTCTCTGCCACCATATACTCAGCCAGGTTAGCCTTGTTATTTTTTAAAACCGTGCTTGTTACATTTATGTATTTTAATGGTCATGTACAAAAGCTATCTTTGATGTCTTAAATACTTCCAGTGCAGTGCTATCTGTCTTTTAGACTCAACTGACCATTTTATCCCAGTGATGCAGGTTTCATCTTTATGATGATGCACCTGCTTAAATCTGGTAACTGTCTTCAGTTTTTATGAATAGCAATGCCTGTGCTGTAATGAGGAGGAATTCTTTCATCCACTGTCATAGCGAAGACCATTACTATGTTTTATAGTGCAGAGTCTAGGGTGTAGATACTCTTGCATGTCATGAATCTGTTTTCYCATGGTAGGGTCCTGAACTGTAGAGTTCTTTACAGTTAGCAAGATCTCAATGCTCATGTCTAGCTACCTGTGGGCACAGTATGTAAAGCAGGCTTTTATGCAAGCTTTGGCTGAATCCTGTAACCTGCAACTTTCAGTCTGGAAGAGGACACTTCACCCAAATAAACAAAGAAAATGGTGAAAACTAACATGTATTTCTAACCTTAAAATTTTCTACAGTAATGAGTACACTAAAGCCAACAGATACTATAGGTGTCTAATTTACATCTGTGTGCATTATGTGTTCCTTTTAGCATGTGGCTAACATCTAAGTGACTTCAACATATTAAGAACCAACAGTAGAACAAAAGTCTAAATGGAATACAAAATGCTATTAAGAAAGTTCCTTTTAAAACTGACAAGCTGCATTTAGTAAACTGATCTCAAATTGTGTTAGCAAGAATATTAGATATATTTGGTTATGGTAGAGCTGGTAGGCAGTTACAATGCATTCTTTTCTACTGACTTTCACGATAGAGACTGTAAATTTAATGTACTTTTTGAGATTACACACTGTATAAAAATAACAGCCAAAACCTAAAAGCAAACAGAAATCTTGTATCCCCACAGGAAAACTTAGAGATGGACCTAGCAGATAGTAAAATGGGTCTGCTGGTGTATTGATGTATTTTGTCCCTGAAATCTAACTTGCTGTTTTGGTGCAAGTGAACATTGTATATCATATCCAATAACTAAGTAAAGAGAATTAAGATTTAATATGCATGAAAGCTGAAACAACAATGCAATTTGGCCTTCTGAAAAATGCAGTCCACTTCATCTTGTGTTATTGAAACTAACTTTGTTGGATTTCTCACATTATCACTGAGACAATCACACATAGAAATACACCCAGGTTTTCAGATGTGGGTGGTGTTTTCAGGATCAGGAGTGGAGTTGCTGCCATGCCAGTGACTACCTGCTGTGAAACCTGGCATGCGTTTGCCTTCATTCTTGGAACTACTTCTGTGAAAACTGTACTTCTGAGAATGGCAGGAATGATCTGCTCAGACAGGAATGCTGATTTGCCCAGCATAGTGATACACTCCCTAGAAAAGCTGCCTTTGTGTTTAAGGGATGCAGATTAACACAGATAAGAATTTTTAGTAAGCTATCTAATACCAGTTGTCAGTTACTCACTTAAATATTTGTCACATGAAAATGCAACACACTTTGCATAGTCAAAATAAATCAGTGAAAAGTGAGAAGAAGCTGGTGTGTCAAAAGGTCTGACATGATTATGGACCTTTTGGACCTACACAGTTAAATTTCAGTCCTACAAAGTTGCTGGATATTTCTCTATACACGCTGACTTCCCTCAATTCATGTTAACTTTGCTAGGTACAAAGGATATTTGTCTTAACTCGAACATCTAAATAGCCTGATGCTATGCAAGGCAAAATAGGCACTATCTGTGTTCATATGAGTCATCACTTGAGCATAAACAAACACAGATTTTTAGTGCACTTAATACTTGTATTTCAGTGTTCTGAAATGTGTATATTCTTTAAAAAATATGGTTTGAGTGGTATAATGTCATTGTGTGGTAGTGATTATTGAAAGCCTTCAGGATTGGTTAATTTCCGTGTGCATCTCGGCACTAATTCGTAAAGTATTAGTGTGATTGGAAGGGAGCCACAATGATCCATCTTGACTGTGGAAACTGCTAAACACCTCCTTTATCAGTACTGTGGTTTACGATGGTAAACCATAGACAAAGGAGTCTTGGCCATGATTTCTCATGACCACTGGTTAGAGCTACCTGTCATAAACTATGATTACATGAGTGGAGATAAGAATCCATGGTCAGGGCAGTTTCCACCTGAGGAAAGGCTCTTCCAATTTTTATGGCTTTTGCTAATAAAATTAATTAATGAAAAATCATAAGTAGAAATCTTTGTGATGGATTATACCAGTGTGGTTATATCAGTAATCATAATACTGGGAATCCTGTTGCCTCTAGTCTGTAGAAGATGGAGCTTTCTTCTCATGGGAAGGGGACATGTTGTTGCGTTATTACTTTACACTGGCAAGGCAGAACTCCTGAGGGGAGTTCCTGTTAAGCAGGACTAAGTTTAGCTACACACTTCAGGGTTTTTCTAGTGATGTATTTTTTAACTTTCAGATTAAGATATTTTAACTCAGATTCAAGATTGGCTAGGTTGAAATAATCAGTGAGGGGCTGACTTACCTTTATGCTGAAAGTTGTTCGAAGATCGAAGATTTTTTGCTAGTCTTTCCCAAACATATTCTGTTCCTTGAAGCACAGAAAGGTACAGTGCATATAAGAGAAATACTATATGTTAATGGTGCTCAGCAAAACCATTTGGTGTGCTAGAAATCATAATAGTAAAAGCTTTGTGGCATCTTAGTTTTCTGACCCTTAACAGCTGCTGTACTACCTGAAAAAAAAGGAATTACAGTTCAAATTCTCTGTAATTTCTTACAGCTAAACATATTTTTCTTCTGTTAAGGCTTGGGTCCTACCTCTTGAGAGGAGCAGGGGAGCAAGAAAGTGAGTTAATTGCTTTAAAGGGAAGAATTAAATTCAAAGCTGAAGTTTAATGTTTACTTTCAGCTCATTCTGAGTGTACAAGCTCTCCCAAAAATGAGGTGGTGATTTCTTATACAGCAGGTAAGTGATTAAAAATACAAATCCAAATTTACTCACTGATTTAAAGTGATTAGATTAGTCTGGTTTTCTGATGTTTCAGTCCATGTCATCATTACTTTATCAATACATTTAGACTGAGTTCTTTCAGATAGTCTAACGTATTCATACAGTACAGAGTGCAATGGCATCCTTTTTTTTTTACAACAAAGACTTAATATGCAATTTTTATACAGATTAAATACTTTCACCATTTACAGTTGTTCTTGAGCTACAAGTGGTGTGAGGGAGCGAATTTTTTTCTGCATCTTAAGTCAATCAATGTATTTAACTGCAGTGATACCTAGGCCAACCCCACTACTTTAAATTGTATCTCGTTATATACAGTTGAGAAAAAGTGTAAATGCTTGCACCTGGCTAAGGACAGTGAGTTTTCACAGATAGGAACTGGGATGATATTTGACCTGTGGGATGTTTTCTGTGATCATGCAAATCTTCTTGACCATAACTGTAGCTTTCAATCTCATTATGGCACAAGACCTAGCGTTTTAGAAGACAAATGTACTGGTAAAATGTGGTGGAAGTGATCCAGAATAAAAATGGAACCTTACAATATTACTCTTGTAAGTAGTTTTCATAAATCCCAGCTGTAGAACATTACCATTATGAATGCTGGGTACCCAGTGAATGCTTTTCACTGTATTAATAACCCAGATTTTTTTAATGGAAATGTAACTGTTTCAAGTGTGTATGTAATAATATTTAAGAGAATTAAATTATCTATTTGGAAAAAGGCAAACTTATTTCTAAGTATGTTTTAGGATTGCATCAGCTTTCAGTTATGCCATAGCTTTTTATAGCTTGACTAGTGCTAATGATCTCATTCTCTTAACCTGATGATAGTAATAATGGAATCCCTTGATTAACTTGAATGACAGCTCATAATTGATATGGTGGTTAAAATTAACAGCAGTGCAAGAAGTTGCCACCCTGTGCTTTGTCTTACCTTATACAATCAAATAACTAGAATAGGATGATAATCTGATTTAAAAACAAAAAAAATCATTGGAGAGTGTCATAATAAGGCTGTGTACAACTTCTTTAGAAAAAAAAATGTGCTCTTTATTTTTCGTAACACTTAAAAATAGGTGAGACAGATCCAATACAGACAACATGACTGAAAATACCACCGGTATTTTGACTTCTCTCCACAGACCATATATAGTGCAGGCAAGAGAACCACTACTGCTTTCAAGGGTAGCAGAGCTCCCCTGAGAGGGAAAAGACTGGACAAATTTATTTGTAAAGGGAAATTTTAAAATTGGTACACTGACATCTGGATAACTCCTTTAAAGCAGGTACATGGCTTTAGAGATCTTACAAGTACTGTCTCTTTGGCTGACTAACTGTTAGTTTAGTTTAAGTTGACATAGATGGGGAAAGGTTAGCATGCTGTTACTAGTTCTTCAGGTTGACGGCTACTCTGAAGTCCATCCTGTCCTGTTTCATGCTCCGCCCCAACCAAAAGAAACAAACAGGCGAGACTTGTCAAATTGGTAAGATATCCGGTTATATTTATGTATTTGCTGCAGGCTTTGAGATGCTAAAAATGTAAGTGTGAGACTATAACTTTATAGACCATTTATTAGAATGGAACCAAATTCTTGTTAAAACAGATAAGGCACTATGAGAAGATTTTGTTATGGCTAAACTTCTTTTTAAAGCACTTTTCTGCACTTAAATTTACCTTTGACCATGAATTCACTATAGGAAGATGCCATTAAGGAGAGCAGAGACTCTTCAATAGCTTCTAATAACTGGCAGAAGGGTTCTTAACTGCATCATTAGCTATTCAGCTATAGTCTGAGCATCTTTATAGTGATATGTAAATCAGCATGAAATTATGAAAGGCAGATATGATGGTATCCTTTTACAATAACTGGAAGACTTACAGGTGAGTGTGAAAGGAGATATTGGTTTCTCTTGCTGAAATGGTGCGGAGATGAATTTTGTGAGATCTCAATGAATAAATATCAATTAACACAATTCTAAAGTGTGTGAAACTTGAAGGTACTAAAACTAGTGCAAGGCTTTTGCAGAAATTCAGAATAGGTCCTTTTGAGTTTAGCATATCAAACACTGACTTCTTATCATACAGTTTTCTATACACTGATCTAGCTACTTACCCAGTTAGGGCTCCTACCTTCCACTTAACCAAATGTTAGTGCTAATTCTGGCACCACCTGTAGGTGGGARCCCTAGCAGTAGAAGAGGCCGAGTTGTTTTTCTGTTCTCTTCCAAAGTATGCTCTTAGCAAGCCAGTCTTTCAACAGACTATATATAAATTAAGCTGATGAGTCTCAGAAATGTACATATCACTTTGTCTATAGACCTTCAATGAATGCTAAATCGTTGACAAAGTGTGAAATTGTAACTTTTCATCTAAAAAACTGGGAGTCTGCTCATTTGTTTGGAATGTACAGTATGTGATTATATAACTTGCTGAACAGGTGACATCACTGATGACCAATGAAAAAAAACTACACTTCTGACTATGATATGTATTTGTAGTATTCCAAGTATCAAAGATGAGACTATATGTTTGGCCTCGTGTTTTTATGGTAGTATTGTCAGCATAAATTGCCTTAGTGTTTTTGAATGCTTCTGATTCTGGCAGCAAAAGTGCTATAAAGTTTTGTCACCAAGTTCTGACTGCAGAAGAAGTTCAAGAGGAGAGGGTAGGAAAATCTTTCAAGAACTTGCTATTCACTGGAGTCTCAGTGCTTGAGAGCTGTGTCATCTTTTAGCTCAGCTAATGTAATGGACACATGTTCCTCAAGATGTGTCTAGTAATGAACCATAGAATCATAGAATAGTTTGGGTTGGAAGGGACCTTTAAAGGTCATCTAATCCAATCCCCCTGCCATGGGCAGGGACATCTTCAACTAGATCAGGTTGCTCAGAGYCCCGTCCAACCTGACCTTGAATGTTCCCAGGGATGGGGCATCTACCACCTCTCTGGGCAACCTGTGCCAGTGTTTCATCACCCTCATTGTAAAAAATTTCTTCCTTCTATCTAGTCTAAAYTTACCCTCTTTTAGTTTAAAACAATTCCCCCTTGTCCTGTCGCAACAGGCCCTGCTAAAAAGTCTGCCGCCATCTTTCTTATAAGCCCCCTTTAACTACTGATAGGCCRCAATAAGGTCTCCCCAAAGCCTTCTCTTCTCCAGGCTGAATAACCCCAACTCTCTCAGCCTTTCCTCATAGCAGAAGCGTTTCATACCCCTGATCATTTTTGTGGCCCTCCTCTGGACCCCCTCCAACAGGTCCATGTCTGTCTTGTGCTGAGGGCTCCAGAGCTGGATGCAGTACTGCAGGTGGGGTCTCACCAGAGCAGAGTAGAGGGGCAGAATCACCTCCCTCGATCTGCTGGCCACGCTTCTTTTGATGCAGCCGAGGATACAGTTGGCCTTCTGGGCTGCGAGTGCACGTTGTTGGCTTATGTCCAGCTTTTCGTCCACCAGTACCCCCAAGTTCTTCTCAGCAGGGCTGCTCTCAATCCCTTCATCCCCCAGCCTGTATTGGTACCAGGGGTTGCCCCAACCCAGGTGCAGGACCTTGCACTTGGCCTTGTTGAACCTCATGAGGTTCACATGGGCCCACTTCTCGAGCTTGCCCAAGTCCCTCTGGATGGCATCCCRTCCTGTCGACTACACCACTCAGCTTGGTGTCATCTGCAAAATTGTTGAGGGTGCACTCAATCCCACTGTCTGTGTCATTAATGAAGATATTAAACAACACCGGTCCCAATACGGACCCCTGTGGGACACCACTTGTCACCGATCTCCATCTGGACATTGAGCCGTTGATCAGCACCCTTTGGATGCATCCATCCAACCAATTCCTCACCCACCAGACAGTCCACCCATCAAATCCATATCTCTCCAGTTTAGAGAGAGGGATGTTGTGGGGGACCGTGTCAGAGGCCTTACAGAGGTCCAGATAGACAACATCTGTAGCTCCTCCCATGTTCACTGATGTAGTCACTCCATCGTAGAAGGCCACTAGGTTGGTCAGGCAGGACTTGCCCTTGGTGAAGCCATGCTGGCTGTCTTGAATCACCTCCCTGTCCTCCATGTGCCTTAGCATAGCTTCCAGGAGGATCTGTTCCATGATCTTCCCAGGCACAGAGGTGAGACTGACCAGCCTGTAGTTCCCCAGGTCTTCCTTTCTTCCCTTTTTAAAAATGGGGGTTATGTTTCCCTTTTTCCAGTCAGTGGGAACTTCACCGGACTGCCACGACTTCTCAAATACAATGGATAGTGGCTTAGCAACTTCATCCGCCAGTTCCTTCAGGACCTGCAGATGGGTCTCATCGGGTCCCATGGACTTGTGCACCTTCAGGTTCCTCAGATGGTCTCGAACCTGATCTTCTCCTACAGTAGGCAGCACTTCATTCTCCCAGTCCTCTCCTTTGCCTTCTGTGGCTTGGGCAGTGAGGCTCGAGTACTTGCCGGTGAAGACCGAGGCAAAAAAGTCACTGAGTACCTTAGCCTTCTCTATATCCCGAGTAACCAGGTCTCCTGTTTCCTTCCGGAGAGGGCCCACATTTTCCCTAGTCTTCCTTTTATCCCCGATGTACCTGTAGAAGCTTTTCTTGTTGCCCTTGGTGTCCCTGGCCAGATCTAATTCTGTCAGGGCTTTAGCTTTCCTAACCTTGTCCCTGGCTGCTCAGACAATTTCTCTGTATTACTCCCAGGCTACCTGTCCTTGCTTCCACCCTCTGTAGGTTTCCTTTTTGTGTTTTAGTGTGGATGCTTTTCTTAAACAGCTGGTATTCTAAAAGAGCATCAGTGTGGGGCAAGCCATAGTAAGTGATAAGAAAATAAATTATTCAGTAAAGCTAGCTCTTCAAAAGCTTGGAATTTTATTTGACAAACTTTGGCTTTCTTGAAAATTCCTTATGTTTATCACTAAATTTCATGCTCTGTCATTTAACCTTCTAAACACTAGAGCTTTCCATTTGTTCAAGGACCACAGTAACAGATTCAGAGTTTCCTACCAAGGAGGGCATGCATTGTCACTCAAACTTTATTCCCTCATTGTACAATGCTTGCTGGAGTCCTTAAGCCAAGAAACTAGCTCTGAATATTTTCCAGCTCTCACTGGAAGTGTCAGAAGGGCAGCTAGGTGCTGTGTTTCTGCAAGTTTCTGATTCTCAGCAGTGTTCTCAAAGCGTATACATTACTGCTGTGTAAATCTTCAAGTTCTCAAAGCAGATGCTTATAGGCGGGCTTGGTCACTGGGGTCCTTCTGGTGGAACCTAGGGCACAATCGTGTTACTGGTAGAATATGAAAGAGTAGAAATGGAATGGCTATATTCACACTCCATACATCTTGTGCAGGGTCTGCTAGCTGTTCCTATGCAGGAAATAAGGAGCAAAGAGCTCATGTTAAGAAATATGGCGTTATCCTTGGCGTTCCTGTGAGTGCATCTGAGTCAAAAAGCTTTATCTCCTTCCAACAGAATTTATCTTCAACTTAATCTAGTTGTTTGGTACATGATCTTTTTCCTATCATTCCTATGAACACAGGAACAGATTCCTCCTATCCACACATATCCTATGTGGTAGGATATGGCTAATCCATAGAAAACAACGCATTTTGATGTGGCTTTATCCATAACAATTTATACACTTCAGAGTAGTAATGAAAGAGTCCTGATAACTGTAGAGATTTCTTCCATTCTCATACTTCTGAGATTAAAATTGAAGCCAATGCTATTTGGAATTGACTTGCCCTATCCTTGTAAATTCCACTTTCTGGAAAGCCAATAAGTAGATCTCAGGGAGCAGAATTTTCATTTCACTTAATGCACAGCAAAATTCTCAAGGGACATACTAAATAATGAACAATTCTTTTTCTTGGAACGCTGAGTATCCTGGTAACAAATCAGTTATAAACAAGATGTATCAGATCTCAGTTTGGGGTTTTCAGCAACAATAATAGTTATAACATTATATGACAGTTTTCATCTTTTAAATTTGGGAATTTGCTTGCCAGAGTCTCAGGAAACACCCCTTTTTTAGGTACTTTAGTTTTTAAAACTACACAATCTGTTCTCTGTTTTCCGGATATTTTGACACAGCTGTCTGTCTTACATTTTCTATATGCAGTTTTTGTTCAAACTGAGGTTTATTGTATCAAAAAATTTAAAATACATGTCCTCTAGAAACTGAAGACTTTCTGAGGGAGTTCAAAACTGAGTTGGAATTTTGTCATGTAGGTGCTCTTTTTAGTTCTTGAAATGCAGAGAAGATCGTACTACCAACTCACCTGTTAGGTAGTTGAACAGTAGTCTTTATTGAAGTTTTCTTCCAGCATTGCAGATACCTAGTGTTATGCTATCTAATGTCTTACAATTTACCTATTTTAAAAAGACATCTGCTGTGCTGTGTTGTTGAATGTTGCCAAGTTTGCTAGCCAAGGCCTGTTTGTCCTTTAGTCACTGACAGTTTCGTGACTGTGCTCCAGAGATGTGACAGATAATCAGCTGCCTCATGCAGTTGGTAAAAGGTAACCCTGACCCTTCCTACAAATAATTAGTGTCAATTATACGCCCCACCTACATCCTTTTCTCAAAAACAACATCATGCTTTTCCTTATTTTGTTCTGGTGACATAAGTAAAATTAGCAGCCCAGGGCCAGAATTTTCTGCGTAATTCCAGAGTGCTGAATTGTATCAGCTGGGAAAGTACTGTAGATCCTGGTTTTTAGATATTCTACCTCTTGCATGAATGTTAGGGTACTGATTTCTAAAAGGAAAAGGTACTTGAAAGAAATTCCAGATGAGAAACAAATCGGCTGAAGTGGTCTTGGGTAAATGTTGACTTTCCCTGTTGATTATTGGCACAACACTTGAAAATTACTATTACACCAAACCAAGTATTTGAAAATAGTATACTGAACATATTTCACATCATAGACCCTAACTGGGTAGCTCTGAAGATCCCAATAGTGTTGTTAACACCCTTCTGAAACTTAGCTTCAGACTGATCTTTCCATGATACTTCCTTTTCATGATAAGCAAGAAAGTTTTTATGATCCTATTCTTTGAAAAAGTCAGTTGCAAAGGGTAGAAGTCTGGCACTTGTGATTCTAAATTCCTTTGGCCATGTCGCTTGCCATGTGTGAGGGTGAAACTGGATGCATGCAGCTGTACTAAGTGGCTAAGTAACTTGAAATTGGTTTTTGCCTCCCAAGTAACTTTTATGTGGTTGAAAAGTCTGAAGTTGTACTATGCATCAGATGTAGCCTGATGTAGTATAGAAATCTACAGTTGATGATGTTTTTCTGCCTTTGGTGCAAAAGCCATTTATTGAGTCTGGGCAGCACTTAAATTACAAGCTTATGTTGTTGTTTCATTTCTCAGAAATGGTGATAAATGGGGGAATTGTATACATGGGTTTAGTTTTTCAGGGGGAGGGGTTCAACTGGATATTAAAACAGTTGGGATCATATGCCTGTCACTTACTATTTATTTACTGTGAAAGAGACCAATTAAGGCCTTGATCCAGCAGAATTATAGTTCCATCTTCTCTGTACCAAGCATTCTTCCAATGCTGAATATTATTTCTAGAATGGATATTGTCTTCCTTTCTCTTCCCTAAGCTCAATAAGTATAAATTCTCTCCTTTGCATGTATCTTTTGTGGAAAGGCCGATTATATCAACTGTCTCAGCTGCATGGACAAGGAAGTTATAAAAAGATGAGCATTGCAAACCAGTTGGATCACCTGATTCAGCTTAGTGCAAGGCATGCTGCTGTTTATCTACTGTATCCTGTCCTTCCTTGAGGTCACATAGGTCATTTATTCTGACCAAGGAGGGAGGTAACATTGGACATGGCCTTTACCAGTGAGTGATGAGTGCATGAGGCACAACTGCATCAACTGGTAGTGTACTGTTCACCTTGGGTTTAGCCTGCTAAAGAGTTGGGAGACAGGCTGTCAAGTACCAGGGGTGTTTTACTGCGTGCTGTTCTTACTCTTTCACCCTTATTTTGTTACTAGGGTAGTTTCATTGGATCTTGACTCCTTAACAAGTGATACTTCTTGTGATAAACTGTGTAAGTTCATCAGTCCAAACCTCAGATCATCAGTTAGTAGGCAGTATCTGCTTTTAATCTGTACGTGGTGCTATCCTTTAAAATCCTGACCATGTTTTTTCCCTGCTTTGAAGTATATTAGTTACTATGGAAACATCATCAGTGTTATGAGCTTCTGAATATTGAATCCATTTGAGTCGTCTTGTTTTCTTTCCTCTTGTGTGTGAATACAGTTGTTCTTTTCTGCCCACACTACATCTGCAGCTTGTTTCAGAAAGTGATGCTGAGCAAACTCTTCACTGCTACCTCCTTAAAGTTAAATGCTAGGGGGCTGTAGTATCTGAAMATTATATTGGAGATGCTGATATTGCCTTTCATGTTTCTGCTGATCTGCGTCAGATTCTATTTGGAGAAATCAAAGATCTAAGTTTTTTTGCCAGAGAGGAATAAATACCAGTATTAATTGAAAAGCAAAAACTTGGGCAATTGTTTTTTGTTGTATCACAGAGTGGTTGAGGTTGGAAGGGACCTTTGGAGATTGTCTGGTCCAATCCCCTTGCTCAAGCAGGGCCACCTAAAGCCAGTTGTCCAGGATGGTGTCCAGAAGGCTTTTGAATATTCCCTGTGACAGAGACTCCACAACCTCTCTGAGGAACCTTTGGCAGTGCTCAGTCACCCTCACATTAAAAAAGTGGTTTTTGATGTTCAGACAGACTCTTCCATATTTCAGTTTGTGCCCATTGTTTTTGGTCCTGTCACTGGGCACCACTGGAAGTAACCTGGCTCAGTCTTCTTTACACCCTCCCTTCAGGTATGTGTACACATCGATGAGATTTCACCCCTCCCCRCCCCTGAGCTTCCTCTGGGCTAAACAGTCACAGCTCTCTCAGCTGTTCGTTATAGGAGAGAGGCACCAGTCCCTTAGTCATCTTTGTGCCCCTTCGCTGGACTCTCTAGTATGTCAGTGCCCCTCTTGTACAGGGAAGCTCAGAACTGGACACAGTACTGCAGCACTGCAGGTGTGGCCTCACCAGCACTGCACAGGGGGGAAGGATCACATTCCTGTTTGAATGTTTCAGCTTTCCCCTCTTTAGTGCTAAGTCTAATTTAAGTTTCTATGATAAATAATCTCCTTAAATGTAAGTGGGCTACTTGATGGAAAACTAGCAGCAGACTTTTTAAAAGAATTCTGCTTTATAATTTTATACCTACTGCTTCAACACTGTTCAAGACCAAAAATTAAGACAGATAGAAAATCACTTAAGGAAAAAAGGAAGTGAATGTTAAATTTAAGAAGCCCAATCATGGCTAAAGCTAGAGGGCAGTTGGAATCTGGATGTTTTGTCACAAAAAGTTGATTTGCATCCTGGGATAAAGGATGTATTTGGCAGGTGATCTGCTAAAGTTCCTAATGTGTTATGTTACACTCTAAAGAAAATAAATAAGCTACCAAAAAGTACAAACTGTTAACCTCTAAACGAGGTAGATGCTGCTGTTATTTGTTTAAGCAGTTCTAGAATGCTTTGGCATTGTTTCACTTCCTAGCACAAAAGAAGAAAATGACCTCTTCATGAAAAGAATGCTGCGGATAAGCTGGTTGGTACCTTATCAACTTTGTTATTGTAGTTATGCCAGCCAGACATGTTAGTGTGACTTAGACATACTCTGCTATGGTATTTATACTTTGTCAGAGGTGTTCTGAGATTGATTTGTGACCTCATCTGACACAGAGAGGTGCTGCCAAGTTCTCGGAATTGATAAAATGTAAGCCCACTTTACAAGGAGCTTATTTAAAACTACCTGGCTTCAAAGAACGGTGGAAAATATGATGGTTTACTGTCTTTATCATACCTATTTGCTACTGATGCTCTTACTCATCTGCTTTTCCCAAATCTTGCTGTTTTTACAAATGATGGTCTGAAGTATCATAGCTGATGGCATTTCTTTCAGATGCTTTTGAGCTTAGGTTTTGAATAGTTATTTTTCAAGGAGGACTGTGCAGGAGAGCAAAATCCTGCATGCAAGGTGTGTGAATTCCAGTCTGTAAGGAGGGGCAAGCTTTTAAATGTACTCTGGTTAGCTCTGAGGAGTGTCAGAGGYAGATGGGACTAGCCCAACAAGCTTTCTATCACTTAATAAGCCAATCTAATAAGGCAAGAACAGCTTTTTTGAGTTGAGAGCCACAAGTATGGTTGTGTGTCTAGGGAAGTGTTCTCTATTTTTAGTCAGCTGCTTATCATCTGGCTCTCAGTATCATGCAATGTTGAAAGTATGGGGTGGGGGAGCTGGAAAGAGATCAGTTGGGGCTGATTTTGTTACTTAATTTCTTCTTTGTTTTTCCTATGCCAAACTGAACAAAATTAGATGGGTCAAAGAGGCATATTAAGAAAGAGTTATAGTTTGTTGGGTGGTAGTGCATGGGGTAGAAAAATACGAAAACATGCAGGTGGCTGAAAGAGATTGAGGCTACAGGAGAAAAGGAATATAGACATGGGCAAATGGATCTTTAAAAAAAAAAACAACCCCACCCTAATTATTAGCAGTGACTCAGCTATCCCTATATATTTCAAGCTGCGTGGAAATAGAACGGTTTGAATTGATTCTTGTTGGTTTGGGCCTTTGTTCGAAGCAGGCCTGAAGTAGGATTGATGAGGAGCTCCAGGTGTGTTGTAAAAGCCTTTTGCAAAGCATTTGTGCCAAGAATTGTGGGCAACACTTGAAAAATCTGTGTTCCTGCTCCACTTTCCCACCAGCAAACTCTTCATACCAATTTTTTTTCCGTTTCTTACAGCTGATATTCTATAAATGTAGTGATTAGAAGTTAAGAACTGTTTCTCAAATAGGAGAGAAGGAATGCATGTCCCAGTTACTAGGGCATGAAAGAGTAGTCTATAAATGTAGTGGTAATAAGGTGCAAAGAAATTACATGAAGCAGGCTTTTGAAATGAAGGGACAGCAGTAGATTGCCAAATGGGGATACATGGATCTGAGCGTTTCTGGCAGCTGCTCTCAAGGAGTTGCAAATCTGAAGCGGTGGTTTAAGGAAGAGAAAGTGCTGCTGGTGAGAAGCTGCAGTTTGGCAGAACATTGGCAAATAGCTCAGGGATATGGCTTTAGGTTATAGGTAACGAGAAGGTGATAAAGGGTAAAAATAGAGAAGAAGGTGAAAGTTTTGGATTTACATATTGTAAATGGAGGAAAGAGGAGACTTGGAGACTGAGTGACAGCTCATCTTCCGAAGTATCTAACAGTGATGTTTGAGAAATACTCACATACTTTCAGCCTGGAGGAGTTCACTGTTGGTGTCTAAGCAGGGGGAAGAAGTTTTTATCCTGGGTATTTGTCTATTTGCTTCCTCTATAAATTGCAATATGTGAGAAACCTGTTACTGAGAAGTTAATAAAATTTTCACTTTAGAATTCTAATTGCACTACTCTTGTAGAAAAGATGGGAAAACATTTCCTTTTCATTGTGTAGCTATCAGTCTTATATTTGTACTTTTATACACAAGTGTAGAATATACAATAAGATTTTATAATGTATGCTACCAAGTGTGTTTTTCCAATAAAATGAGAAGCAGAAAATTTCTTGTAAAATTCCAAATTTCTTGCTGTAAGTTCTTAAAATCCTGGCACTGTTAGCATGAGTTCAGGCCTCTGCATTTTGACAGATTGATGTTCACAGGAATTCAGGCTTGTAGGGATCTGCAGTTTAGAATGGAGACAAAACTTGACTTTTGGGGGGTGCTGGAAACTAGGTGGCCTGGATTTTTCTTCAGAACTTAAATCAACTTAATCCAAATTCCTGCTTACGTCTATGAATTAATGGAGCTTTTTAATGGAGATGTCAGTACATGACACAATCAGGACTGGAAAACTTTCAAGTACAAATTGATCAGATAAACTATTAATTGTCTTGGCAATATTCTTGACATACTCTGAAAGTATAGTGCATTTCAGTAGCAGCTTCTCATTTTTTGTTTCTTTTCAGGTTACGGTTGGTACAGATGTCTTGGTGATATTTCAAGAATTGGGATGATAACCTTTAAGACACTTACTCATCTGTGTGTTAGTTTTGTTTTGAAAGTTTGCAATTTTCTGTTAAAACTGGGCATTTAAGCACTCATTTTTTGGGACAGGTTCGTATATTATGTCTTCATAAGCTCGAGTTCAGCTTTTTCTCTGAAATACTGTCCTAAAGATCTGAAAACAGAACACTCATCCATACTATAGTTCACATGAATTAATATCTGCTCAATATATCATAAAATTTGAGATGTTTTCTTGGGATAAGTGACAACAAAGTATATAGGTGTTGTAATACATGATATGTTAATGAATCCAATTGGTAACCAAGCAAGTAGAAAAGGAAAATAATGAGTCTCTCTCTATTTCAGGCTCTTTTTCATCTTTACTTAAAATGCAGCTAAAATTAATCTAAAACTGTATGTACAAACAGCTAAAAAGTAGCTTAATATAATTTTAGTAAGATTTCATATTTGGGATTAGGCAGTGATACCTTTACTATTGCTTTTTTACTAAATTATATCAGAAAGTAAAATACTAAATATGGGATGGGCAATAGTGTGGAAATTGCTCCAGGAATTCAGTAGCATCTTTAACACTGCTGTAAAACATGAGGGATCTAGTCTTACTAGGTTAAGACATTTTCATCTCTAATTACAAAAGGGCTTCAGGGTTTCCTTTTAAAACTTTTAAATATTTGCTTTTAAGAAAATCAGAGTTACTTTTCTCATCTTTTCTATCCCATTTTATGGCTGTACTACTTGTGATGAGTAATGTGTCTGAAGGGGGCAACTGTGAAAAAAGGATATATACTTCCTGTAAACTTTCCCAAATGCACCTTAAAAAATGTTTCTAAAATGCTTTTGTGATTGTTTTGTTTAAATGCATGCCACATCTTAAATACTTAAATCAACTCATTACTCTATACAATCTACGTAGAGTTCTCTGTCAGCTTCTTTGCCAAGTGTCTGATTGAATCCACAGTACAGAAAATTGATCAGAGTTGTTATTGGTGAGAACCTGAAAATACAAAGCCAGTAGCTGGAGTTGTACTCCGTGTTCAGTAGCTGGAGGAGCTACAAACAAGTTTGACCCTGGATAAAATTAACTCTTTATGTTTGAATTCCAATTCACTCTTCTGCAGGTTGTGTCTCAGGTAGTTAGTGATAGTGATGTCTTGGGACATCAGGGGTTTTTTTCCAGGCTTGTGGTCACCTGGAACCTTGGAAAAATGATGTTAACTAGTCTATACTTCAGCATACTCACCTCCAGATACTCATTCTGTTTACCTACTGCTTTGCATTTAAGCAGGTTGACCAGCCAATATGAAAAAAAATCACAATCTTTCTAAATTGGAGACCTTGTAGTGTGTTTTTAATTGATAGATGATGCTTTCATCTTCTGATGATTAGAGCAGTCCAATTTGCTTTCATAATAGAGCCTTTCATTTAAATATACCATCAAGGGATTACAGAAATTGAAAGAGGATCAGAAAAATCTGTAATTATTAATGATATTCAGGATGGCTGAACAGTAGGTGTTTTCCTACTTGGATAGCCAAATATATCTAGGAACAATTACAATGCAATGGAGGGAATAAAATGCTGATTTTAATATAGTAATTGCTTCTTAACCAGAATCTGGTCTTTTGACATTTCCTATCCATGGATGCCAATATCTCTTAATATGTGTTAGTGTTCAGTTACAGTTCTTGAGTTAATTGAAGGAGTCATAAGAATGAAATGTTGCTTTAATGGAGGTATAGGTTTTATATTCTGTGCAGCTGGCTTGAGACATCTGGAAACTAGTTTGTGAAGGAAAACAGCAGGAAGGGCTAGATTACAATGGTGAATGATATTGATACGGTATTTATCTATAGATAAGGCTGAGAATAATGCTTGTTATTTCTGTCTCAAAACTGAAGATTGTTAGCAGTGTTCTGGTGAAGGATCGGTGAGTACTAGTTTTCTTTCAGCTCTGGTGATTTCTGATGTGAGCAACTGTCCTCCAGGTACTACAGTGAGATCAGGAAGCTCATTTGAATTAATGTGGGAGTAGGATTTGAGCAAAGACACCGAATGATGTGTTCTATTTTCAGCTCTGTTCTAACATAGCAGGCCAGTGGTTATCTCTAAGCACTTAAATACTCATTGTAGGGTCAGTATGACTCTATGCCTTGCACTTAAATTTTTATATAAGGGGAGTAGGATAGCAGCCACTATTTCAGCTGCCTGATTCTGGACCTTTCATAGACAGGCAGACATACCTGTATAACTGAGCCTTGGGGGCCTATCAGAGGTTATTTAGTCTCTAGCAGCTGCACTGTGAGTTCAGTTCCCATCCTTGATGTCATGATTTCAGTGGGTTTTGCCAGGAGAAATTTTATGGCTGTGCAGGGCATGCAGCAGAAACTGTTTCTAGGACTTCTGTGGAGCTTTTAGGGTAATCTCAGACAGGTTAGGTTCTCACACTTTGTGCTTTAATTGTTTGCTGAATTGGAACCATAATMTGCGCTGGGATTAATCCTCTTCTAACTTCTACCTAATTGCTTATGTCTCTGAAGAGAAGGAAAGTTTGCATGTGCATGTATATTGTTAAGTCCTGTGTGCATACCGCAGGCAAAAGCTCCATCACTCTTAACTGGATGGAAGTGTGCCTGCGTTATAAACATAGTTCTAGATCCCTAAAGATTGAATTATGAAGTTGTAGTCTTCAAACAAGTTTCTTACATTAAAAAAAAAAAAAAAATCAAGAACATTTTTAGGAGAATACTGTGCTTCCACTGTGTGTTAAGATACTTGTATATGTGTAGATGTATAGATATGGACAAACATCTTGAAACCTTTCCAAGCTCTAACCTATTATTTAAAAACTCATGATCTCCACTTTTTCAAAAGCTAAGGTTTTAGCCTACCTGTAGAGAGTATTATGGCAGTAACCATAGTAGGTTAGTGCAATAAAGTGATAGAAAACCTGCTTGTGTCTTCACTTACTGAAGAAGATATTTTTTTTTTGTAGAGTCAGTGCCTGTATCAATGCATTAAGAAGCAAGGGACTGGATATGCAGTCTGTTTCATGTTGCTTATTAACAAAAAAGTTAGTGAACTAATCATGGTGAAATGGTATTCTTGTAATGCAGACTGGTTTTGTTTTAATACTTACTTTGTGTGTAAATAATTACTTCAGTAGTTTAATGTTTTCCAGCCAAAAGCTTCAGAATCACGTTGCCAAATCAGCAGACATCCTTTTTTGATCAAAAAAGTACTCTTGGACAGTAATCATGGTACAAAATGTGTTTGAGTCATGGAAGCTGGGGGTATTTTTGCCTGACGCTAGCACATACTCTTAGCCCCAACTGCAGTTTGAGAGATGTGGACATACATCCATCTTTTTAAAGAAGGCTGAGAGAGGAAGAAAGACGACTAAATTAGTGTTACTGTTGAAACACCTGTTCAAATGTACTGGAATGTTTCAGCTCTGACACATCAGAGATCTAAACAGAATTTACCTATGTGTTTCCCGGTAAGCCCGCCCCCCCCCCCCCCCCCCCCCCCCCCCCGGGCCACTTTCCTCTTGTAATACTCACTTTCAGAGAAACTAGTGCTTACACAAGGGAAGAAGGGTAAAGATGCTGAGGGAAGAAATGTGTAAAATCCACCGCAGTGGACCCTAGTTCTCTGCCTGGGACTCCACTGAGACACCACTGCCCTTGGACCCTGAGAGCAGAAATTCCACTTGGAATGGTGGAGCAGCAAGGCTTTGTCTGCAAGCTGTACTTAGAGGTGAAAAGCCTGCTGTAGCCCTAGAAAAGTATGACTCTGAACAAGGAAATGCCATGGTTTATTGTATGTACTAAGCCAATCCCTGTTAATGACAAGGAAGGGATGGAAAAAAATCTTCCTCAAACCAATACTCAGAATTTTTTGTGTATGAAGTGCAGCATGCTCAGTTTGATATGTTTAATGTTTTTAAATTATTTTCAAAGAACTTTAGGTTGCAGCATGCTGCATGTGCTTTCTAGCTTTTATTCCTGACTCCTTAGGCGGTTGAGATACGAGATAATGACAGCTCTTGAAGAGTGGGAATTTTTATAAGCGGTTTTAAATTGTTCACAAATGTCTTCTTCCTACTCCTAATCGAAATGAAAAATTGTGTGATTCTAAGTAGGRTAAAATTGGTTTACATGGTGATTGCAATGTACAATCTTTGAAACTCATCTAATAAACAGCAACCTTTAACCCATTAAGATCAAAAAATGTCTTTATAAACACTGAAAGAAATTGTGATAATGTCAGGGGTTAGCTTTTTGTAAAGGAGTGGGGGTTTGGGCTTTATTGGGGGAAAACTAGCTGACTATTGTGTAATGGTTATCCCTGTTTCCTAAATAGAGATTATTATTTACCCTGAGTGCTTATACTGTGCCCTGTCAAATAATTTTTATGCTTACATTTAGCTCATGAAAAGTGTGTTGTACTGTCCGTGTTCATATGGTAATTTGCAACCTATTGGCCTGGGTTGCTTGCAGTGGGTACTCGTCACTGCTGCAGCCTTTCAGCCACGCTCAAAACCCAGTGTGCCACACAAAGCGAGATGGGGGCTGAAGACAGCCGAGGACAGTTTCTCTTTCCGCGGATGCAGGTAGCGCTGGGAAAGGGCGAGCGGGGCGCGGAGAAGGGCGGCCCCTACGCGGGCGCGGTGGCGGAGCCGCCCCTGCCGCCGCGCTGGCGGGGCAGCCCGGCTGTTGGCTGTTGCCATGGCTCCGGAAAGCCGGGGGAGCCCAATGAGCTGTCTGCGGCAGTGCTGAAAGGACCAGCCATTTTGCTTATGGGAAACAATGTGACATATTATGCTGTGCTTTACCGGGGAATAAACAAAAATCTCGTCGGAGGAGACAGAAGAAACGGGCATATTAGTGCGTAATTACAGTGGCTTAGCGTGCTTACAAGCTGCCATTTTGACAAGCTGGTGACTGCCGTTCCTGCTAGCTGATCGGAGGAGGTGGAATGCAGGGTGATAATGCTGCATATCTGCTGTCAGGCAGCGGAGCGGGGTTTTGTCTTGTAAAGGCAAGGTTCCTCTGCAGTGTTATCTCAGCAGCTCGCTAGCTACTCCGAGTGAAAGCCTGTGATCCGGGAGAAGGGTGTTGCCCTTCCTTCTGCTGTTCTTGTGTGCTGCTGCCTCCAGGAAACAGGCACTACTGAAAAAGCAGGTGTGCAGTTCATCTGGGCTCTGTACTGCAGGCTGGGCAGAAGCCCCTTCTCAGGCTTACGTGCCACTTATTAGCAGATTGGCTTAGGAGCTTTTGCCTCTGGACTCTTCCACAAAAGGAAGCTGCTGTGCATCTCGGCTTGTGTGAGAGAGGTATGCCTTTGCACGGACTATTTCGATTTGTAAAATAAAACTGAGCAAAACTTCATACAAGAAATAAGCTTCTTTAGCTACCTTTGCTTTTAAAGGTTGAGTTTGGTCAGTGGCTTGTTTAAAGTGGTTGCTGAATTAATTGATCTGATTGCATTTTCATTAAGAATTTCAATGTGATGTTCCATATGGTTGCTGATTCAGAAGGATGTTTCCAATAGTTGATAAAATTTTATGCTTGCTTTTCTACTAAAAGGAAAGGATTTTTTTTGTTTTTCATTGTGCTTTTTACCATCAGGATATCATGGGTGAAATAAAACATTATAGAACTTGCGGGCATGTTTGAAAAGCCTTACATCATTGAGTTCATCATTAGTGGAATTCATGCATTGTGTTCAGCCTCAATGTAACTAGATTTAAATTGTCCAACTGCTGCTGTGCAGTATGTAGGTCGTAACAAAAAGCAGCTTTTCCACCAGCTTTCAATGGACTGCATGCCCCAGTGCTATGGTTGATTAGTTTGTGGTACTTGTACTGTTAAGAGTAGTGGTGTTACAGCCAGCTCACACCTCCTTTTTAAAGATATCGTGCATACCGTGCTAGACAGAGCACAACACACCCATTGTGTCCCTCCGTTTGGCGTTCAGTAAAAGGAAGGAAACCAGCACTCCACATGGAGCACAAACACATTAATAGCACAAGATGGTTAAACTTTTATTGAACAGTCTCAGTGATTCTGAGATAGGCTGGAGAAGGTAGAGAAAATAAAAACGTGAAGACAAATGTAAGGGAATAATTGAAATGGAAGAGGTCTTCTGATTGGGACTATATGTTAATGCTGTAGATTTTCAGTGCAAAATTAATTGTTCTGAATAGTTCTTAATCACAACACATCTGCTTTAGAGGTGAAAACTGTAGTTAGACCTAGGTCAATGAAAGGGCAATCCCTCAGTACAGATTACGTTTGTATTAAAAGTAGCATTTTATGAACTACCAACTGTATTCTCACTGAGTAATACAATTTCTGAAGTAGCTAATACTGAAATGCATTAAATTATTCTGTCAACTGAACCAAACATTCTGATTAACCTTTCATCTATAGAAAATGAAATGATATTTTGATCTTAACTCTTATTTAATAATTATGTGGATTTAAATCACACTGAGATGAGCCATTTGTTTGGACAGCTGAGTGGGCATGAAATCAAGAATTTGAGGTCTGGTATCTTTATAGTTAAATTAGTAACCAGTGCTCTGTAATTAGGAGCCAAATTCCAATGTGCTATTTCTGTATATGTATCTCCTGCAAAGCTATTTGGACAAGCGTGTTCAGCGGCTATTCCCCCAAATGAGACGTTGCATTTGGAAACAGCAATATGTAAATGGATTGCTAGTATGCATTTTTTCCATTAGAAAAGCTCCATCTTACTTGAATCATTCCAGGATTTTGTTATTTGGTGAATGCACACCCCAACTTCTTTTTCTATACGTCTGTGTAGGGGTCACGCAGTAAGTTGTCTAGAGATCTGCTTTCATCAGTGTTCTATAAAGTTTAATGCACATTTACAGTGTGGTACTACGTGAATATTTATGATTGAGTCTGTAATTATGATGAAAATGATAAACAAGCAGAGCTGGTATTTCCTTTAAGGTGTTTGTAAGCCTTTAACAAAGAGATAGAGAGCTTTTGTTACAACAATGAGAAATACAGGTATAGCAGTATGCAAGAAGTGAAGGATCTTGCAGTTCAGGGTAGACATAATCTCACTATGAAGAATTTATGGTGTAAGAAAACAAGTGAAGACTAGCTATAACTAATCACTAAACAGTGTGCACCCATTAGGTGCTGGTAGATGCATCTTACTAGTCTCTCTTTTTTAAAGCAATATTCTGTACTCTTTCCATTCTGCTTTTCTCCCTTTGTCTTTTTTCTCATATCAATTCCCAGCTTCCCTGTGTTTCCTTACTGTCTCTTTGGCAACATCTGATCTCCTCAGAGCTATTTGTAAATCAAATCGGTGACTGTCAGTAATGGCCATGGAGGTGCTCCAATAGAATCTGATGTGGAAGAAGAATTTAAATGAGTTGGAGGTAAGAAACAGCAACTAAGTGAAGAGTGTATCCAGTATGAACTAATTCCACTTGATGTAAGGTATAAAGGCCTAGAATTGGGTCACTGATGTAGAAATCAAATGGGCATGAAGGGAGAGGGACTTTTTTCAGCTCGTGATGATGAATTATACTTACAAACAGAAGGTTTACAAGAAGACCTTGACAATAATATGACACAGGACAAATTGGGTATTTTTGCATTGGAAAGGGTGACATCAAGTTCCAAGTGAAGTCTAGAAGTTTTTCAGGTTTCAGTGGAGCCACGGTTTCTATCCAAGAGATTATTGTACATGATTTGAAAGTCTGTTATGCAAAGGTTATGCAAAGTCAGGCTCACTCTTGGTCAGCAGCGATGTAAATGACATCAGCTGTCATGCTTTAACATTACAGTCACTTCAAACATTTTTTTAGACGGATAACCTTCGAAAGTGACTCTGGGCCCATGTGTTGTGCTCATAAACAGGATACGAACAAAGCAAAAGCAGGCAGGTGAATCGTAAAATGCAGTATCATAGTAGCAGGTACAAATAGTAATAGACGTGAGAGAACAGGATGACCAAAGAAGGTAGTGTAAGTGGTATAACAGTTTTTGGTATGTTGTTTGTTTAAAATAATCAGCTTTGAGCAAACAGTGATAAGCATCAAACAACCATGCCGTCTGTGGAGCACAATAACCTTATGAGAGCACTAGTGTATGTGTTCTCTGCCCTCAGCCTGTGGACTATTCTCTGTATACTTACATATATGACCAACCTGTGAGTAACAATAAAGATGGCATGTGCCCAGGGAACACACTCAGGTATCAAATTAGGGTACATTGTATAACGTTACACTGTGGAACGGCTGAATGTCATTTCTGTATTGGAAGGATCAGATATTGAATATAATACACCAATGATGAGGTTGCATCTGGAATGGGCAAATTGCATCAGATGTGACCTTGGAGCAATATTTCTGCTCCAGTGAGGCTGTCTACACAAACATGGAAATAAAAGTTGACAATTCCTACTTGTTTGTAAACTAGAATTTTACAAATGTATACTTTGGTATTGTGTCCTACTACTGTGATATTGATCCTTTCCCATGTCATTATTTCAGTATGGCATTAAGCATGTTACTCATTGCCAGTTTGTATTTTCTTTATTATTGGATGTAGCATATAGCTTCCTATTTGAGAGATGACTGTACAATAGATTTTCTGTGTTCATTTTTCTTCAAATAGTGTGGCATCTTTTCATGAAAGTGTTTTAATGAAAATGGACCTTTCTGAAATTATCAAGTTTCTTAACATTCTAGGGCTAAAACAAAAGCTAAAAAAACTTTCAAAGGCACTGATGTAGGAAAACTTCATGTATGGGAGGGAGAAGGGAGAGAAGTAAATACTTAAAAGGGCAGCATGTATCTTTGAGTAAAGGCTTGCTGGATGACCACATTCTAGATCTACTCCTGCTTTCAGTTTTTTTGAGGCATGGAATGTATTTTTCTGTTCAGAGGCATTGTTCCATAACAGTGATACATCATAGCTAATGCTGCTGTAAAGCAGGAAATTCCAGAGACAGAGCCTTTTCTTCTGTTATTTCTAACTTTTTTCCCTAAATAGATTGATTTTTTTCATCTTTCTGTACTGAATAAAGATAGTGTTCTGATTCATCCACCCTTAAAAACCTCACCAACCACCATCAGGGAGTTGAATAGCACAGATGTGGTTCTGTGTTCTTAAGTAACCTGAGTAACATAGTACACTTTTTTAAAAGTTGATGCTGAAGATCCCAAGCTTCAAAGGATGGGGGGGGAGAAATACGATGGCTGGAAAAGCAACCCTTCTTCCTCTTAATCTTTACTATGACCAAACTATACAGTAAACTTTTTCGTTAGCCTTTTCAGAAAATCGCTGTTAAATAATGCTGAAGTATAGAATAATGAAAGCTTTACTTATTTTTAGGGCACTTGTCTTGCATTTTATGTACAAGTATTAAAGGAGTGTACAACTGAACTGTTTGATGGGTAACTAAAGCTATCCCTAGTTTAGCAGCAGTTGCTGATTAGCTAAATTTGTCCACAAGCATAGTGGTTTTACTCTTTTGCTTCTTCAGGACCCAAAAGAAAAGGCAGGGATGCATGAGGAAACCCAAGGGAAATGGAATCAGTAACTGTAATTCTCATAACTGAAAATCAAATTTGTCGAGGCTTATAAAAACAGTAAAATGCATTGATTTTTAAAGGTTGCATTTGTTTATAGGATCAACAGAAATCAGTAGTTGTGACTGAAGGTCAAAAAAGGTGGAAGGGTCTTTGTGGTTTTTCAAACAGTTTAAAAACAATAGGACTGGTTCCTTATCAAATGTGGGTTTTTTTCAGCAGCATCAATAGATGAGGTCCCCGTTCACTGCAGCAAGACTTGAAAGGTAGTTGTAATGCTTCCTAAGAGACTTCGGATTGGATGGTGTAGCCCACGATGAGAAGGGGTAGGGACTGTGTCAAGAGTAGGACAACCATAGAGTGTTCTTTTCCACACGTTGCCATGTCGTCTGAGGACTCATTAACTGTAGCCTGAATGTAAAGCTTCATAACCATAGTGTAACTTGAGTGTTATCATGTTTAATAAAGCCACTTATTTCTCAGTGGGATAGGCACAAGTCTGTGAAGCCATAGAAAGCACAGCATACCACCTTGCAAAAAGCCATAGATATTACTTAAACATCATGTCAGTAGTAAGTGATGAAGGCGCAGAAGATGCAACAAGTTTTCCTATGTCAACAAGTTATAAATATTTGTACCTGAGATAATTTAAAAGACAAATTAGCTAATTAAAGAGATCTGATGGCTGTTCTTGATAGAAATATAGTGACCCATCTCTAGATTTACCAATAAGGAATACGAATAAAAGAATAGAAACAGGGATTTCTGAAATGTAAGTTGTAGAAGAGATACTTGACTTTACCATATATAGAAAAGTCAGAATGAGTTATGAAAGCAGAGTGGTGAGATTTATATTTCTGCGATGATTAATGAGATTAAGTGCAAAAGCAGAGTAGACTATACCACAAAACCTGTAAAAGTACAAATTTCAATTTGTAACAGTTATGATTAAGGCTGCTTTTAGTCTTTTGATTGGAATAAAATGCAAATATGAACAAAATATCTCGTGGCTGTTTACAGCTAATCTCATAAACTGTTTTAAATCTGACTAGAACAAGGATATCCAGTACGACTGCCTTCCTAAAAGCTAATACTTTGCCAAAGTTTAGTTTTGGCAAATGAGAGGGGAGAGGCTGTCCATGATTCAGTTATCTGGATCAGTTCTGATGTCTGAAAAATGCATGAACTAGAAATTACACATGTTACTGCAGAAGTGTCTGGGCATATGAACAGTATTTTCACTATTTGTAGTGACCACAAGGGAAAGTAGTGATTCAGGGCAATAGAACAAAGTGTGAGGTAGACAGTTAAATTGAATGCTTGAGTGTTGTCAGTCTTTGAATGTTCATTTCCTTAACATTAAAAAATTAGACACAATTATAAAACAAAAAACATTTCCTTTTTTGTAAACATAAACATAATCTGAAATCAAGATATTGTCAGCACCAAGTTTTCAAGCAGGTGCAAAATGGCATTTATAAAGTACTAAATGCCTGCTTCTCACTGAAATTGATGTTCAGTTGAGAACCTCAAATTATTCTGTAACTCAGATAATGAGAGCTTTTGTAGTTCCTTGAATGATAATAAATAAGGACGAATAAATAATTGGTATGAGGTGATTATCGATTGGTGAGAATTACAAAGAATTGTATTTTAGGAAGGTTATTTAGTACATCTAGCGTAGAATGTTTTGCTCTCTCCGATGAAGCAGCCAGTATGGGTCATCATAAGGGGTGGGATAATGGATTAGATGGCCCCAGCTTTGGCTTGGTATTTCAGCTGCTGTTTTTAAACATCATGGAGTTTTGAATTTGAAAAAGACTGTAGCTTTTGAGGCAATCCTAAACTGTAGTGATTGGCCTAGATGAAGTATATAATAAATAATTCCCTCTTGAACATAGAGGTCACACTACTGACTTCTGTGTGTTTTGTGCTTTACGCTTGTTAAAATCTTAAGCAGCTGTTGTCTGATTTAGGCATCAACCCTGTATTTTTTCCTACTAATAGTAAGGATTTTAGAGACAAGCAAGCTATAGCAACCCAAAGGGATGCCAGTGGAAAACACTCAGTATGTATCGTTTAAGTCATATGTTGATCATGTACATCACACTGCTCCTTCTAGCCAGTTATGCATTTTATACATTTTAATAAGCAAGTTCTGACAGAAGCCAGCAGTTGCCAGCACAGTTTTTATTTAATTTAATTTCTAGTGCATTTCTAATGCAGAGGGAACTGGAAGCAGTGATATTCTCCCAGATAATCAAATTCATGGTAATTGCACTGTTTTTCTTTTGGAGAAATCTGTATTTGTTAGGAATCTTGAGAAAATAATAATTTCAGTGTGACTGATGCTATCAAATGGTTTACTTTGAATAAGTAAAATATAAAAGAGGCTAATCAAATGAAGTGCTACTATATGAGAGCTAAGTGAGATGCTGACAGGTTTGACAGTAGAATAAAGACCAAACCAAAGACTTTGTTTTGACATACAGGCAGATAATCAGGCAAATTCAAGTCTTTTAACAGACCTCTTCTATAAGGGTCACTTTACAGATACGGATCATGTAATCTGAGCCTTGCAGATTATCATTCTACTTTTAAACAAGTACAAGAGAGAGGTTTTTAATTCCTTATTTGCATAGCTGTAGATTTACATGTTCACATGCTTTTGCCAGTGGCATTTGATTCACAGATGACTGATTTATGCTCTTGAGCAAAGGCCAGATTCAGGACACGCTTTATTGTCAGGACT
Organism: Oceanodroma leucorhoa; assembly: GCA_030449065.1. Taxonomy (NCBI): domain Eukaryota; kingdom Metazoa; phylum Chordata; class Aves; order Procellariiformes; genus Oceanodroma; species Oceanodroma leucorhoa. The sequence goes on along the minus strand of JASVER010000005.1, from coordinate 9,573,567 downwards.
GTGAACTCTACAAAAATTGTTTGGAAGTCTGCACCTGTTCTAGTTAACACATACTATAGCGAAGCATTGGGAGGATGCTTTCCAGCTTGAGGCAATCGTTTTCTTATGAGCAAGGCAAAAATAATTGCAGAGATGTTATGCTAAATCAATCCAGGTGTGAATTTGTTTACTTTTCATAATATTTAGTAATATTTTGTAATATTTTTTGTAATTATCTTAAACATAATTCTTTAAAATCGGTCACTGCTTAGCTAAAAACCACAAATGAAAATAAACACGTCAGTGTGACTAAGAGCGAGCTACAAAAAGTACGACAGCAAATAAGTGTTACATTATTTCTATGTAGACGCATTCCACTTTCAGTCTGGCATTCACTCTCTGTATCATTAGCCATCAGAAGAGAAAGAGCAGATGAACTATTTCCTAATGAATGGATAAAACTGTCATCTGAGTTGCTATTTGAAAGGAAACTCTTGTGTTTAATTGTTTCTATCAATATTAGATCACCACCATGCAAAGAAAGGTTTGGGGTCAAGTTCTCTTTGCAGTAGGTGCTGCACATAAAAGATGGAACACACTTGATTGCAAAGGTAAACTGAAGAGCAGGTTTATTTACAGATAGCTTTGACCACTAACTGACCATGATACCAGTGGTTTCCTGATTTCCTATAGCAGAAATGAAAATTTAAAAGGAGTTTGAGGAACAAGCAAATAGTAGCTTTGTAGATAAACTTGGAAATTGTTCTTATGATAAAAGGCTACTGCTTCTTACAAATGGATGAAATGTATGTGGGGAAAATCTGAGCAGATTTTGTCCAAAGTTGTGATGAGAGTTTTGGGAGTTGCAAGAGGAGACAGGGAGAGAATTACGAAAGTGCTTGAAAGGGAAGAGGAGAAGTACAATTGCTGCAGTGAGAAGACAAGGAGCCAGCTGTATGTGCCCGCTGTTCTGGGGCAGGGACAGGTATGATGGCTTCAAAGCAAAAAATCAGACTGGTCTCATGGGGTGCATTTTGCATAGATCAGAAAGCATTACCTAAAACTGTGGGCCCAGATACTGCAGTTAAATTGTGTGATGACAGAGGCCTAAACAATAGCATTCCTGATGGGGGACCAAAAAGAAAAAAAAGAAAAAAAAAAAAAAAAAACAAACAAACAAAAACAAAGATCAGACTTCAAAAATGCTGTGGAGAAATCAATCCTTTCAGGAAAAGCTACAACACACTGCTTAGGAGAGAGAAGGGGAAGCAGGTGTGAGGAAAACTGAGCCAGGTCCTTGAGGAATTCACATGCTTGAGTATCCAAGGTCTTTTGTGTTTAAAAAAAAAAAAAAAAAA